>CM075853.1:78424466-78787625 GCA_037975125.1 Latrodectus hesperus
GTTGGCTGATGCGATCAATGTGCGATTGGATGGTATCCAGCTGATATAGGGCACTGAGCTTCCTCTGAATGTAGGGGAGTATCAATCGCCACAGCATATCATCACGTAAAGTTCTGCTACCATAGTGCAGTGAATACAAACTAGAGGTGACCTGGAATCGTATGAAATGTTCGCTCAAACTGTGATGCTACGTAGTCAAGCGGTGAGGTGTTCCACAATAATTGCAATATTAGACCTGCCTCCAGGTCGACGCCACACTCGTATATGGCGACTATCACTGAAGAAACAGAAGCGTGACTAATCTGAGAAGACGATCTTGTGCCATTTCATTATTCATAGAACTATAATCTGGCAGTATTACAGACATTTGAGTCAATGGGAGTCTTCTTAATGGATACCATGAGCGTAGGCCTCTAGCAACCAAACGACGGCAAATCTTTCTGCTTTATATGGGAGCATCCGGTGAGTCTTACATATGCTGCAGAATTTCGGTAGACGTGTTTTGTGGGGTCGCCACCACCTCCGGTAGATCCACGGGTGCTGCGTCTGTCTGGTTGCTTCGGCACCCTACACACGTTCCATTTTTCCTTGTTATCTGTTAGCTGCAATTTCCCAAACGAACCTACCTGGCCTTTCCCAATCTGATCACCATGCCCCTCGTAAACTCGACTGTCTGCTGGAATTGATTCCGTCGACGATGGTCTGGTATTCTATGAAATTGCAGGCGTCCTTTGTGACGAAACAAACTTTCAACGATTATTTTCCAAGCAAGAATAATGGCGCAAATATTACCCTCACTCTGCTGAGTTTTTACCTAATATCTTACGTTGAAATTTGCATAATTTTCTGCTCACTCTTTTTTGGTGTTTTTGGTGTTGCATTTTCAATGTCAGGCAATGTATCTTTATTGCAAACAAATGCTTTACTAGATATTCAATTCATTTCAAAATATATTCAATTTCAATTCATAATAATTCGTATAGCTATATAAAATATTTCAAATGAACCAAAACTGCTGTGATCAATATATATATATATATATATATATATACATATCATAAACTCTAATATCAATACATCCATATACAACAAAAACAGCTGCAGTAATGGCGTCTCGTTCATAAAAATGACGTAACTCTCCACAGTTTAAATATAAAAAATGCTTGAGAAAATTTTGAGTAACAAGCTTTAAAATTTAGCCACTTGAGAAAAAAATTTAAAAATGTATTATTAAATTAGAAAAATATCAACCTAATTAAAAAATTACACAATTTAAAGATGGCCCCGACACTAATTCATCTCTAAATTGTCTTAAAGATACATAATCAAGGGCTTTAGAATTTAAATTTTGCTACTAAGCTATCATATGGACCTTACAACTAAAAAATATTGCAGATGAAAAATCCAGAACTGGATATTTAAGTAACTTTCTTTTATTCATATATCTCAAATATAATCTTGCGTCAACATATATATTTGATGAAGGATAAGATCGGAACTTATAGTGCTTGGTTAATAAAAAAAATCTAGGGTATTCTCTAGCACACATTAAGTATATTATATATTACTTAGAACACATCTCATATCATCAGTTGATGATGGTTTCTAGACAAACTAGTCACCAAATATCTCGTTAAAGAAATGTAATCGAGAGCCTTAGAGCTTAAATCCTGCTACAATACTATCATCCTGCCTTCTCTTGCATCATTTCCTCCCGTTTAAAAGGCGAAGAAATTTGACTCTTTTTTAGCTTTAAGCAGGTATATATACAGGTTAAAAGTAAAAAAAAATCGTTTACTTTTCGATTTTTTTCTTTATCATTTCTCTCTAGGGCACTAAAACACGCTTTAAAACATCTGCCCATTCCTACTGCCGCTCTAATCCCCACCCCCACCAGTTGGATGTCCATTAGACGTCTTTTTAACCGAGTCCGCCACGCCGGATGGTTGAGTTTATCACCTTAGCTGCCGTCGTTCATTGCAATTGCTCGAGCGACGGGTCATTTCTTCATCTTCCATCGCTAGTTAAAGGCCCCATCTTCTCTTTATTTTCCGAAAAAAACTAGTTTCATCTCCTTGAAGAGTAAAAAAAAGAATAAGTGAATAGCTTGTAGAGAAAAATATGTATGTTGCGCTATATAATTATTTAAGGAGATGGTGGTTCTTTAGAAAATATTTTGAGAGTATTTCTTTTCAACAACATAGGCTTTCAAAATATTGCCCTCTAACGGAGGTGCACTTAACAAGAAGAGAATAAAAGTAAAGAAAGAGAAAATTTGATTAACTGGCATGTTATGAGAAGCTAAAACAATTTTTTATACACTGACTCATTTCTAATAAGTATAAAGAATAGTATTGAAAGATTATGCGATAAACCAAATCAGTTTTTTTTCTGCCTCGATTAACAATTAGTTTAAATAAGAATATGTTTATATTTATTCCATTATTCATAGCAAAACAACATATTCCCCTTAAATTAGACAATAATTCTTCATTTTTTTTAAAGTTTTGAATTATAGTACTTATCGTAAATTTTGATTGCTGAAAAACGTAATTTGAAATATAATAAATAGTGAAAAATTTTTGTTTAACTATCTTTCACAACTATATTTAAAAACAGAGTTGTCTTTCTTAATTTATTCACATTAAATAACCCTCCTTGCACATGTTATTATACAAATAAACGTTTATAATCAGCAGTAAAGTAATGTACTCATTGCAAATCAAATTACTAAGTCTCCAATTTGCGTACAGAAATCGGTACTAGGACTGAAACACCACTCCCGTGATGCATCTTATGCAACAAGATTTCATATTTTCATATGCAACCACTTGACAAGATCAATATCTAACAACCACATACAATATTTCCAAATACACGTATTGTAAACGACAAATTTTAATTCATTTTTCAGTCAATGCTTTTAGTACATAAAGTTACACTAATGCGAGTATACGACAATTTACTGAGTTATTTACTATAAAAAAAAGTATACACAGACGCTCTAATTCTTATGTCCATGATTCTTTATTTTTATTCATTAGTTAATTTGTGGCTCAGTATTTGCTTTTAAAAATCGATAAGTATTGAACAATAAATCCGAAGATTAATTGTTAAGTAATAAATCTCGTAATTTTGAAAGGCGGTCGATCTGCTGATACATGCTATTTTCTTCACCCAATTTCCATCCCACATAGCTGAAGACATATTCAATACTGAAAGGCTGAAACATGGTTTTATTTCGTAGGATTAAAAATTAAAAAGAAACATTTTCGAAAGGAACTAAGTATATTAATATTATACATACTTTCCTTACAATATTATTATGGTTATGTAAGACAAAGGGTTGTTTTGGTATCTGGCAGACAAATGACTCAGTACCTGATCTAACGAAAACTGAGATGTTTGGAGAACTTTTGCTCTTTAAATATTCGCCAGGTATATTTTTCCATCGGCAATAGGAAGAAATTTTTTGAGATATTCGTGCCAACTCAGGTATGGATCCCATCATTTAAATATTTTTCAAAATTAACAGACAATTTCTGTATTTAACCGGTTGAACTTATAAATATGGGCAGTTTAAAATGAAGACACACATAACATGTTTATTTAAAGTTTGTAAGAGGATTTATTAAATAAAAAACAGGGAAAAATATATTTTAGAAGAATGTTATCAATTTGTGGTATATAATTTATATTATAGTAACTTATATATATAATATGTGAATTCACCTAAGTTATATATTTTCATATTGTTTTTTCCTTTACATGATTAAGAAATTCAAGTAATCAGAAAATAAGATAAATTGCTTATTAGTTAAAAACTAAGAAGTTCTAACTTTATTTTATTTTTTGCACTAAAATCATATCACCTGATATTAAATTTACATTTATTGCATTTGTGCAATACAAAATAATATGATTGAGAAAAATATGTAAACCTTTCAGAAAGTAATTTGCGATTCTCCATTCTGAAATCCTTGTAAGCGATTAAGAAATTCGTAATATTATTGAGAGAAATTATTATATTTATATTGTTTGGCAAATGAATATTTGATTACACATGCTGATGCAAACATTTTGGGGTGTATAATATTTCTTTAGAAATTTCACAACCAGCTCAGTTATTTAAAAAACATTTAAGATATTTAACAATACATGAATAAATAAAAAAGATATTTATTTGAAGAAAATTACAGCAGTTGTGATTTCAATCTTTTTCGCATCTAATGTCATTATTAGCTAGGTTTGCAATTTATGATAAACATTAATTTCCCTTCATTTTAAGACGATCTTATCGTAAAAATTCATAAATAAATCTCTTCAATAAACTCTTTTCCTCAGAATTTTGTCTCGTAAGAAAAGAACTCCTTTTAATATATATATTAATATAAGAATTTATATATAAGAATATATATAAGAATTTATAAAAATTCTTATATATATATATATATATATATAAGAATTTATATTCTTTATATATATAAAAATTCTTATATATATATATAAGAATTTTTGCAAAAGTTAATATTTTCATAGAGTTTTAGAATTTCCACATTATAACCAGAAGTTAATAAAAGCAGTGCAATCAAAGTTTAATATACACAGTTTTTAATTTTTACTAATAATAAATTTTATTAAATATTCACATTTTTTATAATCATAAGATTATGAAAATTACACTTTTATATTTAATCGTTTTATTTAATACAACAACTGATAACTAAGTATAAAGATAATTGAGCATTTTTCTTTTTTTAATTAATATGATTTGAATTCCCTTGGCCTACAATATTATGAAAATACTCATTAAAGTTTAAAATAAACATTTTAGAATATTATTTTTGGAAAGTGAGCTTAGATTTAAACAATAACAAGAAGAAATATCTAAAATATTAGATATTTTGTCCTGTTTAGATACCTATTAAGTTAAAAGAGTGATTCCTCAATATAAAAGTACGATTTGATGTAGTCCATTTTATTCGAACCCTGGATTGTTTTAATAATTTATAATATATTTAGCCAAATAATTAAAAATCTTTAATTCCAAATCAAAAAGCTTTGCAAATATAATGTTTCCTAAGTGGCTTGTAAAATATAATACACTACGCTGAATGATTTCAATTTCTAAACTACATAGATGTAATAAAAAGTTTCATTTTTTTCCCCAAATTTTTCGATTAATTTTCTTTTCTTCTAAAATGTGTGTGTAACCTTTACCAAATAGCTTTAATTCCTAAACTCAATAATTGGAATGACATATCAATTATTAGTTCGAAATTGTTAACCAACTTCTAAATGTTCAATGAATTTTCTTAACTTTTATTAGTATCTTTTGACTTAGGATTTCGAATCCTAAAAGTATACGTAAAAGTAATAAAAGTTCCATTTATTTTGCTGCAAATTGTTCAACTAATATCCTTAAGTATTTTCTGTTCCTTTATTCCAATACCTTCAATTTTAAAATCAATAATAGTGAAAACATTTAAGCAGTTTTTAAATTTTCTTAAACTGTTTCAAAATTAAAAAAAATGACAATGCAAGTGATTTAACTTTTAACGTAACACCATTACAATAATACGTTATAATTCTGAGATTCAAAAATGTAAATTATAAAAACAAAATATTAACCATTTCAAATTTTCAATAATATCTTAATTTTAAATTTTATGTGATAACTTTTTAACTACTTATACTTAAATTTAAGTCTGTAAGAGGATTTCAATTCCTGCAAGCTTAATGAAATGAGACGTTTAAGCAAAGTTTCGACACACTGCATACAATAAAAGGTATAAAAGGAAATAGTTTAAAAATCATTATTCAAATATTTAATGTGAGCCAAAGTAAAGATTATCTTGAAACTGTATGTAAGCAGCAAGCATCATTATTACAGAAAAGTGTAAAATAAAAACTTCAAAGTTGATATATTTCCAAAACATGCTATATTATATCATCAGTTTCCTTGCTTACATGGCTAAGTTCCCAAGTTTACCCATAACTTCAGGTTCGAAAATTTTTTATGGTAAAACACTACAAAAGATACAACTTCTTACACATTGTTAACATTTCAAAACTGTCACCAATTTCTATCCAAGATCTCAGCGATAAAACTCGAAACGCATCGGAATAATAAATTCAAGAAAATTTCAAATTAATGGATACACCATGAGGGAAAATAAAGAGAAAAACTTTCCAGCACCACTTTACTTCCGATGCCAGCCGATGATTCCTGCCTGTAACGGATGCTAAGATTTTATTGTTCTCTAGGCAGAGCTGCATCCAACTGCATTCCAACCCTAATTTAAATGAGTTTTGCGCACTAAAAGCTCACTCCATAAATCAGAATAACAAATGCGCTATTTTTAACTACCGCATTATACGTATTTAAGATGAAAAATTGCTTCACGCTGAACAACAAAAGCAAGAGAGAAGGATGGAAATTCAGAGCCTTGTTTAATTCATTTCTGGTGTTAAAAATCGTAGTAAAAAAGAAAAAGAAATATAACTGCAAAAGTTTCTTTTGTGACGGGACGAATGAATGGAGGCTGCTAATGATTTAAAGCGCTGTGTGAAAGAAATAAAATATTAAAATTACCTGGAAAATTTTCCACAGGTGTTTCGACAGGCCCTAATTAGAGATGTATTTCGATGAATTATTGCAGAGGATGTCAAATTAGCAGTAACACCTTATATATTTCTAAGAAATTCCAAAAATTATTAAATAACAAGTAAATAAATGATGAATTCTAAAACTGATATGTCCTAAAGAAACGCATATCTCTCCCTTAAAAATATTTTTACAGAAATAATTTAATTTTATGCTGTAAAAGTTTTCTGTATTGTCTTGGTTAATTAATTCCTTATAATCATTAGAAAATCTATTACTATAGTTTATTAAATTCCAGATTAAAAAAATATATATTTTTATTCTAATACCTTGTTTTTGCTAGAAAATCTTGTTTTTACTAGAAAATAAGTCCAATGATTTTCTGCATTTATTTTTCCAAGTAGGTAGATGAATTAAGTTAGTGCTCAGAAGTTTAGTTAAATTCGATTGCTTCTTTTCTGATGTGGCTTAAGAGTGTATGATCTAAAATGTTACAAAGTAGGGGTTTGGAACTCATTTAAATCTAAGTTTCCAGTCTATCGTGTGGAAATAGTGATTTTCGAACAATCAATCTGCTCAACTTATTATTTATTTCATAACTTACAAATTATATATGATATTATAAGCATATTTAATAATAATATATTAAATCATTATCTTTCTTTTTGCACAGAATATAGGGAAAAAAATATTAAAAAAATATCGTATAAAATTGACTACGGAAATTAATGTAAATTTATTTTAACATTATGTTATATTGGCCAAAAAATATTATGTATTATTGATATATAATATTTTTTCTGTGGCCAATATAACATAATGTTAAATGTTAGTTATATTGCCAGAAAAATTAAAATAGCAACTTTAATTCAGCTCTGAATTTGGTGCTAAGAAGCCTTACAAAATATGTGTACATAACAATTTTATTGTTAAAATATATAACTGCAGCGGTGAAAGTTCTATTTCGGTACATTTTTCCTGCCCTACATCCTATCACAGTTTAATTAATGAAAAATTGAGAAAATGGCAATAAAATAGAATTTCATGAGAAAATTGCCATGTATTACAAATTTTCACAGCATTGTTGATATGTAATAAAATATTTAAAATATAGTGTGAAATCTCTTTAATTCATTGAAAAAATCTCTAAAAAATCTGGCTACAGCCATACATAAAGAAAATAAAAACTAGGTAGCTATTATTTCTTATAGCATTGATTATTTTTTCTTACAGTATTGTGATTATATTGAGCATTTTCATATCCGGATAATGTCTTAATGACTAATCACCACAAACTCACAAGATTTAAAATACAATTTCTAACTGAAATAAATATCCAATCAATGAACTAATAAAAATTTTTATTTTGTATTTCATTTTTTATTTCACCATTTATAAACAAATTTAAACCAATAGTGAAATAGGATTTTGCAACGATTCTCGTGTAAGAATGATGCTGGAGAATCCCTGAATAAAACCATTCTTCACAATCTCTAGCGATGTAATTGGCAGAAAGACGCATGAGAAATCCATTTTGTCATTAAAATCATTTGGCGGTGTTTTCTGGTTCAAGTACATCTTTTGGGGTTAATGGCTCTTTTATGAATGAGTTTGGCTGTCATAACTCTAAGATGATGGCTTAGTTGGCGACTCAGCTAGTAATGGCTGCTGTTGTTGAATTGGAATCCATTAAATTCTTGACTGTCTTGAAGTAATTTCAAAATAACGATGCTTTCCGACATTAGGTCGCGACAGGTGGAAATAAATACTTTGAGAAGGGAAGTGAGTGATAAAAATTCATCGGACAACTAAAGTGCTTAAGTGCTGCAAATGTCTATCGATAAAAAGTTGTATCATTTGCAATGGAAAATTTAAAACTTACTACTGTAAACATCTTTTAAAAAATAATAATTTCGGGTGTAAAATCATCTATTCATTTTTTCTATCTATTCATCTATTCATTCACAAAGAAGTTTGTGAAAGTATAAAAGTTTAAAAAGACGAGAAAAATTCATTCATTCAATGTCTGCAAAGCAGTAGGACTGGCACCAGAGAAATATAAAATAGAAAATGATGTTAGATCTGATTCGAATTCTAAATTAAAATTTCATTAATTAAAATAAAATTTATATTGAAGACAATGGAATTTTAAATACAAAGGAAAATATTATTTTTAAAAAAACGATAATATTATTTATAATTTCAAAAGAAAATATTATAAAAATAGATTTTTA
The DNA here is from genome assembly GCA_037975125.1 of Latrodectus hesperus. Lineage (NCBI taxonomy): Eukaryota > Metazoa > Arthropoda > Arachnida > Araneae > Theridiidae > Latrodectus > Latrodectus hesperus. The sequence continues at coordinate 78,433,308 of CM075853.1, forward strand.
ATAGAAAATATTATTTAAAAAATATAGCTAGAAAAAAGCAAATATTCGTAAAATACCACATCCTCTAAATATTAAAAAAATAACAAATTAAATTCAAAATAAATTTTTGAAATCTATCCCCTTATTCTTTTATTTCATTCATTTCTTTTATTTCATTTTTTGACACGATAACTAAAATTCATTTTATTGATTTCACAATGAAGTGAACTACATAAAGGAATGCTGAATACAGACAGAGAATTTGTCAAATATCGTCGATCCAAGAGCCAAATGTCCCTTCATGAATTAATAATCCACAAGCAACTTAATAAACTGGAGAACAATTTATGGCTACCATTTTTTATATCGATATTCTGCACGCTTCTGTGCCATTAGTTGAAAACATGATGCCGGGTAATTAATATTACGCGATCCAATTACAATCAGTACTTCGAAAATTAATGAATCGCATTATCCTATTTCAAAGCGATCCTGCCTAATAATTAAATTCCCTTCGATGTACCAATCGAAATCGAATTTTCTCATTTAAAGAAAAGCAAACGACAAAAGAAAAAAAGAATTTCGCAGAAATGAAAATACCAAAAATTTCTAATTGAATAATCGAAATCGGGACTTAAGTGAGTGGAATATAAGTAATTGTCATTAATTGAGTGGAAAAATCTGGAATGGTTGAAAGTACTTGCTTAACTATGACCGTAACAAAAAGTCTGATTTTGCATCTGCGAAAATTCTATTAGTAAGCTATAGTCAGCTTATTGTCTAAGAAATAAAATACAAAGAGAAATTATTCAGTGAAAAACAACTGCATTTCGAACCAATATTCTATAAATGATTTTCGAAATTTATTCTTTTGAACAAACGCTTGTTATACACCTATGATATGTTCAATAATACCTTCGGGTTAAAAGTTAAAAAAAAGTCTGTTCATAAAGTTATATATATGTGCGTCACAAATGCTGTGATGCAATCTGTTTTCTGTAAGGTTTATTAACACAGTGCTATGTCTCCTTAATTAAATCAACTACCTTAAAAATGATTTAATTAAATATAGAATATGTTTTTATAAGGAATACATTACTAAAGCTACAAGTAATAAATTAAGATATTTTTTCCATGGAAATAAAAATTATGAGTACTTTAAATTCACACTAACTTTTAACGATTTTTCTTATTTAATTTTTAAAACAAACTTTCATAAAGTTAAATGTATGATAATGTATTATGCATTTAAATTTCTCAACTATGTTTATATATATTTTTGAATAATAATTATAACAAATAAAAAAATAAGAATTTTTTTGTGAAATGTAAAGTTACAAATTGCAAAATAATTTAAAATTTGAATACAAAAAAATTATACCTGAATATTAATACTGAAATTGAGGTTTTTGCATATAAATTAGAAAATGATAATCAAAATATTCTAAGAATCATGTTTAAAACGCATAAATTCTATTGTGTTCTTAATTTTTACTCGTTCATTTAAAATTAAAAATATTTTTCATTGTATAGTATTTATGAGTAGTGTACATATAGGTAATAGTAGAAATATAATGTTATTTTATTATAAGCAATTACATCCTGCATTACATTATTAAAAAATAAGGAAGGAATTTATTAAAAGGTAAATAAGTATAAATTTGCATACCCATTTTTATTTATCTATAACATTATTCCCTCTGTGAATATTCAGAAATAAGAAAATAAATTAATTTAAATAATTCAAGCTGCAGTTTTAAAATAAAATATGATAAAAATCAAATTGAAGATTTAATTTTGTGTCTGTACAACGTACGTACTACAAAGTTTTACTTGATTGTCAATAGATGGCGCAATAACAAAAGTCATTTTTAACCGTTGTTAGATATTGAATTTTATTTTAGTTTGTAGACAGTGTGTGTTATAAGAAAGATATTGATTATTAATAAATAGAACAGAAATTTATTGAAAAAAATATTGACATCATGCGCTTTTTTTATGCTTTTAGTCATTATATTAACTGTAACTATTCAAATAAAATAATAGAATTCACTAATCTTTTTATCACTTGTTAATTTTAACAATTAAATTTAGAAACTTTAACAGTTAAATTTAGAAACAAGTATAACATATTTTTTGCAGGAAAAATTTTCAGAAATTATAATCCAAATGAACAAAACTTTTAGTTAATATCCACTCTTGTTGATTATTTAAGATTAAAATTTTTAAATCAATTGAAAACAACAGTAAAATTTTCTCTTTTATTATTTTTTTATTAATTACTGAGACCCATTAAAAATTACCAAAATTTAAATATATGTCACATCAACAAAAGCAAAATTTCAAAGTGAAAAATTATGCAATTTAAGAGAGTCATTAATAGATATCTTTAAATTCCCAATAAGAAATGTCAGAAAATTATTAAACACACTTAGTTTTTCTTATTATAGTACAATAATAATTTATCATTTTTCGTAACACAATAACCGAGCTGGCAGCCGAATCATTAGCGCTCTTGTCGTCGGTTCAACAGCACGCGGATTCGAATCCCACCTTGAGCATGGATGTTTGTAGTGGTTCGGAATCCACTTTAAGTCGTAGATCCCGGTCTAATTAGCCCTCGTGTGCAAAAAATGACCATTGAGCGACAAAAAAACAAACCAAACATTCGTTACACAATATGCTTAGCTGAAAAGGTTAACATATTATTAAAGAACTCCTTTGAATTCTTCATCAAGAAGAAACGTTATGCCAGACTGTATCGATCATACATGCCGCTATCTCATTAAAATTTCATTCATATTTTGATATTACAAACGTGTATTTACTTTAAATTATTTTGAACAATCAACGCATCATTCTGCAAAAAATTGACGTAAAATGGGTAGTAGAGAATTACACTCGTGATTTAGTGAGAGAGTTAAAAATAATCATTCTCATTTATAACTCACAATTAAATACGGTTATGTTGAAAAATTAATACCAATGCATCAACTAACTATATGTATCTACAACTTATATGATATCAACTCACCGGAAGTAGCGAATTCGCGCTGTTGTGTTGCCGCATTAGGCGATTGCGTGTGCTTTCCGCTGCTGACGACGAATAATGGCGTCTCCATGGTAATGTCCGTCACAACGTCACCTGATTGTAGTTCCAAAGTCTTGGATTCAGAGAGATCTTTTGATCTCTTTCTTCTTCCATAAGACTGGTGGATCTCTTTAGTTCCCTCGTCTTCACATCTCACCTGTGAAAGGAAATGTTTTACTAGATAAGTACTCACGTGAAAAGTATTGTTCACAAAACAAAAGCATAATATCAAAGAAAGTACATAAGCCTACATTCTGCTGTTGGCAAAATGATAATGAATCAAGGTTGAGTTATATATCAACTGTTGAAACGCTTTTTATGTTTAAAAATGCTTATATGTTAATGTAAAACTAGAATTATTAGATAATGTAACACTTAAACTAATACATTGTTTTGAAAGTTATTTGAATTGTTTGAAGGGTATCTGCAAAATACTGCAAATAAATTCAGAAAATTAAACTCTCAAAAATATCAGTATGAAATTATAAGCATGAGAAAATTGAAGAATTCTGTAGATTCCGTTTCATTTCTCTTGAAAATCTATATTTAATTTTGACTGAAGAATAGAATTCCGCCATTTTCATGAGCAAGGTATTTGATTTCTGTGTACATTTTAAAGGCACTATTTTGCTACATTTTTTCCTTCATAACATTTCTGAAATTCATTAAATATTAACAATTAACTTTACACATAATTTTTACAAAATTTGTCATTCATATAATAATATAAAAAATCATTCATATAATAATTAGTTCATTATATAAATACGCTTACAGTTCAAGATGATGAGGAAATTCTATAAAAATATTTTAACATCTCCACATAGATTATGCGTGTTAAACCTTTCCTTCCACATCTGTTGAATTGGTCAGCTGATTTTTTACGCTTAAATTTCTTTTTTGCATATAAAAGCTCGAAAAAGATGTAAATTTAATGTTCTATCCCGAGTCACTGTATCCAAGGTGGTAATCGAATCCCCAACCGGTAAATGAGAATCAAAGCGTTAACCATCCGGCTGCCTACTCAATTACTTTCTCAAGAAAATAAATGCAGTAATATATAATTAACCATATTAACACGCAAGGAAAGAGGTATGGAAAACATTTAAAATTTATTTCAGAAGACATGCATGCAGAGCTGCAACATTTATACTTCATAGACTGAACGATGGTCTTATCAAAGTTTATTAATACATTATTCAAAATAATTGATTCAAAGCTGTATCTTGAATCGGAATACCATACTCTGACAGATGTTATTCTCTAAAGTCAGTGAAACTTCATAGAAAGAATTCGTTGACATGAAGATGACAATTATATCAATAGCATAAATTGAAAATTTTAAAAATGTGTAATGTAAATGTAATAGCAGTTTATAATAATAACAATGTAAACATTTTATACAGTAAAAATATGAATAATAAAACTATGACAGTACAATAATGCTCATGACATCATATATATGATCATGACAATTTCTGATATGGTTTCTGACTTAAAATGATGATAATGATAAATCGTTTTATTTATAAAATTTAATTATTTTTCCCTCTGTTTAAAATTGTGTTTAATATTCATGGCACGTGAAATAAGTTTTCATTATAAGACAATAATCCAAGTGTATTTTTCTTATCTCTATTTTTATCATAATTGCATTAATATATTTACAACGCATGAAAGTAATACGAAATATTGATTCAAAGTAACATTTACAAAATTTATGAAAAATTCAGAAAATTCACGATATTTCAGACGAGTTGGCAGTTGAATAATCCATTTGTTGGTGATATTCTTATTTCAAGCTTTTAAATATTTGTAGTTCATTTTAAAATGTTGAACGTCCACATGTGTAAAAAATGATTGTTTATCGACAAAAAATATCGCTATTAAAAATCATGATAAAATTTGTGTAGCCTAATCTAAAATATATTAATAATTTTATCGATTGTTTATAAAAAAATTCTGTTTCTGTGTATTACTAAAATGTTTAAGTTTTAGTAAATTTTACAATCTAGAGCAATAAATGACAAATAATGGAAAATTATTCTTGGAGCATTATTGCATTTCAAAACTCAATTCATCGGTTTGTAATAGAATAATAAATAAAAAATAAAAAAAACATTTTTTAAAAAACGTTGGGTTATAACACAAATCCACTTATTTGACTATTTAAGATTCGAAAAATATGGAATATTACATTGAATAACGAATATGTCTAATTCACTGCATTTTGACAGTGAGTAGATCAAAAATTAAATTTAAATTTTTGATCTTTGTTATTACTTTAGAAATAAATTTCCCGAGCTTATTATTTCCGTTGGGAAAATTTAGCAGACATTAATGTGAAAACTAACTGTTAAAATTCTAGAAAAATACAATAGTTTTACAATGAGCAACATTGTAGACACTTTTATGAAGAAAATCAATGTAGCCAAATATCTGATATCTTACATTTTGATAGTTTAAGAGTTATATCACAAAATTTTATATAATTTTTAGAAATATTATTTTTTTAGATTTGGATTCACAAAGTTCTGAAAAACAAATTTTATATAGTTTAGATAAGATTTATTTTAAAATATCAATATACTTTTCTCTGGTCCTCATAAAATGCTTATTAGTAACATATTTGATTATCAAAAGAAAACATTAAATTTTTATTAATTTAAAGATAAATAACACTTACTGGCAGACTTATTCTGAAATTATGGCACGCAGCGGCAAAATTGTCATAAAATTAATAAGGAAAAACAAATCAATATTTATGTCGTCATAAAATAATCAAATAAAGCCACCAAACCGCGAAAATTGTATTTAATATATTCTTCAAAATAAAAATTAGAATGACAATTTCCAACGTTAATTTTCAGTAATTACTCGTCTCATTTAACCTTCAACTCGGTTGAAAACTAATATTAATTATATAGGAAATATCCTACTTCCTAACAAAAATTAAAATGTAAAAAAAAAAAAAATAAACTATGCAGTTAATTTTCTCAAGAAGATAAAAGAGATAAATTATCCAATGGGCACATAATACCTTAGAATATGTAGTTATCTTAAAATATGGTTTATACTAATTTGATTTTTATTAATATAATTAACTTATTTTGATGTTGTCTGTTTTCCATTTGCTTGCAAAATCCATCAAATTATACTGTCTACGGAAAAATTTTCCAACACTTCGAAAAGAGGTAAACAAAATATTGAAAATTCATATTAACGTCAAACCTGTCTACTGGATGATCAATCATTTTGAAAACTTTTAAAAATAGTTTTTCTCTCTTCAAAGCTAATTTTATTAAATTATCGGACAGAAACTAAAAAATCACCTTTTCCTATATATTTAAATATAAATACCTCGTTGCTTTGTTTTTCAGTGATTCAGGAAATGGGATGACGACGATAAAATACAAAATGAAATTCAGAAAGAAAAATATTCATGTAAAGTTCTAAAATCAAAAAAATAAAATTTATGTTTTCTTATTACATTTATTATCAAATTATTTCCTCCTATTTTCAACTATATATGCCTCGATAAATCATGAAATCTTCCACAGCAAACTATTCCTCTAACTCAGAGTTTTATTTTTTGGACATTTAAAAATATATATACTACTCAATGCTTTAAAAATTCACCAATTGGAAATAAAACTAGGTACTCCGAATGCTTAATTTGTTTTTAATTTAATTTGGTTAGTTGGTTGATTGGTTACTTCAAGATAACATGTTCCAAGCACATAATTTGTTCTGAAAATTAAACAAATTTTAACAATTAATTTGTTTTTAATTTTGCTTAGTTGGTTGATTACTTGCGAGTCATTTTTTGTACGCTAAAATTAATTCAAATTGGACTTATGAATTAAAGAGGATTCTGAATACTACGAATGTTTATGCCTGATGTGTGAGAACCAAACCCGTAAGTTTTAAGCTAAATTCCAAAGAAAAAGCATTCAGCTTGTTAGCTCGGCTTCATATTACTCCAATGGGTAATTTGATAATTTATTAAAGTTATGAAGCAACACATATAAGATGTTTTGACAAAGTAATTCCTTTTAGGGATGCGAAATTTTGAAAAAACATTTTCCGCATATGTATTAAAAATGCCTTCCATATAAATTGTCGCCTTAAAATTATATAATATTTTTAATATGCGAAATATAGAATACGAATAACAATTAAACTAAAAGCTGTAGTTCTTCATAAAGTAAACATGAAAGTTATCAGTGTTTTTACGTTGCCATTGAATGAAGTGAGAATAAGTATGCGAATTAGAGTATATGACGTGGTTCAAAAACCAGTCTATCGAGAGTAAGAATAACAGTATCGTTGTAAAAACAGGTTTACGTTCACCTTCATGAATTGTAAATTGTACAGTAGCGAAGAGATATGGACGTGTCGAAGGAGTTCGTTCGGTGTTATTTGCTTTGCGACTTTAAAGTCCGGTTACTAGCTACTGCATCAACTCGTCGAATATGTCAAAAGTTTCGGAATAGCGCTGAGAATGAACAGCAAGTCATTAGTTTCAGAAATTCCGGTCGGAAAATTCGTCCATTTTGGTGAAGTCCTGGTGACTAATGTACTAGACATTTGTCACCAGGTTGTTCACTATAAGCTGCTACCAAAGAGCTAAACGGTCACTGGGGACCTGTACTCGCAGTAATTGGAACATGTGCAACAGGCACTACAACAAAAGGATCCAGAACTGTTAATCACAAGGGTGTACTGTTCTTGGCCGATAACGCGTAGCCACGTGTCATATGGGAGGGCAGGAATACCATACGGCAACTTGGTTGGGATACTTTGCGCCATCATCCTTACTTACCTGACCTTGCACCGTCAGATTACCATCTCTTTCATTCCTTGGACAGTTATTTTCGAGGAGAATGCTACATCAATGGAGCAGAATTTTGCCCTGTACTAACGGACTTCTTTGTGTTCAGAACACTTGTTTTACCGCAAAGGTATTGCATAATTGGAGATATGATGGCAGAAGAATGCCGATGGTAATTACCTCGAGGACTAATAATTGGGTACACTTTCTGTAGGTCATGTTATTTTGGAACACTAAAAACGGCAAGAACGTTCTTGATTACATTGTATTTAAGAACCACGTGATGACTATCGAAAACACATTTTATAGTATTGTACTCATAACTAGCAAAGAAAAAAAACTCGCACTAACTAACGTCCTAACCTAAACCTCAACACTCTAACCTAAATAGTTACAATCATGTCTCAAAAGCTATTGTTGAATACAATATGCATTTCCTGTTCATTACGAGCCAGATTCGAATTATTGTTTTTCTTATCACTAAAATTATGATCTTAAAACAAAATCGCTCTTAGTTCAATCATGTATTATACATAACTCTGAAAACAACATTGAAGATTTGGTGTTCAATCTGTTGTCTATATTTTCCCAAATAACGAATTTAAACTTTAGTTTAATCGTTTATAGTTTCTTCTCTAATAACATATGGAAGTTTTTAATAGCTTGGAATCAAATTTAAAACGTAATGTCACGGCCGAAAGATTGATCGCTTGTAATAGTGTCTGCACATTGTAAAAGAAACCAAAACAGCTAAAATAATATTTTCCTAATATCAACGTTAACATTTTTAATGTAATTGTTTACCTTATCTATTATTTGTTTACTTTTAAATTTCCAATTTGCATTGCCAATATTTTAAATAATATCTGAAAACACTTTCATTCAACATTAAAGTAAACTTAATATTTTTTTCAAATAACTAAAAAAAGAATTTTTCAGAATAAAGATATTTTGTTTTATCAAGACAAAATAAGCATCGTCAATTTTATTTTGTCGAGCAATAAATAAAAACAACTATTTATTTGTTTGTTTTAAACTATCTACAAGGACATACATTCTAACGAGATTATCTCTCTCATAAATGGTAGCTTTAATACAAATATCTGCCCGGAAAAGAAAATAATCCAAATGAGTATTTTCTTGGTGAACTTTTTAAATCGTTATATTTCATTTTATATCAGCGAGTACACAATCCAAACTTGGCGTGTAATAATATATCTGAAAGTACTTTTCAAAAGAAAAATCAACTCCATTATACTTTTAATAACAGTTTTCTTAAAAGATTTTGATTCATTCTAAAGCTACCCTTTAATTTGACTTTTTATATTTTTTTATCCGTCTCATTTTATTTTATTTTAAATTTATAAACATTAAGGTTTGATTCTCAAACTCTTTATTGTCTGTATACAGGTAGTTATAAAAATAATGGAAACACCACCTGAGACATTTTGATGAGCTTCGAAGTCAATAAAATATAATAATAGGTACCCGATTTAAAAAAAACAGATACATATTCTGTTTATATGTGGTAGATTTATTGAAGTTCTGTAAAGGTCTGATTTTTTTCAAAAGCGTAAAATAACGGACCTCTCAAATATTTTTAGACGCCAGTTTATGAGAGATATTCTAACTGGTGCAAGTGTGATCAAAGCATTTTAACTTTTAAGCGTATCTAGAGATGCAGTGTCTAAAGTATTAATGTAATGCACACAGCAAAGTAACACAAGTTTGGCAAAGAAAAACAGTACACTGGTAGAGAATCTCAGTGAAAAACACTGTTGGGTACGGCAATGGATTATATACCAAAAAAGCGAACAACAGCAGCAGAAGTGGCTGCATAGCTAATCAGCATCTGAATTTTCTCGTGTCAATGATTACAATCAGAAAAAACTTCATAAATTGAACCTTCACCACAGAGCAGTAATTTCCTAAACAATTTGTCCATGAATATTAATACCAAATGTCATCTACAATGGTATCACACTCACAAAAATGGTCGAATTGATATAGTCTGAATTGTCTTTTAAACTTTTTATACTGTAGGACTAGAACACATATATAGAACACCTTCAGCACAAGGGTATAGTCGTTGTATTTCATTCCAGCAGTCAAATATGGAGTTAGATGTGCAATAATTTGGACTGCCGTGTCGTGCTTTTCTGCTGGACCAATCACAACCCTGAACGGAATCATCACGGGAAGAAGTATAAAGAAATTTTAGCTGAACAAGTCCATCCCATTATGCAACTTTTGCAAGGTTTTCATGTAAACGGTAATTTTTTCAGGATGATAATGCACCTATCCATGCACAGGAACCTACCCAATTATGGTTAGATAAATAGAAAAATTAAGTTAAGCATCTCTCTTGACAGACACAATCACCCAGTCTTAATGTAATTTAATCTTTATGATCTATTATTCAATACGGAATCAATGTCTTCCAACAATGGGTGCCATCTCCCCCTGAATTTTCACAATTCACCTAAACCCCATTCAGAAATTGTCTGAATCAATTCATTGGCGAATCAAAGCTGTATTACGTGCCAAAAGCAATTATATACTATAATAAGAATTATAGTATATAATTATATATATATATATATATCCTGAAGCATTTTCCCATTAAATCCCAGCATTTGAGTTATAGTTAAGCAACAAGATCTATTTCTCCAAGCTCTGCCTCACAACACCGGAGGAACATTAGACATTACCGAAGTATATTACACGCAGGTCCTCTATAAACAAAAATTTCTTTCTCGCTTAAGTTACATTTCGAATTTATCTAATTGAGAAAAAGTAACAATAGAAGATGTAACTAAGCATTATAATCTTAATTAATAAAAAGATACATGAATTTCATCAAATTAAAAAAATAAGCATTCTTTTAATTTTAAATTAAATATGACCGATAAATTGTATAAAATTTCTGTCGAATGCATTTTAAGTTTAAAAAATATTTACTGCAATAGTAATTACAAAATTTTTAATGATGTATACGCTATATATATATATATATATATATATATATATATATATATATATATATATATATATATATATATATATATATATATATATATATATATATATATATATATATATATATATATATATATATATATATATATATATATATATATATATATATATATATATATATATATATATATATATATATATATATATATATATATATATATATATATATATATATATATATATATATATATATATATATATATATATATATATATATAATGCATTGCTTAATGAATTTTTATCTAATATATTACTCAATTAATTTATTTAATACATTATAAAAATTAATAAAATAATTAATATTGTCATTTAAGAAATAATTTCTAGTGAAAAGAAATATGAGAGAGCAATATGATACTTTGTTTTAAATTAATATTCAAGTTTATTATTGTAAAAAGTAAAACTAGCATTTGAAAAAATTAGTCCCACTTAATTTTACTTTAAATATTCACTCTATTACTGAAAATTATACATAAACTTGTTAAAATACTTAAATCAATTCAAAAGCAAATAGTAAGCAGTTGGTTTTCATCTTTCAGTATAAAATATTACAAAAACTTAAAAAATTAACGTCTTTATATATCATGTTTCGTACACTGATTTTTTCATCAATTTAAAATATAATTGTATATACATTTATCTATATGTACGCATATATTTTTTCCTTCTATCTCATTGTGATTCAATTCTCTTACGAAATAGAAAAAATAATAATTAAATCTATTTACTACTTTTATGTAGGATATAAGTAAAATTTGTAGAAAATTAATCTAATGTATCAGAGAAATAAATTATCCTCATAATGCAAATGTTTTCAAAATAATGCATTTCAATATAAGCTAATAACCGTTCAATGAATTAATTAACACTATTTAAGCCTTTAAAATATAATTTCAACATCAAAAACCCTTATTAAAAAGAAAACTTTTATTTTTTGTATGTTATATTATCTCAATCAAATGAAATTTAAATTAAACTTATTAATTTATCTAGTTAAAGTTTGTAACATAAACGGAGATTAACGAAAAAAAAATTATTCCTAATTTCAGATATAATGCAAATTGTATTATCTAATGAATTTAGGGTTCATAAATGTTAGGAATATAAATATTCAACCAAAAGTATCTTCGTTATCAAAAACTTGATAAAAAAAATCAAATAAGTAGTTTTAAATTCATATATTACTACGATTATGCATAGAATCTACAAAACCATAATGAAAGAAACCTAATTTAATCAAGTCTTGTGAAAACACGTGACTCTACTTCAAAAGTTAACATAACCAAATTAAGCTGTTTTGTTTGTTTTATTTCTTTTCACGGGAAAATTGGATTAGGGAAAAAAGAGGCAAAAAATAAAATTCCTTTTGATCCTGTTGGTATCGATTGCAATAGTTAGCTGCAAAAGGACTAAAATTAAATAAATAATTACGAAAAGAAACCATACAAGAAACAAAAAAATAGAATACCGAACTAATAAAAAAAAAATTACAGCATCTTTATCTCGGACATAAAGCAATTACTGCTCCTTACGTGTCGACTAATAATCCCTAGTCTTATTCCCTAAAATGAGAAGTCAGTGATTTAGTGTGTCAAAAAAGGAATTTTTTTCTCTTTCTTCTTCCACAATCCAAACTCTCGTCATCATCAATTTTCAAACAAATTTCTTTCAAAGAACCCACAAGTCTTTAAAATTCTAGAACGTCTTTATATTTTTTCCAGAGCCATTTTTATCAACTAGGACTTTTACATGGTGGTGGCTTTCCTGCTAACTTATTGAGGGATGCAATTATTATTCCGCAAAAAGCTTCAGCCTCTTCTTTTTATTTATTTATTTTTTGCGAGGGAGAAAAGAAAAATGGTGAAATCATGTAAATGATGCTTAATAACACCCGAGGAGAAAAATAGGGTGAGAAGGTATAAAGCCCACTGACTCAGGAAGATGAGGACCGTACCACACCATAGCTATCATTAGTTTATGGGAGATGAAGCAAAATGGGTTAAGTCCTTCTGTAGCAGAAAAGCAAACTTAAAGGAGAGTAGTTTGATAAACAAAGTTTCATATACCTCAAGCAACTGGATAAAATTTTATAAAAACTTTGTTTTCGATACAGAAACTTTTACAACTCAATCAATTTTCGGAATAACTTTTTCTCTAAGCTAAATTTTATGAAATTTTTTATGAAACCAACTTTAAAAGTTTGCTATACTCGAAATATTATTTATAATACATTTAGGTAAAATACTTCACAAACATTGAAAAAAAAATTTTTTTTGCCGATTTATGTTCAAGTTTTGAAAACAGATGTGCGCGCGCGTGTTTATAAATACTTTATAATTTAAACTTTTATTATAATACCGTTTTAATACTTTTGAATTCAAAGATGCTAAATAATTATCAGAATTTCATTGGATGTGTTTTCTTATTCGAGTTTCTAAATAAAGATCATCTTGTAATATTTTAAGTATTTTTGTAAATAAGTATTAATTTGCGTCGTATACCGCCAAGCAATCAAAGATTATTGAGATTTCAGTATCAATAATCAGTATATCCTGATTCGATTCCATCCAGTTGGTTTACAGTTGATGGGATCAAAACCTGAGAATCCTTCTTTAAAGAACACATTCTATCGTTAGGCCCCATGATGAGTCTTATTTAAATATTTACCATAACAATCTGCCTTAATTAATTTTATTACCATATAGTAGCTGTATTACTTTTAATGCATATGCCGTACAAATATTTATTTAATGAAGTACAAAAATTTAAATAAGACATGATGAATCCCAATTAAATGTTTGACATAACAATCCTTTAGCATCTTGTATTACAATAGTATATATTGTGTTATCGAAGTGGTAGAGGCTAGCATTTTAAAGTGAAATGTTCTGGGTTTGAAACCAACCATTGCTGTACAAAGGAAGACAAATACAGCAGTTCTGCTTTCTATATTCACGTCTCACGTTGGAAGTGCTTGAGAGTCTTCTTATGACCCATGAATTTTCTTTATGGCCCACTTTCAATTAAACGTTTTTCTGACAGGCAAAGATTCGGTGAACTTTTAAATGTACTATAACAATTGAAGATTGAGAGTATCCTTTACCTGATGTCGAAAAAATCGTCTTGTTAAATTATGTACGTATTTTATAGTTCTTATATGTTCAAAATAATTTCATAATTAAAAATATCATAATAAAACAAATACATTAGTCCTATATATTTGTATTATATTAAGTAATTTAGTGCAATTTATAAATAATTTTCTTTAATAAAGACTTCTTTTACATGTTTCAACATTAATTTCAATAACAATATGTACATGGTTATATGCATGATATGATTATAATTACGATTACATGGCTGTTTGATCTCTCAACATTGATAATACACAGTTGTGCATTACGGAATTGTACTTAACGTAATTCTAAATTGAATCCAGACGTATAATTCACATAATTCACAATCCAATATCATTATGTTCAATGTAATTCACATCTCCGTTAAACCATTCAATTTCGAAGTACTGATGGTGTAAAATATAACATGTAATCTCGCTTTTAAAGGTATGATGAATACTTGAGTTTAAAATATAATATTAGTAAAACTTATAATTAAGCAAAAATTTTATCTCTTTATAAATACATTTGAAAATAATTAATTATTTGCTTTCATTGATATCATGAAATAGGATGTTCCGATGTTAGATAACATAACATGATCAAATATTTCTTTTGTTATTTGTTTTATCATGGTAAAATGTAACTTCACTTTCGTTCCAGATTTAACCAAATACATAGAAAATTAGGGCCATTACAAAAGCAACATTTTTATTTATTTTAAAATAATTTTTCCCGTGGCTGAAAAACTACGGTTATAATTGACAGAGAAAAAACTGCAGTATTTTCAGCAATTTAAAATGAAGCTTTAAATTTCACTTTTCTTTTTTATATTATATTCATATCAAGTGAATAATAAAACTCATTAAAATAAAGTTTTTTTTTCATTTTTAATTTACTTTATTTTCATTTTAAAAACTGCAAGAACAAAATACAGACCTCGATAGTTAAAATTAAAAAACATGTTAAAGAGCAATAATTTAAGAAATATAGAAAACTAATTGATGTGAACATAACAGTACATTTTGATTGATTAGATTTGAATTAAATTCAAACATGTTTACAGTCAAAACATTAATAGCAAAATTTTAATTCAATTTAAAATACTTAAGAGATTCTTTTGTGAATGAATTAATTTATTTTTTGTGAATTAATTAAATGCTTATATTTTCGGAATATTTTTAAAACATATAATAATAAAATAGGAAGAAATATACGTTTAAATTTCGTATCTATAATGAGTTTAACACAAGAGAAAATTTACATAGCACTCTAAACTTGCATAAAAAAAAAATATAAATTTTGCTTCTCAAAAAATGTAGACTTATAAATTTATTTAAAAAAATATGGAAAATAAAAATACAAAGGATTTAGAAAAAAAATTATTGATTTGAAATATTACATAGGATGTCAAAAATAATGGAAAATAAGAAAATTAAGATACAAAATTAAAAAACATAAATTTTCAAAAATTTGAAACATCATTCTAATTAAAAACAGCATACTTAAAATCTATTTTATATCAAATTACTTTATTCTTTATAGTCATAATATTTTCGTTATTACTGTGTTTACTTTTAACAATTATAAAAACTATTGCTTACGCATTGCAAATGTATATTGCTTACGTATTAAAAGTACAACAATAGCCTACTGCATTGTAGTAACTTGCCTATTAAAAATATTAATAACTGCCTATTGCACTGAAATTATTTGCTTGTTAAAAGTGACTCAAATTATTATTCTACATCGTTGGCAATCTAGCAGAAGCCGACGGTGTCAAATCATAATTAGAGTTATAGAGTTCTCTCACTTCAATTTTCATTTGTAATACAGCATGCCGTTCAGAGGAATGTATTCTAAGTCGCATTGCTCATAGTATATTTTTCTGAGCTACGTTACATTTCCAACTGTCTATTGCCTATTATATATATCAGTAATATATTCTTTTGCATTATAACTTATCTAGTTGAGTACTGATACTAACACTTTAACTCAATTCATAGCAATTGTGGAATGCTAAATTACATCTACTTCCCATAAATACATTTTGTAGAGACTGTATCTTCAGTTCTGTTATCTTTATAATTAATCATAAACATTGCCATTGTTTCTTAATAACTGTGCCGAAAACATTTGAACAGGACCAGGATGCAATTATTAATTGAAAATTAGGTGTTAAGAGCGTGACATCATAAACATCCTATTTGGGAATAATTTATGGATAAATGAATGGTGATCATAGATAGTTGTGCAAAATATACTTGAGATGGGATAGTATAAACCCACAATACTCCTAACCTCAAGCATTCTTGATTAGAAAATTCGCATCATAAGATGTTTTATTAAGGTCGGAACTTTTTTATGTTTTAATCAATGAAATTATGATTTTTTGTAGCGAATTATTAATATTAGAAATCAATAAATTTCTCCACGTAATTTTTTATTCAGCTTATTTTTGCTCACATCAATTTGTCAACCTTCATCATTAATATTAATCAAAGCTTCAATGTCACTTTATTTTAATTTCATGCTTCTGTAATGTATTTCGGCTATGATTTTCTGGTGTCTAATGCTACTAAATACAGCTAATCATCTCGTAATTTTTAATCATGTAAAATGACTAAGTCGACACATATATGGTATATTCAATGAAAATGCTTCTTTATCACCTTAATAAATATCCATTAAATAAGATGTAATTTTAACATGTTCTCAAGATTTACTTTGTCTAGGTCTAGTATTCGACTCGCAAATTTTAAACATCAGAAAAGGATCCTTCCTCATCAGTATATCTTGATCTTTTTAAACCTATAAGGTACAGAAATCATATTCACTATCATATTTCTGAGTCTCTCTCTCTCTCTCACTCTCTCTTTTTCTCTCCCTGATACACTTCATATTCATAGACTTGACATCAATCTTTATATTTTTCTAAGCATATTATTTTAATGAATTCTTTCTTTTAAAATCAATGTTTTCTGATTACTTGCCTAAACTTTTGTGCACATTTTGTTTTGTAGCTTGACGAATTAACAAAAAAATTAACTGTCTTATAATTTCAGTTTAAAAGATACAAAATTAAAGTAAAATCTGATTTCCTTTTTCACGAAGTTGAGATAGCTTTCTTCTCAATTTAACCAAAATAATTTAAAATATTCCTCGGTTAATTGTAATATTTTCATTAAAAATTTGCAATATTCCTCCGTTAAATTAATTAAAAAAGTGCTTTATAATATCATTGCTCATAAGTCAGTGTGTATTTTTCTTGAAATGTCATTTTGGAAAGAGACTGTTTTTCAATATTCCACAATTAAATAAATTGAAAATTAAAGCATTTTGATGAAAAAATAAAAAAACAAAAAAGCTTGATCATTTTTTTCTTTGAAAGAAGTGGGAAACAACCATTTAAATTCAATTTTCAACGAGACTTTGCTAGTTTCTGACATTGGACCTCTTTTCCTTGCAAAAATCCCCACGGCCTTTTATCCACAGGGATTTTTAAGAAGCGACTTCTCTGCGGCTTATCGTGATTTATGCTTATTTACTACGACAAGCAGCAATTTATAATCGGAAACGCATCGCCGATTTGGCGAATTTTTTCTTAACATTTTATTTTTTTCCCTGCCTTACACCACTGTTAGAGCAAGAGAGTAACTTTCTGCCGAGAAGAGGGTGGACTTAATTTTATATACTCTTCTGGAATAGACGCCCTTGCAGAAGACGTTGAAAGAACCCTATCAGAAATAGAGGAACTTCTCCTGGCGTAAAAGAAAAAGCTAAGAAAAGCTTTTGGCATGGGTATCGCTGATTTTTAGCTTTTTATTGAGGCTGAAAAGTTTTAAGGCGCCAGACGGGAATGAAAACTAAGACTAAAAGCTCATCAGCAAGCTCTTTTGGTGGGAAAGGGATTGGATTGGGTAGACGCAATAACGCTTAAGTGCATGATTGGACCGCACTAAAAAATATTAATGGTATTTGGCCCTTCCATCCCGTGGGTTGTCTTTTGGCACTCACATTTAAAATCCTAAATTCTTGGTTCTTTTTTCATTTCAAGCATACATTTGATCAGTTTAACAAGAAAAGTATTAATAGAAGACTTAAAATAAAACTTTAAGGCTTCCATCTACCTAATGCAAGTCCTTTTATATTAATCAAAGATATAAAATTCAAAGCGCATTAAAGAAAATGAATATGCATCAGATGTGCATTTAAACTAACATTTTCTGAAAATATATTAATATATTATAATTTCAATAAAATTTAGTTAAATTACAATATGACTAACATGTTTTTACCTTCCTTTTTTCATTTAATATAATTCATTCAATGTAAACTACGGAATTTTCGATAAATATTTTCCCGAATAGAAAACAAGTGACTAGAATATTAAATGTATTTTAATTTTAATATTTATATTGTCAAATATTGTATATCAACATGATAATAAATTGTTTTATAAGTAACGTAATTTTGAAGAAGAAAATTTAAAATTACCTCAGTCTAAATACCATAAAGAATTTTAAAATTGTATTGATGGTGATTTAGACATATCATGGTCTGTCTCTATGTAGTATTAAATTTAGTATCACAGGATTGATATTAGTTTTTATTTTACCCGAAGTAAATGATTAGAGTTTTAATTCTGCTGCTTGCATTGCAGATCTGTCCTTTTGGATGTTTATGAGTTTTTCCAATTTTTTCCTTTACGATACGTGAATGTTTATATCTATTTAATATTGCAAAAAATCAGCGTAACAACAGCCTAAGATTGTCCTATAGTAATTGAAAATCCACTACATACTGATTCCTGAAATGAAAGTTTTCAGAAAATCAAGCTATATTCACGTGTTGTAGAATAAAAAACATGAGAAACTCCCAAGAACCAAATTAAGCAAATGCTCATCAAAAATCAGAAGTATGGTATCCTTTTTTTTTGTGTATAACAGTATTTAGGATCAAATGTATGCCTTTTAATTTGGATAACGTGGTCCTATCCTTAGATAAATCATGAAATTTCCTTAAAAGAGAGGCTCCTCAGAAACATAGACTAGTTCCACTCATTCACTTTCCTCAAAATAGTTCTGTATGGAAAGGCAAATGCAGACAAAAATCATGCTTGCTAATGGTTTGTAAAAGTTGCTGTATTTTAAGCTCGATAAGTGTTGACCAGATATCACAGCAATTCCAAGACTAAACAATGACCATCTTAAAGGATTAATTTTATCTCCGTAAGAGCAAAGTTTTTCCAACCCTCAACAGGTGTTATCTAAAACTAGATGTCTTAGACTGCTTGGATCTAAGCTTGGAGTGCCTAATATCATCTCCACTTCTGGTGATTGACTTTGCATGGACTCATGGACCAGCTCTAACTGTTGCAAAATCATGAAAGATTACTATCAATAATAATAACATAGAAACTCCTCTTGAAAGATAATAAACTTTTTGCTAAATCTATGAAGATTTTTCACTGGATTTGCTATGAACATAACAAGATATGCGCTTGATATATATAAAATTTCAGTTAAATTTTATGTAATATTTTTTTATCATACATTTAAAAATAAATTTGAAAATATCACAAAAGTACTTTCCGTTACAGATCAATAGTTCATTCTTTCCAGATCCTTCTAAAGTATGGATATTTCAAATGGTTAGAAATTCACTTCAAGCAGCAGCATTTGGTGGAATTACACAAAAATAAAAGGAAAAATAACTAAATCTGCTAATTTACTAATTTAATTAAATTAAATTACTTTTATCAAATTATTTGTAACATTTCAAACGAATGTTACAAATAATATGTTAAAAAGAGTTCGTTCAAGTTTTCTTTTGTTTGCAAACTATTTCAAAAATCTTTGGAACAATGAAAGAAAAAAATTTCAGGTATATAGGGATCGGAAAAATTGGTTTTCACATACACACACACACTTAGAGAAATAGGAAATAAGATAGTATATTTCGTTTTTTTTTTCGGAAATGAATGTTAGCTTTTAGTCATTTAAAAATATTTTTACATTTTTGTATAGTGTTTTAATCACATTATTTGAAATCCGTTGAAATAAAGAGCTTACTTTTTGCGTAAAAACTGAAAAAACTCCTTTTTACTAATTTTAATTCAAATTTTCCAATTTTACGTTTCTTTCTGAAAAATGTTTAACACACGCTAAACATTATAACATAGAAATGTATCTTTAATTTATAAATCTTTAACAAAATTTAAATCTAAAATTTGAAAGCACACAATGAAAGGATACTATAAAATTAATTAGTCTCATCACAAATATTCTTTTGACCATAAAATAACTTGTACGCATGAAATTTTAAGTTAGTTCATTTTTGCCTCGTGAGTAAAAACGTATTAGCGAAAGTTTTATGGGAACTGAATATGCTTACGATAACTGCACTTACTTAACCCAGACAAATTATTTGTAATTAGAACTAATAACATCTGTATGAAGCTTATATGGTTGTTTTTATGTCTACAATGCATCCCTCTTTATATGTTATAAAAAAGGGATAATGTTAATGGAAGTTTAAAAAATATTAATAACAATTTCTAAGATACATGAAATTAAAAACAACTTAAATAATATCACAAATTTGTTAAATTACATAACGTGACTTTGTGTATGCACAAGAAAAGTCAATAAAAATATGTGACAATATACAAGAATAATATGTATTCATTAAGAAAAATATTATCTTTACGACCATTAGATTCATAAAATTATTAATAATGTATTTAGAATCTTAATAAAGAAATTCTCAAAAAATCTACAAAATGCAAAAATTTGAAGTGTATTTCAAATTTTATAGATTTAGAAGAGTATAATTATGTGTGTGTGTGTTTACTAAATTTATTATCATAATATATTTAAATTTTGTATTAAAATACAATCACATTTAAATGTATAATGATATAGAAAAGCAATTGTAGAGTAACATTATTAATCCAAATAGCTCGAAAATACCTTCCATGATTTTTAAAGCAAATGTCTGTTATACTTCATGTTAAAAAAATTCTGATTGCAGTACTATCATTTATATAATGATATGATAAATTACTGAAGCATTTTTCAAATAAAACTTCTTCAAAGAATGTAGTCTTTTTTACAAAAGTTGAGTAGAATAGAACTGAATTACACCTGATTGTGAATCAAATGAAACATAACTATAGCGCTTCATATATCATTATGAAAAATCTACCATAAAAAAAAACAGTTGATCATTTTACCATGAATGAGGCGTAAATAATTGAAAGGGCTAGCAGAATTCTATCCGTACCTTATTGTTTGCCGAAAAGAATTATTAATGCATGTGAGAAGAAAAATTAATATTAAAAAGGAAAATACGCTTTTCCATAGAAATAAATTTTTCATTAAAGAAAAATTATGTCCGAAGGATTATTAATAGCGGTAGTTAAGTAATAGAAACCCACCTCGGATTTATTCTCATATCTACAAACTTTACAATAATGTATCAATAATAGTTAAATAGCATTTAATAATTAATGAAACATTTCGGAAATAATAATAATGGTAGCTGTTACTACATTAATAGTAAGCCAATTCATCTTAATTATAGCATATGTTGTAAGTAATGTATATTTGTACTGTAAGAGCATTCATATATAATACAATTATAAAGCTTTTTTTTCAGCTTTTAAATAATATCTTCTTTAAGAAAACCTAGTGGAATATATATTCACTATTATGGCATCGTTTGAATGAAAAAACTACATCATAAAAGCACGTTATTGATTTTCTGCAACTCAACTTTTGATGTGACAGTGTTATAACTCTTATCGTTAAGATCCGTAGCTATATATATATATATATATATATATATATATATATATTTGATACTCTATTGTTTACTGTTCCTCGTGTGAAAATGCACAATTTATTTGTCAATTCACCTAAAAATACTCTCAGACTTTGAATCTTAACATATTTTCCAAGCACCTATAACTTACGAGCTTAGATAAATTTTTTGGTACTTTATTTTAATCATTTTCTCTACTCACACAAATCCTAGAACTAGTTAAAATAAATTAAATTACAAGAATCAGGAAAATAACTGAAAAGAAATTTGAGATTAATAATTAATTTGATCACATGTTTTTTCATATAACTCAAATAGAATCGTCTGCGTTTCTAAAGAGTTGTTTGTACATGGTTGTGGTATTTATTTAACATAATATGAATCAATTATATAATTTTTCCCTTTTTATGTTTAATTTAATATTCATATTAAAATTTTATTTCAAAGAAATAATTTTTGTATGTAAGAATTATATACTCACAGACAAACTTTGCTGAATGGGCATTTAAATACGTGGCGTTATAGCTTTCGGTTTTATGAACTATAAAACTAAAGGATGAGAAAGCTTTTACCTTTAGTATTTTTTATAGTAGTTCAGAATGTGTACCGTGTGACAATTAAAACAAATTCAGATAAAACTGAAGTGTTTATTTTCTGCTTGACGGAAACAAAATTGACTAAGAATCGTAGTAATTAATAAGATTTTAATATATCTACTAATTATGCTTAGAATATTTTGAAATCGAGAAAACGTTTTTGTCTTTAAACAACTATAAAAATCAATAAATGTACAGTAAAAAAATTGGAAATTTATTTTAAACCTATAACGATGCTTGCGTTGTTTTTCATAGATTGTCTATGAGCAGTTTGATATAATTTATTTCATCCATTTTATAGTTTTGGAGTGATTATTTTTTAAGGAAACAAAGAAACAAACATGTAACACAGCTGCAATATCATTAGAAAGAACAAAATCAATAAAATGTTTTTTCTCCTTTCCTACAGCTTGTGTGTTACATCACTTCGGTTTCAAGTCACGTCTTATAAGTATGAGATTTATATTCTTATACAAAACAATGTGAAACGTGTTCATTTTATTTCATCAAAAACCAAATAATCTGGAATCCTCTATTTAAGACTAGAAATTTTAATACGTCTTCCAAGATATATTGTCTCAATATTTTCCAGTTGTTAATGAAATGTTCAGTATTTTTTATTTCAATTTTCTTTGTAAAATTCATTAGAACTAAAAATTTATTAAAATTACAAATAAAGTAATATTAAGTCGATTTCAAATTTACAAATATAATTTGTACATTTATAGAATAATTTCTTCGCTTAAAAATGAATGAAATATATATCTGAATCTCTGAATTATTAAAAATAATAGTTTAAAAAAACTTTATTACGTTTTACTTTCAGCTCTAGTCTTCGTAAGATTTTAACTGAGAAGAAACTTCCTTCACCGTACTACTTTAAGATAAATTGTCCGAAGTCATATTATTGCCTTGGAATTTTAACACATTTTCCAATGAACATTTTTAATATTATTTTGAAACTTTTAAATGATGTTTTGATTTCTTATTTTTAATCCATTCTAGAAGAAACAAGAATCTCAGAAAAAATTGGAAGATACCATAATATGTTTTGCTTTTGTATGTCAGTTTCATTTAAGAAAAAGAAAACATACATTATCATTGAATTTCTAGTCTAAACAAACCAAAGAATTCAAAGGAAATTGTCTTGGCGATATGTGTTATTGTTTTACTGAAGTCCAATGAAAGTTTTGATGGCATATTTTATTTTTTAACTATTTTCTGTATAACACAAATCTAAAGGAGAATTGCAAAATCCTATAGTTGGTTTTCAGTTGGAAAATAAACTCCAATTCACATAAGCTGTGCAGCACATTGACATTTCATCATCAATCAAAACGAAGACAAATGAGTCACAGAGAATTATGGATGATATGTAATACTTTCTTGGTATCAATAAATATTTAGATTCATTTATTTTTAAACTATTTTCTATAAAACCTAAATTCAAATGATAAACAAAAATCATAAGCAATTTGCTTTTAGAAACAAATTCCTCCTCACGAAAACTACAAGAAACCACATCAGTATTCCACTGCCAAACGAAATAAAAACAAAGAGATAAGCTGTATACGATCTGAACAATTTCAAGCAATATATATTTATTAGTTACTTATTATTGCTTAGTTAAATCAAAGTAGATACATTTTTTGATGATTATTAACTCTAAAACAGAAAAAATAATCTTTAAAACGCTAAACGTGTTTTAATTTACATTCAACAGGAACATTTCAGACAACTGTAGAACACACAGATATTCTTTCGTCAGCTTAAAACAGAAGTAAATAAATTAAATGAAATTATGGGTGAGATATATATATTCCATACGATATCATTGTTTGTAAGGTCAACTCAATATCACCGAAATATTTTACTAGTTTCGTTTGCTAAGATGATACAACTTTTTATACTTAATTTTCAATCTGGTTTTAACAAAATATAAATCCACAGAACATTAAATACTGTAGTTTTTCTTTTGAAAACACTTTACATATATTAGGTTGGGAAATAAGTTCGCATCGTTTTTACCAAAGACTTTTATTTAAAAATAAAAAAAATAATTATAGCAATAAGTTAATCAATTATGTATTCGCCGTTGCTGTTTACAACCTCTTCCCACCTCTCGACAAATTTGTTGATGCCGTTCCGCCAAAAATCGCCTGGTCTGGTGTCAAAAAGGTTGTTGAGCCAGTTTTTAAGGACCTCTCTGGTATCCATGGTAATGCCCATCATATGGTTAGACAAGGAGCAGAAAAGATGGTAATCGGTCGGTGCAACGTCCGGAGTATACGGAAGATATTGCAGGCTCTCCCATTCGAGCTCTTGAAGTGCTGCTTTGACGACTTGTGCACCATGGGTCCTGGCGTTGTCGTGAAGAAGTATGGTTTGACCATGTCGAACAGGTCTTTTCAGTCAAATAGCCCCATTCACGCGGTGTAGCTGGGCAATGTAGAGCTCCTTGTTGACTGTGGTATTTCCCAGTGCACCAAGAGGTCCTTTAAAACTGGCTCAACTTTTTTGACACCAGACTAGGTGATTTTTGGCGGAGCGGCATCAAATTGATTGAGAGGTGGGAAGAGGTCGTAAACAGCAACGGCGAATATATAAATTATTAACTTATTGATATAGTTATTGTTTTTTGTTTAAATAAAAGTATTTGGTAAGCTACAAACTTATTTCCCAACCTAATGTATGTATAAACTTATGTCATCCTATATATAAATGAATAAATATATATACATATATATTTGTATGTATGTATATATATACAGTCAGTCAAAAAATTATTGGGACACTTGGTATGCGACCTTAGAACACAAAAATCTATGAAACTCTTTGTTAGTTGTTAAATATAAGGCAAAGAAACTTTTTAGACTTAATTTTAAATACTGTTTCAGTAAAAGTTTACAGACCCTATCAAATACTACAGAAACTATAAAATACACCATTATATTATATATCACTAGTATTAATAAATAGAAAGAAAACAAATTAAGTTATAAATGATGGACTATCTTATTTTTGTCATGTAAAGTCAATACCATAAGGATTTTTTTTTATTTAATTCTAGGGCAATAAAATTTTCCGATATCTAATTTTCAACGAAGTTTCAATAGAACACAAGTCCTAAGAACTATTTCAAAGACCAAAATTAGTTTTCTATTTGGAAACAAATTCCACCCAACAGAAACCTAGAACACATTGGTATTCCATCACCTGCCGTAACAAAAACAAAGAACTAAGGCTGAATTGTGGGAAGACGGCACTTCGATCCTTTATCACAGGGAATGAAAGCAGATTATAACAGCCCTTGTTTTCATTGGAGTTCTCCCCTAACGAGACAGTGGTGTGCATCAAATTACGGAGACGAGCACAGCCTCCACTCCCTCTGATGAGAGCAATTAAATTACGTCAAGCACTCGCATCCATCAATGGGGCACACTTAATGTTTACATTTAATTTGTTTCAAGCATCCTTCCATCGCTCTGCATATCCGAGGCCTTAATAAATTCATTTGGAAATCATGTCCGAAGGATTGTCTAATGGAACGGTCATTTCGCACAAGGACATAAGGTCGTTCTCGTCACAAGTGACAAGTGGTGCATTCTGCATTGATGAACTGCGATGCTGCTGCAGAAACGAGATTTTTGAAAGAGTTATTTTCAATTAATTTCATAAAAAAATTTGTTTTAGAAAAGCTGCATTATATTCTAAGAAATTCCTTAATCAATGCATGCAAATACTGGCACTCGCACAAAATTCTTGCTTCACTAGATCTAAAATGATATTGGTACTTCGTTATTTTAGTAAAGAGAATGAAATAAATGACGATATACTTTGCTGGATTTTAAAGTATTTTGTAAAAGGCTTGATTAATTGATAAATGTAACTGTTTGGATCCTATTTCTCAAAATGCAGCTATATGTATGATTATCAAATATATTCGTTCCTAAATTCAAAATAAATTCTTGAATGTAATGTTAAACGGATATATTCTTGGAAAATAGATACACCAGATATATAAATATCAGAAATAAATAATCAGATACAAATATCAGCATTTTGTAATGCTACAAATAGAATAAAAAAGATTTTAACAACATAGAAACGGTTTACTGTATCTTATTCTTCAAAAATATAGCAACAAAATCTTTTTGAAACACTTTTCGGGATTCTAATAAATTTACATTTTATAAATATAATGTTAACATTTCTATCAAACTTTATCAAAATCATCCATTTTCCTATATCATTTACATTTATAAACGATTGTTTAAGTATAAAAATAATTAATGATTTTTTTTAAATTATTAAATCTAAAAATATTTTTGATGATTCAAACACAGTATCTTTATTAAATATATGCCATTAACATTACCATTATGTAATTATGTATACATATTTAATTGAATATAAAAAAATAAAACCCAACTGATTTCACTTTATAAAAATTATATTCAAATAAATAGAGATCAGTTAAAATGAAATTTGCAATATTTTCCAAGAATTTTTTGTCGAATCAGATTTGTTATTTTTGAATAATTTATGTTAAATTAAATTTATGATTTTTTAAAATTAAATTTATCTTACTTTAAAAATACTATTTTCTTTTTGAAAATTTCTTTTTTATATTTGATTATAAGGGTCTTAAAGGAAGAAATCTTTCTGTAACTATTTTTTGTTGTACGTATGTCGAATAGTGCTTTCCTCTTAAATTACACTACATGCTAGTTCTAGTCTTACTAGAGCCGTACTTTTAATAATCAATTTCATTTAAATTGTATTCTGAAATCGATGAAGAAATTGAGAAACTCATAATATCTGTTGTAGACTTCAACCATAATTGAATATTTATAACTATATACAGAACTGTCAAACATTTTAGACTAACACTAATTAATTTTAACTTTTAAAATATTAAAGATAATAAAATTATTTAGAAAAGAACAAATAAAATCCTAGTTTACAGATGTAATTGAAATAAGTATATATTGAAAAGAATTTAAAGATATTGAAGGCTAAGTTGAAAAAAATCTAGTTATCTAGTTTAAAGATGATTTTTTATTTGATATCTAAAATTTAAAAATTACTATTATATATATATATATATATATATATATATATATATATATATATATATATATATATATATATACCTGTGTGTAAATAATTTTAATTACTTTTTAGAAGAAAGATATATTAATACCTGTATTGAAATGCAAATATATCTAGAGAATTCTTAAAGAAAGGATTCTTTTCAGAAATCAATTTTTGTTGCAAAATAAATTTGTAGAATTTTTTCAGCATAATTAATCTATATATTATAACGTGATTCATAATAATTTTATTAAATCTTGCATAGTTAAATCAAAATATTCAGTAGAAAATAATATTAAAAATACATCAATTGTGAATAATTTTTAGTACATGTAGTACATAAATCGCAAATTTTTGTAGAAATTTAGAGTTAAAATTTTTATTCATTGTTATTAGCCTTTTAAAACAATTGTTTGTACAAAAACTGGTGCTTCTTTGTATTTCATAAGTTTCAGAAAGGAATATTTTCGCTGTGAAAGTTTTAATTTTTTTTTTTTTTGAAAATGCTTCTTAAACACAAAAGTTAATTGCTATAGAAGATTTAAACTTACCGGTGTGCACACATCCAAGCAAAACGAAACAGTCAACTGGAATTTTACAGTACTTTCTGATGCAAATTTGAAGGCTTGGAAAGGAGCAATTAATGATTTTGAATCGCCTGCTTTCTCCAGAGCCGGAAATATGGCAGGTTCCACAGGACAACTAACAAAACACTTGAAGTCAGTAACAAATGGAGTTTACTTTTACAATACATAATAATGGAAAAATAGAAAAATTAAATATAAAGCATCTCAATAAGTTTTAGTAATTTTATCATTTCAATATTTCATAAATATGGGAACAATTTTTCAGTGAGACTGCTTTTTCCATAGAGGATTTCTTTCTATATAAACTCATAAAACATTATTTATTATTTACATAAAGTACTATAAAATTTTAAAATTAGAGACATGACAAACCTAAGCAGGTTGCTTAAATTTATCATTTAATATTTTAAAATATACATTACAAAATGTTAAAATTAATACACTAGAAAAAATTTAAGAGATGTAATAATATTTATTTGGTAAATATAAGATATTAAGCTTTCAAGAAATTCTTCGCCTCAAATACAAAGGTAATATACTTAGAGCACTCATTCTAGCATTACTTTTACGTCTGAGAATTGTATCAAATGAGAATTACATGATTTGCCCAAGGAATTTAATACAATGCCAAAATTTATCGACTGTAGTTATTCCTACATGATAATGAGGCACTATTCAGAAAACACTAAACCGAAGTTACATATTTGAAATTGTTGCACCAGCGTGCTTCCCTGCACCTAGCCTTAAGTTGGGTTCAACCAGTTAGCTGTGAGGCTTCGTAATTTAGAATCACGGAGTAAACAGAAATCCCCTGAATACTTGACCTGCCAGTATAGAAATGTCATTTCATTTGGAGGGCATTGTAACCATGACCTATTAAACGTGATCCCGCCAATTTTAACGAACTTCTTCGATTAATCTGTGATTCGAACTCACTACTTTCCGATAATGAAAACGACGACCCAATCTATCAGGCCAACGAGATCTTCCTGTTTGAAATGAGATATGAAGAATTCAGCAGGCAGCAGCTAAACATTTTCTGTATCAAGGAAGGTGTATAAAATAGTTGGAAGTATACAGTCGTGCAATATCCGAATCAAAGAAATACAATAATGCTTGTTTGAAAATTTCCCAGGGTTTGAATAGAGAACAGAATCACAGATCTTAACACAACAGATAGGTAATGACCTCGATTTGAAATGCCCTCACTACGAATAAGAGGTGACGAGATATATACAATCTCACCAAATAACATTACTTCTGATGATGAATCAATATAAGCTGGCAATATGTGCTTCTCATTATGCCATTATATATAGATGCGGATTTCATGGTACTACAAACATAACCGACACTCCTTGGAGAAAATGATATAACGCCCTCTTGCATCCAGCTTTGTCGTCGTTCACAACATTGAAACTTCTTGTTTGCCAAGAGCATCAAGATAGATGAAGTCATGGTCATTAAACTAAATGCCCATCTGGTGCAAATATCTTCCAATTGTTTATGCAGACACTTGTTTTTGTGTAAGCGATTCCATTTCTCGGTAATAGTGACGTAGTTGTACGATTCACTAAGATCATGCATTTACATATCATTTCATTAGCTAATATTATTGGTAACATGGTCATCTCCTTGGCTTTTATTGGCCTGCAATTTATTGGTATGCTGTAGAGCGTTCCGTATGAACACTCTAAATTTTTTGATTCCATAATTTACAATCAGTCATAGGATGTCAACTGATGCAAGAAGTAATATTACGATAAGTTAGAATGCTACCTTCATCTGGAGACAGTTATGTTAAGTGTTTAAGTATGCTCCTTCTTACAGTTGACATGTCAACACATTTTTACCATTCAATCACACTCAAATGTAATTTGGAATGATAAAACCTGCTGTGCATTTTCTTCATTGAAGCGCTTTTTAACAGTCACTATCGTACTATTTCACAAAAATGTTTGAAATGTGGTCATTTGCATATGACAACAAAATCTTCCCGCCATATACGTTTTACGTGTGTAGCATGTCATCTTTTTCGTACAGCAGTTTTAATGGCCAGCAAAAATATTAAAAATAGTATCATAAAGACGCCCATTTTTAAAAACAATTATTTTACTAGCAACTATATAGTACGAATTTTTTATGATCTCTAACTAAATTAAAAGTTAAAATCATTTTATTAATATTAATACTTTATCCAGCTATTTGCAATTTGTATTTTAACGTAATATAAATTAAAATAATTCGAGTGACTACAACATTATAAGATTTAAACTTTATGCATGAAATTCAGCAAAAGAATTTTTCAGATGTTAAAAGTAAAATATTATAATACAGAAGTTTCAATTAAATATTTTTATACAGTAAAATCTGGATAAAATATAAGCAACCATCTATTTGAGAGAATCAAAAAATTTAAATTTTTTTTTAATTTTATAGTGTATATAGTGTGTAATTTTAATTTAATTTTATAGTGTGTAGACTATAAAATTAAATTTTTATATTTTAACCTCATAAACAACAAAATTATTGAAAACCAATTTTATATGTAGGAAGGTTACGTTGAAATAAAATAAGAAAATTCGGTAAAGAAAAACTAAATTTCATGAAAATGAGAAACTTAAAAGGTAATAAAAGTAGAAATATTTAAGAGCTATTATCATCATGAAATTTATCTTTTAATTGGAACGCAAATATTTTAATAGATACTAAGTTACTACAATAATTCAATACATTTAGATGTTTTTTTCATTCTCTAGAGTCATTAACTAATTAAATATAGCGACATTGGGTATTCTATGTGTAGTTTAAAATTTCGAAAATACGTTACTATAACTATCATTTGTAATGGATTAAAAAGCAAACAGTTAAGCTTAAGAATGTAAACATAACTAGCTGAAAGCTTCATATTTTATATTCCAACATTAAAAATCAAATACTTATGTCATCACTTTTATTTAAATACATTATGCATTGAAGCGGTAAAGTATTATTTTACCCCTCAGTACACAAACCCTTTCTAAAGCTACATTGTTATTTCAAGAATGGATAAGCATTAAGCAAGCAATCGCGTCTGGCAGCTCTAATTAAGAAGCTATCAGCTGGGGAATGCAGTTGACGTGAAAATTTGATAAAGAAGGAACAAATAACAAAAAAAAGAAGACACTACTCACCCCCTGTCGTCTATGAGCATGACCGTCTCCGTGCCTTTGCCGCTCCTTGCCAGCAGTCCACTCCCGAAGATACCAAACACAGCTGCAAAAACACACACAAAAGGAAAGATCTCATCAGTATGAACGGTGCAACAAAAGGCAAATTTACATTAATGCGTTTTGACAGGTATTTAATGCGTTAAAGTGAAAGTTCCGCCGAGCATGCTAAACGGTTATGTCAGGCAGGGGTAAAAGAGCCACGGGCATCGCCAACAATGGCGTCATGGCTCCAGGCGAGTGTCATTGATATATTGTCAATTTTTTTGTTCTTTCTCTCACAACCCCTCCTATCTGGCTCAAAGTTTAGCATGCAAATGGCAGCATTAATGAGTCTATTCTTACAAGAATGCATCTTCAGGTGCAAAAGAAAAAGCTTGTAACAACAAAACTGAGAGTCGAAAATAGAACTTCACTTAAAATGATAATATATGAAAGGTCTTCGTTAACTAAAAAAATATAATGTTTTCAATTTTCTAATTAAAAATACCGTAGTGTTCACTTATAATACTTAAATTTATGGATATATTCCTAATTAATTTGAGTATCACAGAAATAAAAATAAGTAATATAAAGAATAACTTAAAAATACGTTTACTTCAGAGACATATATTCACATCTGATATGTGTATTTACATTTATTTGAATGCTTGATGACATTTATATAGTCTAAAATGACACAGTATGTCTATAAGTGTCATTTTAAAACTATATAAATATATTAAAATTATAAGAATATTTGAGTTAGCGTATCAATGATATTATGGACATTTAATAAAAAATATACATTAATTAATATATTGTTTTTTGTAACGTTGCAAAATGTAATCATATTTAATATAAAAATCAATAGTTAGTGAAAGTATTTTTAAGTAAAAAAAATCTTAAATATTTGACATTAGTAACATTTGTTTATAATTGACTTTACGCAAATGAAAATTTTTGCACTAACAGAATGAAAATTATTAAACTAGCAATTCAACTAATGCGAAATATTTTCATGTAATTCTGCAATTAATGATATTTTAGCAGTCTTTATTCACATACAGACTTTTGTCTGCTCTTACGTCGAAATTGTATTCGGACTTGAATTTAAATCGGTTGCTTGGTGCTGAATGAAATTTGTATCGTTGATCTCCGGTTAAAAAGTTTTGTAGTTAAATTTAGTGTACACATACATTATATATATATATATATATATATATATATATATATATATATATATATATATATATATATATATATATATATATATATGATATATATATATATATATATATATATATATATATATATATATATATATATATATATATATATATATATATATATATATATATATATATATGTGATATTTGTGCACATTTATAATTTCTTTAAATGGAACTATGAATTCATTGATAAAAATAGCTTTTGGATGACATATTTGGTATAATTAAAAATTTCAATGCATAATATATTGAAGAAGCAAACTTATAGTAAAAATAAAGCAAAGTTTCCATTAGAAGCTTAGAAAGGAAATAACTATGGAAACTGTATGAAATAAATGGATCATTATTTTGCATTTTAAATAATTCATTTACTGAAGAATTGTTTTGACATTCAAACCTATAAATAACTTCAGGTATTATTAAAAATCTTATTGCAAATTCCACTAATGCATAATAACATTTTATAAAAACAATCCATATAAATAGCATATGAAAACGCCATACCTTAAAAGTAGTTCAATAAAAACAAGATTAGAATTCCCCAATTTTATACAAGAAACTTAACAAGATGACATTATAATATACAAATAAAACTTATTGAATACGTTTCGAGAAGAGATTGGCTTATAATAGAAAAAAATAATATTCACTTTTTTTAAATTAATTTTTGGTTCATAATGTCAACGTGATAGGCCGTTTGCCTGCGGCAACGAAGACATTTTCCCGGTGGAGTTGTTTTCAACTGCTCCTTTTTTTTACGTCATCATCAGTACTACATTCACTTATTTTCTCTTCTACTTAAAAAGTGAAAAAAATTGAATACAAAGAACGCCTTCCTCGGGCTATAAGATGTCAAACTAAAGTTGAAAGAAAAGCGATCACACTAGAAAACATTTTTCGGTTTTCGAAAAACAGTTTTCCCAGGAAAAACCCCGTTGGCAGCGAATTACTTCAAAAATCTGCCAAGAAGCTAAGGACGTGGAGACAAATTTAAAAATCGCTGAATGATTTTTTTTACAGTCTTATTTTTCACAGAAACAACCCCAGGGCAATAAGGTATAAGCAATACGGAAAAGTATCGCATAACAACACGCTTAAAAATAAATGAGATTCGTATTTCACGCTGCATATCAATTTGGAAATTCTTGTTTTTACTTGCTTTTTCGTTGAAAACAATATCTGATTTAAGTCTGATTTCCAAATGAAAAAATTTGAATTATAGATCACTTATCTATCATAATGATTTCGAAAATGAAAAATAAAAACGCATCTGGAAGGGATTATAAAGTACAATGCATAACGAATGAAGCTCTTTATTGGAATATAAAATTCAAATTCTCATGCTGATATTGAATTGTTACAGAAAAAATTATTTCTGGAAAAGGCAAATTACTAAATGAAGTATATCTATAAAAAACAATCAATGTTAAAAAGTAATAAAACTATAAATTTTTGTTCATCATAATGAATAGTAAGAATATAATACATGAAAGATTTTTATTTAATAACCTCCCATTTATATCAAAATATTTCAAGAAATTTATTAAGGATTTATAACTATGCATTCCCAAAAATTGTTATTATAAAAGGGCTTATTCTGCATTTAATTGGTCAACTCTAAAATTAGTTTACTTTCACAAAAACTTATCGAAATATTTTAAAATTTTTCCTGGTGTTCATAATATTATTTCAAAATTTGTTCGAATAATTTTTTTATAAAATAATAGTAAAATAAATAACATAAGATTTTATATAAATATTTAAAATTATAAAGTTTTTAAAATTGTATGAAATAAACAAGTAAACATTAATTTGCATTTTAATAAAATATTTATTGGATCTTATTTTGACTTTAAAACTTATAAATAAAGTCTAAAATTATTATAAATTTCATTGCGAATGGTACTAATGCATATGTAAAGTATGAAATGTCAAACACAAAAGTTTGATATATTTTGTGTTTTGATCAGAAAGTTTTTGATGTTTTTACCCACGTTTGAAAGTGATGAATTCAAAAATTATTAAATTATATTATTTTAAATAATCTATAATATCGTCCTTAATTTATTTATTTACACTTGTCAAATAATTTTAGTTTTCTTCAATCTTTTATATTATATAGTCAAAATTTGTTAAGATGCAATAAATTTACTTTTCTAATATTAACAGACTAGCACAAAAGTTTATAATTTGATATTGTGTTCAAATTATTTTTGATGACGGATTAAAAATTTCTGAACTTTTAGTAATTTTGCTTTTTGTAATTATTAGTTAGGTTCACAAATTTGGTTAAAGCATTTTCAATCTCGATCAGAGAATTTAATTTTCATTGTTTTATTATGATTTATGTAAATATTAAAAATAAATTGGCAAATATTTAAATAAATAATATACTACAATTTTTTCCACACATTTCCTATTTTCATAGCAACAATTTAAATTTTTACTGAAATTTATAATGATGTATTCAAAAATTTTTTTTCATTTCTTGCAATTTACAGTAAAATTTAGCTTGATTTATGTCTTTCATATTTTAATCAGATAATTTTAAAATATTTCACTTCTATAATTAGGTATTCAATGATTTTTTAAATACCGTTGCATGGAACTCTGTAATTTAAATTATACCATAAAATTAATTCGTGAATATTTTCATGAGAAGAGTTTTGAGTTATTTTTTATAATGGTGCATTCAAAAACGGCGCAATAGTCTTATTTTTGCAATTAATATTACGGTAAAATATTTAATTTAACAATTTGGCATTTCAATACAGAAAATTTTAAAATTTAAAACTATATTTCATATAATGATGTATTCAAAAATTCTTAGACTATCATCTTTTATGGAGACTTCATAAACTCAAGTCAAATCTTCAGATTAGGATTCATTTGACTAGACAAAAGAACGTTAGTAAATTTCTAATATATTTTTTAAATTACAGCTTGAATGAAAATATAATATTTAATAAATGGATAAAATATTGTGGAAACAACAATTTTAAATTAAATATTTTAAAAACGTAAATAAGCACATCACCTAAAATCAATAAAAATAGTGTTTTTAGAGAAATATGATTTCCACTGAACATAAACTTTTATTACATTTCTCAGAGTTAAAAAGAAATCAGAGTCAAATGATTTTTCAGGAGATAGCTCCTAGCGGATCAATTTTCTATTCTTTAAAAATATTGCAAGGAAATACTTGGTAATACTGTTAACTCGAAAGATCTGTCTTGAAAAGAAAGCAATACACGTCTAAATCCCTGCCGATCTAACTCTTCCCTAATCGCTTACGTGATTCTATTTTGTCCAATGCGAATGACAACGCTAAGATGAGTATACTGCGATTTTTACAAATGCAATTCGATTTTTATACAATGGCAATGTAACGAAAAAATAAGAAAATAAGACAGATTCCCCATTTTTCGAAGATCTTAACAACTTTTCAGGAATTACTTGGGCAATTGTTTTTCGGTAAATAGCTCTTTTTTACAGTTTAAATGTCAAGATAGAGAAGCAGAAGCTTTTGTCTTTTATATAAATATAAAGAACCATGTGTTTACAGACTTTATTAAAGTAAATATATTGTAATTAATATATCACATTTTTAAAAGTTGCTTTTAAAATAATGGAAAAGGAAAAGCGTTATGTTGTCATTTTAGTAAATTTATTACTTTTGCAGTATGATTATAACTTCCCAAAATATTTATTTTTGATTAGTTGTTCTGCAGAACAAATATGCCATTTAAATTTATTATGCAATTAAACATTTTTTATTTTCTGCAATTATTTTTTATCTATTCACACTCTCTAGTTTAGTTTGTTTATAGCTCTACAGTCACATTTTAATCATGAAGATTAATTCGACTATGATCTAAATTTTATGTAGATTCTTAACAACATTGCAAACATGTCTAAAGTGAGAGTCAAGTTCACAAACTGTTAAACAGAAATCCTGAGAGCTAACCATTCAA
Organism: Latrodectus hesperus; assembly: GCA_037975125.1. Lineage (NCBI taxonomy): Eukaryota > Metazoa > Arthropoda > Arachnida > Araneae > Theridiidae > Latrodectus > Latrodectus hesperus. The sequence continues at coordinate 78,469,868 of CM075853.1, forward strand.
TTGTCTGCTAAACTGAAATTTAACAACAAATTTGCCACATCTTATCTTGACATTTATTCCTGTCTATATTTTCACTTCCTTAAACACATTAGTGAATGATTAGCATTCTATTCTTCAGTTCAATAGTTCATGGATTCAATTTCCACTACGCCACTAGACGTTTACAGTAATTAAGATTCCAATTAAAACTATAAATCTCTCTATAGATTTAGCCTTAGTATGCAAAATGTGACTTTGAGTAACAACCAAATCAAATCAGCCTTTCATGAATTATAACAAAGAATATAAAATGTAATTAATTACTTATCAATATAAACTTAAAAAAATCATTTTTGAGCCTTAAAATGTAATTACATCTCGAGGTTTTTATCAAAATTTCTGCTTCCTCGTTTTTATAGACCAAGTACATTTTAAGGAACTAAAATATATTTATGTTTATAAAGACACTGAATTACAGTTTATGGCTGTCATAAAACCGTGAGATAGAACTAATCAAAACATTAACACCTTGAGTAACCCATTTTGTGAAAGAATTTAAAAACCAACTCACATTTTTAAATGTTTTTTTTTTCATAAATCGCATTAAGTATACGAGTAATAATAAAATATGTTAACTTTCTAAGAGCATATGATCTTCTGAAACAAGTAGGAAAATAATAAAACAACAAGAGAAAAAAGCACACTGTTACAGCAATGAATTTAAGAAATTTACGAATATTCCAGGCATCCCAATTAATTTTAATTTTAATGACATTTTTACTCAGTAGGCATGCCTAGGTAATAAATCGAGCCTTTCAAACATACCAAAAGAGGCTTTTACGAGCCTTCCTTTACGGCTTGAAGCGGGGCAGGGACTGGCTTTTGCAGTGATCTCCAAAACACGCATTTCATTTGATTTAAAAGATTCCTCAACCGTAAATAAAACTGTACAAGCAAAAGAAACATAAACATTATCTAAGTTTTTAGTGTTTTTAAAAGCCGTAATATAACCGGGGTTTTGTTTGCTTTCGGGATCTTTAACAGTAAGTAAACTCAATGAACTGGAATCTCTTGTTCATGGCATTTTATCGAACCCGATCTTCAGTTTCCTTTCTCTAGTTAAATATCATTATTTTTGAATTCAGCCCCATAAATCACTTTCTTTTTTGCATCCATGCAGCATAAAGTTTTTATCTTCGTTTTTACAGCCACTGATATTTTGCTATTATTTAGCCTTTTCCAAAATAAATATATACAAGTAGTAGCATTTGTTTGTGACTTTTATTATAATGAAATACCTACGTAAATTATTAATTTTATAAATAACTTTTAATTAGAAAAATGCTTTAACGAAGAGAGATAAAATATATTTTATAATAATTTGAGACTAGATTTTTTTTCATTCTTTTCTAATGTCTCTCTACCGATTTTGTAAAAAATATAAAGAACATATGATGTTTTTGTACTTCATTTATATCCTGACATGTATGATTTCTCATGTATCTATTTTATTCGTACACTGATATGTATGAATTGTCAAATTTATTTTACTTATATATTGATATATAAGAAATATATATGAATTGTCACGTATCTATATACGTATCTATGCTTCATATATATTTTTTTTACGTTACAAGCATGATAGAGATAGAAACAATAAATGAAATACTTTTTCAAACTAAAAGTGAAACGATCTCTCTCTCGAAAATATATTTCATATCCTTGATCTATAACTACTTACTCTAAAATTCATAATTTATATCAAAATTTTAAAAAATACGAATGAAAGTAGAAAATAAAAGTAAAGCAAAATTGATTACAATTTTAATTACATGTAACAAAACACAGATTCTATCATAACATAAATTATTACTATTCAATAGAAATATGAGTTAAAGACTTTCATGCATGATTTTAATGAGAGTTACTTTTAGAATCTGATGGGGAAAATATTGCGAAATATGTATGATTAACCATGTTTCCTTTTATAGTAAATATACTGTCAATGTCAAAAAAAATATGACAGAAAAAAAAATTTAAAGCAAAATTCAAGGTAAAATGTTTTTAAGAAATGACATTCAAACATAAAAAAATAATTATTTTTTATGAAAACTGCAATATTCAGTCAAAGCCAATAGTTGTTTTTAAGCAAGTGTATCGGAAACTTTAATTCAGTTTATAATTATGAAAATTATTTCCTAAAATTTATAAAATTTATTTTACAATATTATTAATAATTATTTAAAGCAAATATTCTTATTTTAAAATAATCTAATATTAATTATTCATCTTATATTAATCTTATTTTAAAAAAGAAGTAAATTCCCATGCGTATGGGAAAACACGTACAATTTATTTGCACAATATGAATACATTTTTAAGCCAATAAATTATTCCTCGTGGAGCATTGGTGGCAACAAATTCATGAGTGGATTATTTATATGAATTCCGCTACTAAAATCAGTTTTGTTTAGGATAAGTATACTACAACATTTCAGGATAACAATCTGTAACACATTATTCATACCAAATAAACTACTACATCATTTAACGCGATTCCGCTATTTGATTAAATATTGAAATTAATGATTACATTACTTAAGCAATTATCCACAAAGAAACTGAGTGATAAGTGAATGTGTTCCGTGAGGTCTATGTAGTAAGTTAATAATAACTAGAGCTATAACCAACACTGACCTTGAATATTGTGATTCGAAATAAGCTTCTTTTAAGTTCAAGTGACAAGAAAGAAATAGGAGTTGGCAATAGCTTTAATGATTTTTTATTGTTCTTGCTCAGTGCAATTATATGACGTCTAGTTAAAGTAAACATTTTTCAAGGGGAAGACAGTTTTTGTTTTATGAGATAAACTGTTTCTAACGAGAGCCTTCACTAAAGCAGAAAGTATTGATTAATCAAAATAAATTATTCCCCATCATTATTGGCAAAAAAATAGAATTTTTTTATAATAAGCTTTCCTTTCAAGGTTTTGATTATATTCTTGTTTTGTGCTTAAATTATAATCATTTTAAAACAATTTGTCTGATAGAGAACTGAATAACATTTTTTTTAAAATTTTCCTTATAAACAAAAGTTTAAATAATCTCAGTAAAAATGTTGTGACATACAAAAGTACATTTAGTTATGATAATTATGTCAAAGTGCTTTGCTTTCATGACCATTTATATCATAATTCTAACTGAATTATTCTTTATTTTTTTATTGATACAAGCCAGAAATTGACCTTCATTTTAAATAAACGTCTACTCTTTTAAATTCTCTCGCTCAGACCTTTAAATAACATAGATATTACTGAATACTTTTTCTCGCAGTAAATTTTACTGAAAATCGTACAACTTTTAAAAGTCCAAAATAAGGGAGTTAAATTAGTTAAAGGAGTAGTTATTTTGTGATAATGACTGATTGAAGCCATAGAGAAATATGATAATAATGTGCCATTTATATAACAATAATATTATTATATGAAATTGTCACCTCATTATGAGTTTCACTTAACTAGCAGCTGAATAGTTAGCTATCTGGTAATTCATCGACATGATTTATAGCTCCAGTATGAATGCTTTTATGGTTTGGAATCTACTTTATGCCATATATTTCCGGTTGCATTAAACCTCAGGTGCAAATAGTGCCATAGAGCGACAAACCATTAGGACTATAATGAAATATTCAGGTTGATGCAAGCATTTTTACCGAAAGAGTTAACAAAGCAGCTCAGTGTAAACACCGCACTTAAAGTAAATGGGCGAAAAAAAATCGAAACTGCATTAAAGCATCATATTAAGTTGAATTACGAATGGTCATCACCAAGGGCATCTCCATTTTAGAAACTTGGCTCGTGCTTTGCGGCGTATAATTTAAGCAAAATGCATAAAGTGAAAAATAAAGAATTATAGAGTATAGAAATGATTAAATGTTTACGAATTTGTTTATATTTACTCATATAAATAATCCGCATAGCTAAGAATCAAACTGCTTCATAAACAAATGACGCAAAGGATGAATGAAATTAAATAAAAAATTACTTTTAATTTTATTGACAAAAGTAAGTATTGTGAATTATATATGTATGAATCATTCAAAACTTTACTGCTCATAGTCAGAATCAAAAATATCGAAGAAAATCCCAATTTAATTTAAATTCTAAATATTTTAAAGTGTGTATCAAGTGTCATTAAATATTTTTTTTTGATCTGTACATCTTTATTTGTTACCTGGCAATACACTTCCAACATCTTTGAGTTTTGGCATTATGGGCAGTATTTTCATTATTTTTCCATACACCTCCTAACCATTTCTCAAATCATATCTGATAATTTCCTGAAGTCATTATTGGTCTGATGGATAAAAATTGCGGTTCGATTTTTTAATTGGAATAAAATTTCGAGCTTTAAATTGCAGTTTTCCGGCATAAATTGTGCAGCTTATAATTTTACATTTAAAGTTATACTGTGACTGAAGGAAAGTTATCGTTAAAAACAAGCGTGCAAGAAACTGTGTTGTACCACTTGATACTGACATAAAAGCCCTGACGAGTCGATTGTAATTATATATGAGAAATAACTGGCATGCTACAGTTAAGCAAGGTGTCAGTTGATTAATTACGAGTTTATTGAATCAAGAAATTTAAAGAAATGTTTAAGATTAAAATATAATTAACTGTAGGGTATATTAGGCTTGGAGGTATTTATGTTTTTGAACATTAGCTGTTGCTTACAATAATATGATTCAAAATGTATCATGTAATGGTAATAGAACACTTTAAAAATTTAGAAAATAGCATTAATGGAAGTGTATTGACACCGAAACTACAGAGAAAGAGAATGTTTAAAATACGAATAGTGAATAATCTGTAAAATGTAACTAGCATTTCCTGTTCCTAAATCAATAACTACTGGGAAAATGCATAAAATTTAAAATGAAATAAGCATATTGTTTTATCTAATTATTCTTTATCAAACTATCTTCAGCAAAGTAAGTCTAGTTTATCGCAAAGTAAAAATAATGAATTTATAAAGATGCTTTCCCAAAAATGCATAAATACTGGGTATTTAAAATATCTAAACAAATATAGAATTGAATATAATTTATATGAGAATATTAAATAACTTTTTTAATTATTTTCAAATTATTCTATTCAGTTTATGATTGTTTTGACATTTCCGTTTCAGACAAAAGAGCGAAATCGACTTGGATTTGGGTATTTCAACGAATTTTGCACAACAATATTTATATAATATAAATACAGAGTACTAAGTTATGTAATATCTTATTCTTTAACTTTGAAATATTGACAATTGTGAAAAATATTGCCAAAATATAGGAGCCTAGTCATTTTATCTACAAGGTTCGAAATTGCAGTGATCTAAAAGTAATTTAGTAGAAGATCTATGAAAACATATATCATAAAAGAATTTAACAATCTCATTTTTTATATAAAATTCACATACATGTCCCACCAGATCACTTTTATTATAAAATTTCAATATTATTTCCATATTTCTGGAGAAAGAGCAGAAATGAGAATTAACTCAGATTATTAAGCAATAAGACAGTAACTCAGCAACAGAACTTATTTCGTGTTATTATATTACACTGTGTATTTTCAAAATAACACCTCTAAATATATAAATCATATAATTTTTTTGTGTATTTTGTTTTGCATTTATATTTATTAAACTGTGATACTTGCTTTATTTATATAATTCCTATGTTTGCATTTCCAATAATTACAACCGAGCTAATAGCTAATGCTCGGAGATCTGAGTTTCATTTCAACAATTTAAAAGTTGAACCCTACTTCAGCCAGAGAGGGATACTTCAGGTTACAGAATACAATTTAAGGAGTGCAGTTACGGAATACAGTTAATAATTAACGGGGAATTGTTACGAAATTCAGAATCTCGACTGAGTCAACTCTTTAAATGTATAAATGCAAATGTATCATGTGGTTACGAAGAAAACTAAATCCAGCAGCAAAGAAACTTTTGTTAATATGGTATATACATTTAAATTATATAAATGAATGAAAATAAGGAACCTGATGAAATCAACAGAAAACTATCTTCCATAAAATCTTTTTGCGAGCCAGTGATTTAATTTATAATACATTCTATTCATATGCTAACAGTAGACTTGATGAAACCAGTTTTACTGAAACATTATTAAAAAACAAGTTTCTTTATTTAAAAATCTGTATTCATATGTCATTTTTTATTTAATCCGTCACGTTCTCGGTAAATGATCACATTTCCTTTCAGATTATACAAATAACTCAAATGGACTGTAGAAATCACAATGAGGATTTCAGAAATCAACAATACAGGGTGTAAGTGAATACAATGGAATTCGTTTCCATGAAAAAATATCCATTGTAATCTAGTTCGAGCTTGATGTTTGCTGAGAAATTGATAAATGGCCTGAAGACTAATTACTCGGTCATGAATGATTCGATAATCACCGCTTTTAACGAGGATGAAGAACGGCGAGGTTTTTCAAGTGTCTGTTTACAGACCACCGCTCATTTGGTAAACTGGGTTTTATCCTCACGAACAACCACACGGGAATCAGAAAAAGACGTGACGAACATGCCGAATGCGGTCCATTCTAAGAGATGAGACGCATGGACGTTTTTCTCTCAAGAATACCATGCATCCGGTTTTCCCATCGCCTTTTTTCCATGTCAACTTCACTTTCACTAAAGGATTGTGGGCTATGCCATTAACATTATATTAATTACGGAGTACCGCAGAGGCAATTCTCTGTGAATGACTGTGATATAAAAAAGAGCTATTATTGATTAATATATTCTATAGATTATAATTTATATAATGACTAATAAAAAATTATGGTAAAAGAATGCCTTTTTAATGACAGAATTAATGTCAGAAATAACTTTGCTGTTAACAATATCAATGACAGTTGCAATATATCGGTATTCTTCTCCCATATTTTTAAAACTATTTTTATAATTGGTATGATTAGATAAAATATTCTAAAAGCTATCATAAATAATACCATTACAATCTAATTTATTTCTCACTGCTGAAACAACTATCGATTTGATAATACGTAACAAATAAGGAACCTAGTGAAGTTGTTAGATTGTTGAAAATCTGCTGAGTGTTTTCTTTTCGAAAGATTCCTTTTTTTTTTCAAATATAGAGAATGGTCAATGCAAAACCTGTTGAAAGAACAGAAACAGAAAAGTTTCAAACTTCGATAGACAGATTCCTTGATTATATTTCTTGTTGCTCAGCAATAGCTAAAATTCAAAAGCTAAGACCTTCCACTGCAAAGAACACGACCTCAGCACTGAACAAGTAGAATTGTGTATATTTTTAATGTACACAAATAAATACTGATATTATTTGTTTTTGTGATATTTTGTAATAAATACTGATACTTATTTGTTTGATGAGCCATAGTAGGTGAACTACGAATAAATATCGTTACAACTTAGGACATTTTTCGCGATGGCATAGCAAAAGGTAAAATAATAATACACTCCACTTCTTAGGAAACATAACTTATTTCAGTTTAAAGAGAAGTGTGTAGTTCTTATAATGAATTAAATTACAATTGAAGTTGATTACGTATGTATTATATACATAGATAACACTTGAAGTGTTGTATGAGAAAAAGTGTATCAAAGAGAAAAAATGAAAGTTTGAACGACAAATTTTAATAATAATATAAAGCAACATACATCAAAGTACATTTAAAATGATTTCTATTCCAAATATCTGAAAATATATGGAGAATTACGATATTTGAAAAAATTTTCTTACATAAAGTATAAAAAAAATGCGAAACAAACTTTAAAACTGATGAGTTATATGGTGATTCGCACTGTAAATTTAAAAAAAAAATACATATAATAAGAGAAAATGGATCAAGTAAAAGGCAGAAAAAGTTATATTTCATTCATTTAAAGTAATATTTAAGATATAAATATTTAACATGCAAAATTACAAACAACTCATCAAAGTAAAGAAAAATAGATTTAGATGATTTAGTAAAAAAGTTATAGAAAATAAATCAATGTGGATAAATGTAAATTTAAGGAATAGGTTCATATATATGCATAACAATGAAAAATAATATATAAAAAAACACTAAGAAAGAAGGATGTATAAATTAGGAAAAATGAAGATGGGAAAAATAAAAAAACATTGACAATAAATTCATGTAAAATGCATCGCAATGTAGAACATGCGAATAAGAAAAAAAGTATGAAAATGAAAAATTAACTAAGTAAAAAACTTGTGATTAGGACAAAAAGATCAAGTGAAACATACCAGAAGGGAGAAAAAATAATAACAATATACCAAAATCAGTAAAATACATCAAATGCAACAGAAGATTTAAGTTACAAATTCTTTCAACAAATAAAAGTAAAAATATATCAAAATATATAAAATTTGAATTATGGACATTTCAAAATTTGAATATATGATTCGCATATTTTATCCACCTTTAAGTGAAAGAAAAGCTTTTACAGCTTATAATAAATCAAACGCTCAAACGCTTAATCAATCACTGAGAGAAAACTATTTAATTTTTAAAGACCCATATTTATTGTTTCATAAAGTATAGAGTAGTCAAAGCCCTATTGATGGTTTCCAATCCTTTTACTCTTTATTCTCTTTCATAAATCATAAGGTTAGTAACACTTCTCATTTGCCATGAAAAATATATGGAAGTCGTTAAGAAATTAGGGCTTTGTTAGATATTGTTCATCCCGTATGGATTTCAATCATTTACTTCGGATTACATGACTAACGAATAAAATATTACATTGAAAAGTAGAAAACTATTTTTCGGTATACCAGAAATAATGAAACATTGTTTAAATAAAGCTGAGAAATTTATTATGTAAAGAAAATGAAAATTAAAGCCTTTAAACAGTTTCATATCACTTTCAAAAATGTCGTCAACTGCAGTTTTCAAAATCTGGAAGGATGTTTTTGAAAAGTAAGGCTTTATTGAAAATTTTCCAATTTTTTTGTATTTTCTGTATCACACCATTTGAGTACTTAGGTAACTGAATAAAGAAAAGAGATTTTTTGAAAAAATGAATGATAAAATTCGATATAAAACTGGATTGAATTATGTTTTATAAAGCATAGAAAAATCAAAGTTCTAACTGATGGTCTGAAAATCGTTTTATGTCATTTCCACATAAATCAAAATGGCAACAGCAGCTCTCGATTGCTGTAAAAAGTACATGGAAGTCATTAGAAAATTAGAGCTTTGGTGTACAGTTTTCAACCATCTTGAATCACCTCGTTCAGACTACATGGTTAAAACAAAAAATAGCATTTAAAGCACGAGACATTTTTGGTATCCCATGAATAATAAAAGTCCTCGAAATAAAACTAGAAAGAATCAACTACTATGCTTTTAACTCCCAATTCTGTAAGGCTATTCATTTAAGGTCGTTACGGCCAATTTCGCGCATGAAAAGAGAAATGCCCTTTTCTGCAGTCTACTAAAATGAAATGGGATATTAAAAATTTGGCATTAATTTTTCAAGCGGAAATAATCTGAACGTGATATGGATTTATGATTTCCTCGTCGCCAAATTCCAGTAACAAAATTTTACAGTATGGGCAAACAGTCAAAAATCGCACACAAGGAATCTGATGTATTTCGCAGGGATTTTTTTTATCAAAACTAGTTTTTGAGTTTATTTCGAAAAAAAAATTTAGAGTTCAGAACACTGCAAAAATGATTTTTTTCTCTGTTTCTTGGAAATCAATACTATACTTCAGAAGCGTTTCAAACAAATCAGCTAAAACGTTTCGCTTCTGCCATTATTTTAATGGGTTCGACGAAACGTTTCGTTTTAAAAAAGGAGTGAAGAACAATAAGAGGAAATCGAGGAAACGAAATTATTTATTTAACTTTAGAGGAGTAAACAAAGTTTTAGAAAAGGGGTGCTAACTGTATAGTTCAGAACATTTTCTTTCGATCGAGCATTTTTTCAAAGAACTCTCACTTTGCGCAGGCTTAGAACATAGAATAAAATGAATAAAAAATCAAAGTTTTGGAGTTCGGGGTTTATGTTTACAGTATAAAATTGATCTATCAAACTTTAACATCACCTTATACTATGCATGTATTAATATATTTATCTAACACCAATAGTAAAATTGCTTATATAAAATTCTTATTTTAAAAATATTGTTTTAATATTTTTTGTTAAAAAAATAACTTTTTTATATCCTACGTCGAGACAGAGGCCTTATCGGCCATGAGTCCTCTGGCAGCCAAATAAAAATTAGCCTTATATAAAAATTAGCTTTCAAATAAAAATTAGGAAGTTGTCGGGTAAACAGTTCAAAAGAGAAAGCGCAGGACAGCTAGTCAAATAAATAAAGTCCATAAAAGCTCCTGAAGGACACAGGATACAGTAGGGCGTGTTGACCACGCCGATACGGTTTAAGTGTCCCGAAGAAAGTCATGTCCAGTCAAAATTCTGAAATTGGCTGTGAAAATGGAGCGTGGAATGCACATGGGGAGTGGAGAGTTCAACAGGCAACCCCAAGCCCGGTCTTTAGTAATTTCGCTATATGAATTATGAAGGTCTTTGAGGAGTTTGTTTTTGATTAAGTTGCAGATTTGTTGGTATGATGGAATAAAATGTTCATAATAATCAGGATGTTGCAGTTTACATCCATTCTTTGCAAGGTCATTTGCTTTTTCGTTCCCATAGATATTACAATGACTATGTATCCACTGAAGAGCAATTTCCCATCCGACGGAAATGGCATGATTGAAAAGTGATTTCGCCTTTTGGTAACCGAACGAGACACACTTTCGTCATTGCAGCCCAATTGTGATTATGCCTGTTAAAAAAATAACTGACATTTGAATTATTTTTATTTTGTTTTAACTTAATAAATGTATATATTTATTCAGTTATTTCTCCACAAAACTACTGATATTAATTCAAATATTTTTAGTAATGTGAGCTTTTATTGATCCCTTTCATTGCGTTCCTTCATTTAAGATTCTAATAAATTTCGATTTGATCATGAGTGAGTTTTGCTTTCCTTTTCTCAACCAATATTATTTACTTAAGCAAATTTAACAAACTCCAATGAAACAAAAAGATTTCAAGACCACCACAAATATCCATGTCTGAAATAGGAGGTTAAACCTAGGATTGTTAAAATGAAAATCAAAGACCATTCAGCTACAATCGCAAGCCTCTTGAAATAATATCTCGTCTGGAACAAATATCTTTTTATTTTGACAGATGAAAAACTATTTCAGATGAAGTAAAATGAGCTATTTTTCGGGTGGTAAATAGGTGCAGAAAAATGTGATACATATTGTATTACATCTTTTTAAACTCTTTTATTTTTTATATATTTTTAAAATGAAGTGGTATAATTTCTCACGTGACATCCATTCTTAATAATTAGTTAATTTTAAATGGTAACATACTCATTAGGAAAATTCATTAATTTCTAAATGGTAATAAGATTATGTGTAATAAAAACATTATTTAAGTTTCTTGTAAATGTTTTCAAAATTCGAAATAATCATATTCATTACAATAAAATGCGATTAAAATGTATATCAATTATTATAAGTCAAATATTTTCTCCATATCGTATATGAAATAGAGGCCACCAAGGCATCATACGGGGAAAAATTTTATTACTGTCATGAGATAAATCCTCAAGGCACTCACCTATAATTTGGTTTCTTTTTTAGGAAACTGGGACCTTAATTTGACTCAAAATAAATGGACTATCATTACCATAAATCAAATAAAGGCTTCCATTATTATTTCCTGATGTTTATAGTAAAAAGTGAGAAGAGGAAATTTCATCAATGCCCATATTAAAAGTAACTCAGTTTTATTTAAAATTCAAACTTAGCTTTTGATAAACAATGGAACTTAGATATTGCGTTTCTGCTTTTTGTATACACAAATATTGAGATGTATGCTAAGAATTTTGCCGATTTTTCTACTTTTGGGGCATGTTAATTCGACCAAATTTTTATGAGAAAACCTCAAAAATGCGATTTGTGCCATAGGTATTTTTAAAAAAAGTCTCAATTCATTTTTCCAAGAGTTAGGGATTTCAGCGTTGGGGATCTTAGCGTCTGGAAATTTTTTTATTTTAATCGAGAAAAGTCGCCAACTGTTTCTTTTCTGTCATATCTTCTACGTAAAAATAAAGAAGGGTTTGGCTTGATTTATTTGTCGCTCTCTAGTTACAGTTTGCACACCAAAACCTACAGTTTAAGGGATTTCTGAGCCAGTACAAACATTAACACCCAATCGTAACCAGGAATTGTTGAATTGAAGAGCAGATGGGAAACCTTTCAGCATCTAGCTCATTTATGACAGCAAATTGATATTGGCTATTTAAAAACATATTTCCAACCGAGATGGTGCCTATGGATTATGATGAGAACAAAGAAATTAGAGTCACTCGAACAATAATCAGATATCCATAGATTATACCCTAGATACCATATACCATAGTTTGTTTTATAAATAATCATTCAATTTAACACTAAACTTTTCTATAATTTGTTATAGCCGACTGATTGGCTGAGTGGTTAGCGTTCCTGACTACTGAGCTGTTGGCCCCGGGTTCGAATTCCGGTTCGGGCATGGATGTTTCATTCCTTCTCTGTTCTCTCTGTCCTTTCTTCTGTGTTGTTGTATGAATGTGGCCCGCCCTATAAACGGGTTTGCGGTGATACGGCGTGGGTAACGCTACTCGCCTCCGTGACTTGGTTCACAGGTACCAGCTGGGTAACGAGAAATGAGTAGCAGTTTCTGGCCTTGTTGTGGCATAGGGTTCAGTCACCCTTGTGTGTCCGCCATTGGACAAAAAAATAATAATCTGCTGTAACACACTTTTTGGTGTTCTTTAATTTATACATCATCAAAATAATTTTTGCATTACTGGGAAGACTGTCTTCATTTCTTAAAAATGAATCCCAAGACATTTTGACCAAATCATTGTTTATAAATAAAAATAGAAACTGTTTTTTTTTTTTTTCATAGATATTCTTTATAATATAATATGGCATAATTTTAGAGAAGAAAATTTTCATTGGCTAAATGAGAACGGTTTATTTTTTAGTTGGAGAAAAATCTGAAAGATCTTTGAGTTTTGAAGTTCCGAAGGAAAATAAAGCGCTAGAAAAAATACTAAAAGTATTTGTCACATATTTTACAAGATTTTAGAAAAAAAGGGAAATACAAGGTTTCATTTTTTAAAATATTTTAGAATTCTCATAAAAGTTTTTCAAGTTATGTGTTTCAAAATGATAAATTTAATTTTAGCGTATTACAATGGACAATTATCACCATAATCGAATATTATATCTCATTGTTAAACATATAGGAAGAAAAAAACATGCATATAATTCCCTTTACGTAGTATTCATACAATACAAAGAATAACAGTCTAACAGTTTAAAAATTTATTAGTTTTTAACTTACATTAATAATTTTTTTTTAATTTTTAAACTACTGTATCTGTCAACAGACTAATAGAATTTGATTGAACGAAAAAATAAATTCTGGGAAAAATTCTTTTAAAAATATTTCATTTGAAGTTCCAATTGTTTATGTCTAAAGATTTTATTTTCCCTAACAGTATATTTTACAGAACTGAAAACATTATAAAGACATCTGAAGCGTCTCTGGGCAAAGGAACTATTTCTTTGCTATCCTGCGGAGGTTCACATAACTGGATTCTATTATTCGGTCTGAGGTAAGAGGATGAAAAATTACCCGGGTTCATTTTTCATCCGATCGTCTGTGGCGTTCTTTGCTGCTCAATTGAACATAAATAGGAAAATTCTTCGCAAAATTAGATTCAAGATCCTGAAATCGTTCAACCCGCCTCGATCTTTCTTCTTTTCAGGAGGATGAAAAAAAAAGAATCTCTTAAAAATAAATAAGTAAACGAGATTCCCATGCGAAGTTTTCCTTTGATGTCATGAAAAATGATTCGATTCCAAGTCTTTTAAATTGTTCTTCTTTTGTAGAATCCCAAGTGTGTAGATCGGAGCTCTATTTTTATTTTCTTCTACATTTAACAGCTAAAGATTTGATTATGATTTAATGGGAATAAGAAATGCAATCTTAGTTGAATTTCGTTATTGATATTTTTCCCGAATTTTGATTTTCAGAAAAATAACAGTCTTGTTACAACTCAATATTATAAGAATATTTCTGTTAGTTATCCCAAAACGGGGAAAGATTCTTTGAAATGTGAGATTAAAGGTTTTTATTCTTTATTGCTGAACTGCGATGAATATTATAATTTACAATTGTTTTCCCTTTTGGCATACACCTGATTTTGGTACAGAAAGGAATAAAAAGACCCAGTTTCATTTTTAGCCACATTAAGCAACACATATATATTCAATTTTTATTTTATGTGTACACTAATTTTTTTGTGATGTTATTTAATTCATCCCTTGAGAAAAGTGAATCCAATCCATAATCGATAAATTCTATCGATGAAATAGACATGGGAATGTAAAAATAAAGGCTTAGTATAGCTTTCAATATTTAGGTTGTCCAAAAACATCGGTGCAAATTTCATCCCGAATGAACACGTGAGTTTTGTATATAAATTATAAAATACTGAAGTGAGATGCAATGTTTAGCACATGCCATAGAACTTATCTTATTTCATTTTGCAAAACGTTAGTTTTAATGACCTTAATATTAATAAAATGCTTTTCTGAAAGAAGAAGCTCGTGACCGTATGGTAAAAAATCCTCATTTCAGAGCAAAACGTTCTACATTTAATTTATGTTTTCGAAAAATATCTAGGGATGACTGTCGCATGGCGGCTTTAAGAATGTACATTTACATAGGGATGAATATTAAAAAAAAATTAAAGTGCTTTTCCTACAACACATTAGAATATAGCGTACTATTTGTGAAAAATCAATTCCTAAGCACACAAATTTGAAGATGCTTAAAAATCTCTTTTTAATTAGAATTTAAATTTACAACCATATGACATCAAAAATAAATGAAAGCATGCATGGTTAGAAAATTATTGTAGTTCTTCGCATTTTGTGAATTTAGAATTTTAGCTAAATAGTTTCTTCTATATTTCTTGAAGAAAAACTCCGAAGCTACATTTTCTTGTTTAACAGTTTTTTAGAATCATTAAGCAGCTTTTTTGTTACACTTTTTTTTTTATCAAATAATCATTTAAACTTAAGAAATTTAACATCTGCAACAACAGGGGTTGAGTTACAACAATAATTTTAGAGCTAAAGCAACGAAATTATAAAACTTCATGAAATTTGGTACTGTAGAAACCGATTAATGAAACATGATTGTACAACAAGTTTAAAAGAAGTAGTATTTCAACGGAACTGAGTGTTGATGTGGATATTAACTGTTTCCCGACTGCTATCTGTATTTTTTATATTCAAATTTTATTTTACATAAAATATTATTATACATCAAACTATACAGAGGAACTTCATAATTGGATAAGATAGTTACAAATATGTTCGGATTTTTATTGAAAAAATCAATGAGATGCTATTGTTATAACAGTAAAATTTTCTTCTTCATTTTAAAAGTACGATAAATAAATAAATTCATAACGAAATAGATATTATTTATTTCTTGCAACGCTTTTAAAAGTTTAAGCACTTTTTTTCTTTTTACACTTTATGTATTTGTTTTTGTTTTAGAAACTTTAAAAAAACTATATTGATTTGTAGAAATAATTTCACTTAATTGATTGTGAAAATAATTCATTGACAGCCTAATGGCAAAAATCAGTTGAAAACAATTTTAATATCAGTTTAGTAAATTGTCTTGCAAGAAAATGTTTTTTAAATAATGGGCCATTCTTATGTGCTAAGAATATACCCTTAAAATTCTCAAGCATCCACTTCAACAATCATGCATACAGAATCCATCTTCCTTTGTTAAACAAGTACTGGAATCAAACCCTTGATGTTTAAAACTAAAAAAATGCTGAAAATAGGAAATATTTGTTGTATGTCTACTTAATACGTATATGACTTTTCAGGTAAATAGTTAGAAGTTTCTCGAGTTTCTTAGCATGCAACACGTAAATAAGGAGTGTATTTAAGAAACATTACCATAAAAACCAATACACGGTTACCGTCCAAATCCTTCACAATGACTTTCAGTAGTAATGGTATTCGTTAGGTGATGCCAATAAATGTTTGAAAGTGTTCATATATTATAGCATTCAGCAGAACCATGATCTGTTATAGGTGTAAATGAATAGTTGTTGAGTTTTCAACATGTATCCATTTGCTATTTTAAGACAAGAATTAAATCAATGAATAAAATTTACTGCCGCATAGGTTTGCATAGGGAAATCTTGGGAATAGTTGGGCATTTTATTATATAGATCCACCTTTCATTTCCAGAACTCTCCCCATTTCGAATTCCTCCCGCTTTTCTCCCCCAACCCATGCAGCGGGAGGCGCTCAGGATTCACCCAATCATTTCCATAAGCCGTTACCTCAAACTGCCGCCATTTCCTCTGCCTCTTTTCCCGATTCTTTTTACTTTCCCGGAGCGATGCTGAGGCAGGAGCAGCACACGTGTTGTTAATTCTCCTCACTTAAAGTACATCGGATAAATCTGTTGCCTCCTGTCACCGAATACACTGGAGTTATCCATTTCCTCAGCTCTAGTTTCCCTCCTTTTGTTCTACGAGATGAAACTTCTCAGTCCCAGCCCCCTGTACCACCCGACTTGACCCCGGGGGAGATATGAATGGAGTGGGGGATTAAATGAAACAGCTTTTATTTCCTTATTAGAAAAGAAATGAAGTTTATCATTAACGGAACTGTTTTGGAAAAATCACTTTTATATTGTTTGGGTTTAGTCACTGATATTCAGGTGTTAAAGCCTTTTAGTTCCAGAGTGGGAATACTTTCTAGAAGAATAACAAATTTGACCACAATTCTTAATCAATGGCATTTCTAATATTGCCGTTATTGGATCTTTCTCTAGAAGAATAAATATAATCATGAAATTAAATTAAATAAATCCCTGTGATAATTAAATGAATCCTCAAACTAAATAATGCATTTATATTTCCCCACTATCATAATTAAAAACGGAGCCTTAAGTCCCGTATGATGTGGTAGTTGAATGTGCTTAAAATAGACACAAATGGTGTATGTCTTTTCCTAAAATGTTTATAACATATATTGAAATTTTAATTTCTGTGCCTTTATAAAATGATTTTAAATTATCCAAACTTAGCAACATTTTAAACTACATTTTTATAAAAACTTTTGTAAATTTTTAGATTAAAATTTGGAATTTTCAACATTAGAACTAGACAAACTAGCTATAAAAACAAATATAGAATATTATATAATATCTCCCTTTAATTAGATTACTCTAATCAAAAACCTCTTAAAATATAATTTAAAGTTAATAATATCAGCAGAATAAATGCTTATTACATATTTATGCCTAGTTAAATGCAGTCTTATTGAAAATGGTCCCTATTGATGTTTTAGACCACTAAAATCACAAGAAAAAGTTCTAATTTTACGAATATCTATATAAACTCACACTCATTTTAGAACTTTTTATATTGCCTTTTGAAGGCGTAAATTCTTAACGTTTTTAAAAATAATGCTAAAAAATTTCATTCAAAAATGTTCTTATGGAAACGTCAGTAATGCTCATTGTTTTAGAAGACTTTTTCTATGAAAATTTAAACACATATGTAAATTTCCAAATAGAATAGCTTAATTTTTTATAGCAACACCATTTTAATAGGCTTTATTAAGTTTTCCAGGAATCATGGCTGCCAAAATAAACCTGAGGAATAAATCAAAATTAATTTTCAAAAAAGATGGTTTTCGAAAATAGCGTGTGCTATAATGAAATTTCAATCAACCGATTCAAAAATATCGAGTGAGCTCGCAACTGTATGTTTAACTCCCTATCATTCAATGCAAAAGTTCGTGAGTTCAATTCCCATTATGAGAATGGATGCTTGTATGATTTGGAACATCATTAAAACTGTATCCAAGGTTAGCTAGTCCTAATGTGCAAAACGTAGTGAGAGAGAGAGAGTCAATCAAATTAAATATCGCAACAACAAAACCACGAATTGTCAAATTATACTTCAAACGAGCGCTAACTGAGGGCCAGTTCTAAATAAGTTCTCTTTTTGGCCATATTTTCAATTTAAAAAATAGAGCGTAACCTTACTCTTGGTAATCCTCATTCAAAAACAAAATTTAGTGTACTACTATGAAAGCATTTTAAATATAACAAATATTGTACAAGAGTAAGTAGAATATTGACGATAACCCAAGAAAATCATAGACGGCAGTTTAATCAAGAAAATCATCCACCATTTTGATAGTCGAGGACCATAAAAGTCAACAAATATCAAATATGATATTATATTAAATAAATAAATGTTAATACATACAGATAAAGTGGAATTACGTGTTAATATTTTCAGATTTCTAATATTTTATTTAAAATTTATAGTGATTAAGAATGAATACCGATATGTACTTAGTGAAAATATATAAATACCGAGCTGCAATTATAACCGTAGTCCTGGATTATAGATCGTCAATTTAACTCTAACCAAAACCTCAAGCGTTATTTTCATTATAATTTAAGACATAATATTTTGCTATGATGATATAAAAAGTATTCATTTTATAATATTTCCTACGCTTCATATCATTTTAATTATAAGTGTAAATTTTGAATCACGTTTGATGAAAAAAATTTCATCAATACGTATATATTCAATTCTTTAACTGAAACATAATATTTCTAAATACTTAATTAACTTTCAGTGGAGAGTGGAATGTATTAGCTAATAAAAAACTCTGAACAAATTTCACAAAAGAATTGCATTTTACACGTTTTGACTTCAACATCAATAACATATAACGATATAAGTGAATTTTTTCTACCATACATATATTAATAAAGTGGTCATTAAATTAAGTGTTTGAATTTTTTAATACAATTTAAAGAAATGTATATAATTAGAATATAAAACAAAAATTAAATCTTAAAATTCTACATATTTAAAATTTCGTCTCTCAATTTTGTTTTTTAAGACATTTATTTTCACAATTAATGAATTATTTTCCAATTATTTTTCGAAACATATATACAAACAAATATCTTTTAAAATCACTACTCAAGGAAATATGAATGCAACAAGTATTTGTGCCTTCGAATGAGTTAATATTTTACTAATACATGTGACATGAACAATAAATATGAAAATATTTTGTTTATTATAAAATTAAATTAATTGCAATTACTACATATTAACTTTAATAATTGTTACTTAATTTATTGTAATATTTCCAAATTAAAAAAAAATCAATTTAAAAACATTTTTTAGCACAAAATTATTTTAAGTAAAAATATTATAATTAATAAAATATCATATAAGTACTAATATTATAATTTTTATAGATTCATCTACCTAATGCTTATTACTTCCAATCCTTTGAGTAAAATATTCAATCGATAGAGAGGTGTGTGTGTATTTGAATCACAACTATTTCATCGTAAATATCAAATGCTATAACATTTAAATATTTAATGTTTTAATATTTATACATTGATTGGCTTTGAAATGAAATAGGCAATAGTCAGAAACTGTTTGAGTCGAGATTTCCAAATCTAAATTAGCGTCATTCAGCTGATTTGCGATTATTTGAATAAAAATATTGAAATACATAAATGTCAAATATATTCTTAAGGAATAGAGCAATTTTTATTCTTTAAGGCACACAGAACATAGTGCCTACTATAATTTTATGATTGTTATAATAATTAATAAAGATGTATTCGGTCCTATTATAGACATTAAAGTATATGTATTATACATCACCGGCTAAGATGAATTTTATGACTATCAAAAAGCACTCTTTTAATATCGACATCGGAATCCACTTCACAAAAGTCTGCCGTTAAGCTTAAATCCAATTCACAAACTTTAATGATGGGATCATGCAAAATGTCCAACCGCATTATCTCTTCCCATTTCAGTCAAAAACCTACAAACGTTTCCACGACATTTCATTCCAATTTTACCCGCAGATTGTCCTAACAATTGCAAAGAATGGAATTGAGCAGGGAAAAAAGAAAAATGTGTGGGGAAAAGTATCTCCTGTAATTCCGGGTGTTTTCCCTTTTCTTTAAAAAGTAAGTCTATACGAGGATATGGAAGCTCAAGATGGAAGGGGAATTGGGAAATTCTTTTTTTTTTTTCTCCTTTTTTACGCAGAAGCTAGAGAGAGCAGAGATCGGGCCATTTATTCCGTGTCAATCTGCCCGACGTCATATGTCAGATGACGTGAGAGGAGGGTATTTTTTGACAGCAGGGATATGAAGAGGGGGAGGAGGGGGAAAGTACCCGTCTACATCGAAAATGGATGTTATACGCCCTTCCACCCTAACCGATATACCTCATACTCTAGCGTCAGAGGAAAAAAAATGTAGGGGGTTGAACTACCTCAATCACCGCAAAAAAAGTAATATTTCTCTACTTTCTCGTTCAAAAACTGGCTCCCGGTTTTTATTCCAGAAAAAGCTGGAAATGCCGGCACAGAATGGGAGGCGAGAATAAAAACTGCGGGTTACAGTGATCGGGTGGCGTTATAGCGCGTTTTTATGTTTTTTTAATGTCGCATAAAAGGATCAGAGCCATTCTCTCTCAATGCCAAGATGTTGAAAGTAAACCACAGTGCATTATTAATTCCATGCACTAGCCTACTTTAAAATTACGGTATGTAATTGTCATTGCTAAAATTGAGATGTTTACTTTAAGCAGTGAAGAAATACCATTTATAAACTAATAAATGTTGATATCAAATAACAAGAAAAAAGATTATAATTGACACCGTATGTTGGATAATCGAACAGTTGAAAAATACACAGTTAGATTCTTCCACTATTTATTTCTTTTTATAATCCTAGAAATATTCTCATATTGAAAGAGATTAAACCGAAAAAATTCCCAAGCACTTAACACAAATAAATGCATGCAACACTCGGAAGAACAATATTTATCCCTTATCGTTTAATAGCGGCAACAATCACTCTTAAAAATATTCATTCCTTTTAAAAAAAATCTTGGTTTTTGATTATGGTGACTGTTACGCTTTACTATTTAACAAAAAACTACGGGTATCACAACAATTGAATACTGTTGTAAGAATCTCCAAGCGTATTTCAGTTTAAGTGGACATTACATAGATAAAAGAGTATTCGCGAATCGCGAAAAATTAAATGCGATAAACTACAAAGTACATACCCTGATAGATATGCAGGGAGAAAGGAAAAATGAAAGATGTATAATTCAATTTTAAACCCAAAACCTTCGTTTTTTAGAAGCAACCCTGACTTTTAGTTTAAGTAAATCTCATTCTTTATTATTTGACCCCTGTACTATATAGATGACCTAATATCTCAGAATGATACATGTCACGATGTATTTCTATCTGCAAAAAGTACTTCATCAGTAGTTTGAATTCATGATTTTCACAAGGAAATTAAAGAACTCCTAAATAAGGCAAAAGTACATTCCAAAAAGAGCAGCATAACATCCATTCCGTTTTTAATTATGGCTAGTATTGAATCTTTGGTCCTATTCCTATTTCAAAGAAATAATATTCTAACACTAAACTCAAATTAGCAAAAGTGGGTAATAATTACAAAATTTTTTCTTTTTTATTTAAAGGCATCGATTTGAACTAAATTTAAAAATATACATATATTAGTTCTGAAATTAGCGGTGTTATGCACCTCTAAACTTGAAATCTTTAAATCACAAAGATTTTTGTGCTTTTTTTGCAAAAGTAGTGAGATTGAAAAATAATTTTCTCATTTTAAGGTTTTTGAATTATTTTATTTATTGCCATTTTGCATCATAAACTTTAAGCTAGTGTTTAGTGACATTTCTGCATATTATGAAACAACAGACAACATCATTCATATTATATGACACAGTCTAATAAATTCTTAAAACTTCGCATAAAAAGATGCTAATTTTAATCTTCTATAAATAAAGAGAGCAATTACGCAGATCATAGTATATTTTGTACACATTATTGATTTTAAGAATACTAAATGAGCCCACGGGACGAAACAAAGCCAAATAAGTCATTTTTCTTTGTCAGACCATATATTATGGACGACTGAAATTTAGCAGTTTGGGTGAATAGTTTTGAAATTTTCAGTTACATTCCTAAACATTCTTTTTATTTGTCAAAGAAGTATGAAACTTCCTGAGTAGGATTTTGCGATTTATATATGTGTATGAATATATATAAGTAGGAGAAATTTGAATTATAAGATTAACTTTTTTATTTCTCTCTGAATTCAATTTATACATATTTATTTAACTTAGAATGTTTTTTGACATTTTAGTTATTTTACTTTGGTTATTAGAAAAAAATATGAAAGACTTTGCGTGATAAACCTTAGGCTAGTGTTTCAGCAAAAAAAAAATCTTTTTTCAAATTTTTACTGTTAAAATACGACTTCCTCGAAACATGGAGTTCCTTATATTTTTGTAAGGAGATACAGAACCAGTAAGTTGTACGTCATGAACAGTAGACCTGAGAAATGAGCCCACGGGAAATCCCTCCCCAAGGGAAAATGAACATATGCACGCGAGATTCGTCAGAAGAAAGAGGGGGGGAGGGAAATTACATCCAATCGATGAAAAATGACAAAAAGTTCTGAAAATGGGAGGAGTTCGGTTTGAACAGAAGAATGCTGCCAGATTCGGGTCGGCCAGGGACCTGACATTGGAAATCAATATCGTTTGAAGTGAGATCGGCAACAGCTTGTAGAAAATAGATGACATTTCAGATGATTTTTTTTTATTTCTGTAGAGATGACACATTCGAGGAAAATAAAAGTAACAATAACTCAAAACTATAATATTTTTTGAAAATCTTTGCCAATATATCGTTTGTCCCATTTGTGGATTCGATAGATGACCCAGTGCTTTCCATATCATGGAGTTGATGAAAGAATTGAAAGTGTGAATTTTTTCAATTCTGAAAAAAAAAAAAACGAATTTTTATAGATTATTTGAAAATTGTGTATATCTGGGATTCTAATTATGCCTTTTAAACCTAATATTTGTGAACAAGAAAAAATATCTTTATGTTTGATTTATTTAAAAAAAAATTATTGATTTTGAAATGAATTCTTTAGCTTTGTGGAGAATCTGGAAAATCTGAGAACTAAGATCACAAACTGTCTTCCATTTACTGTAAAATGTATGAGGTGTTAAGCTCAAAATAAAATGTATTCGTAATCTTATCATAATTAATCTAAGCATTTTTAGCAGAGCATCAAGGATAGACAACTTACTTTCATCCAACATTTCAACTTTGAGATACAGTTGTTCCCCAAGCTCTACTCCATGGACTTCATATCCGGAAGCATTTACCACTCTCAACCTTACAGGAGGTGTGGCTGCCAATCCTGTTATCACTTGTGTCAAGCTCATCAAGTCTCTGCAAGAAATATGAGAAATATAAATCACAAAGTAACTTAAAAAACATTTAAGATTTCAATAATCTCATCACATATTTAATCAATGCATATTGATTCGAAGTTAGACAGAGTTTATTACACATTTAATTTATGTAACATGCAAATACTGCATACTAGTAAAATATAAAAAAACACAGATGGATATACTTTAAAATTTGTTCTTCAAAAAATCATATTGAAAAATTATCAAAAACAGAATAAATAATCAATCTAATTCAAAGATTGTTTTCCAGCATAAAATTTGTAGCTTATTTCAAATGTTTTGTTTCTTATTTTAGTCAGACAAACATTATTTGAAGAAAAATTACTACAAATAAGAAATTTTTGAAAAGTAATAGTTTTCTAAAAGAAAATTAATTCAGAATATGCTACTTTTGAGATCTGTGATCAAATGATAAAACTTCTTTCATGTGTCTGTACTAACTGTGATTTTTATATTTTAATGAATAAATGTAGCATCCAGTAGTTAAAGACATAAACATTTATCAGGACTTGTTTAAAAAAATCTCCTTCTAATTCATGGGAACAAACAGAGAAACAAAGAAAAACAATCTTGACATTTTGAAAGATTTATTAAAGCATAGAATTACGTTAATTTGAAAAGAGAGATAACTCTTTTTTCTCTGTTATTTATTATTAAATTATTTTCATTGTAAAATATAATCCAAGTACCTAAATATGTTTCTTATTTCCTTAAAAAAAAGATTCCTTTGTCTAAAAATAATTTAGTCTTTCTCTCTAGAGAAACGCTAGAAATAATGTTTTAAAAAATATCATAATATATGAGGATAACTTATAAAATTATTTATATTTACATATCACATATTATATATATATATATATATATATATATATATATATATATATATATATATATATATATATATATATATATATATATATATATATATATATATATATATAACTTCCTTCATTTTTCTGTATAATTTAAAAATAAATAACTTATATTATGATCATGAGTTAAGGAAGACACACTTTTGTTTTCTTAATTCAAACGTAAGATTTTTCATATGTATTCAGTTGTTATTACTCGTCACATAAAAAAAACTGTATTACATAAAAAATGAATAGATAAAATAATTTTTAAATTTTATAAAATTTTCACTTAAAAAAAAGAAATTTGGTGTCGGAATGTAAAAATAATTTAATGTTAAAAATAAGACAAAACGTAGTTACATATGTTCTAGAATATATATTATTTTATATAAAAAATTACTGATATAAACTAAATATTTTTTCAACATGAAAAATGTTAAAAACGATTTTTAAAAGTGCTTTAATATCACAAATATGAAAATGAAAACTTAGGCTTACAAAAGGAAACTTTTAATTATTTTATAATAAAGTTTCTTTAATATAAAAGTAATTATTAATATGTGAAATCTCTTTTATAAACATTCCATTAAAATAGAAAATGATGATTTGTGAAAGGTGTATGCGTTTAACTTCACTAATATGACTTATATTGTGAAGTTAAAATTTAAAAAAGAATAAGAAATGCAACTTAGTTTTTTTTCTCCACAAAAAAGAATTATTATGGTAAACGAAATATTTGTCAATGGTATTTTGATAAAATGGATAAATTCTATAAAACGGCGTCTGAATATAATAAATAATTTAAAGTTAGAAATTAAGAAAAAGGAAGTAATAAATTATATATTACTTGTACATTCTATATATTTTTATACAAAAGGAAAAAATATTATTGTAAATTAAATATCTTTTGCTCAAATATTTCATTAAAGATGCATATGAAAGTATATAAATCGAGCCAACATAATCAAACATTTCCTGAATTAATAATTACAATTCTTTTCATTAAAGAGTGTGCCAGAGAGGGAAGGCTTCGGCAATGAGAGAAACCATTTCTCGAATAAAAAAGTTCTGACTGATGATAGTGGACATAATTTGACAGCGTTTACGCTGTGCCCTCCGCTTCCTTATGCTTGAATGCTTCACTTAAAACTCATGGGCTTCGTAACAAATGTTCTAGATTATCTGAATCTTGATAGCCTATCTCGCTCCAAATAGGACGCCCTGGTATGGGGGAGGAGGCGTGAGAAATATGAATGATGGCCCCACCGTAGAACGGGATCTGAAAAAGAACTCGTAAAAGGCGAATTCATTCTTGTCGTGTGGTCCCATCAAAAGGATCTCCATGCAGATTAAAAAAGCTTAAGACTTTACTCATCAGAAAGCGCTGAACAAAAGGGGCCGTTTAAAAATTCAAATGATTGGCAATATCTCATTAAAATCTTTTCATTATTAAAAAAATTATCTCTTTTGATGTATTTGTAATTTTTTTATTTGGGGGCTGAACATAATTATTAAAATCCAACAACATTTTCTTGCTAAATGAAAAATATACTCTCAAATTTTATCAACAAAAGCTGTCAATAAGATAAACAGAAATATTACTGAAAATAATGCAAGCAAATTTGAATAACGCTTGAAATTTTAACACTTTTTAACATCAATTATTTAAAGATTACAGAAAACTACTAAAATTCAAATATATTAAAATGTCATAAAAATAATATAAATGCAAATTTCTCAAACTCTAAGTTATAGCATTTTTTTCACACTATATGTTTCGAATTAAATATAATAGTGCTACAATTCTAAAGTTATAGCACTAGTAAAAGAAAAATTGTTAGGAAGACAAAAAATGTCATTAAAAATAATGTAATCATCCAATGTACAAAATTTTAACTTTCATTTCAAATCAAGCTTTTGGATTTAAGAAAGCACTGATTATGTTCAAACGCTCAGATTCTAATAAAAAGTTTATTTAGATCATTTAATACATATATAATTTACTTTCTAATCATATTTACTATAAAAAAACAAAAAAGTTATTTGTTAATTCATTAAAGAATATAATAAAAAGAAACATGTACGAAGAAAATGAAAAATAGTGAATAAAATGCAAGCAAATATGTGGTCCTTAAAAATGCGAAAGAAAACTCAAGATTTTTAAAACGTGCAGTTAAGCATTTTTTTTTTCTTGTTTCAAATATTTTTAATCTAAAGAATAGTACTTAAAGTCAAGCTTTAAAATCCTAGTAAAAATAATTTAAACCTTTTAAAAACTGAAATTCACATTGAAAAAACACCCATTAAAACAAAAAATATAAATAATTAATTCCTTACAAAACTAAGCAAAATCTGAGAAAAAGCATAAAACAGCAAAACTTTAAAATATATTTTTTTTTAAAAAACGAAAACAATTTCTATAATTTAACATTTGGGGGGAATTTAATATTTTTCCAATAACTTCAAATATTTTGAATTAAAATAATGTGTAAACTCAAGCGTTTAAATGTTTGTAAAATAATTTAAGCTTTATTTGAAATTAATTTTTAATCAATGTGCATTATTCAGTAAAAAAAATATTTAGTCAAGAAAATTGTTGGAAAGAAAATAAGAAAATAATTGAAACGAAAATATGATACTTTTGTACATCAAGTATTTAAGATATTTTGTATTATATATTATATATTGTAATATAAAAATAAAAATAAGCTATCAAAATATTAATAGAAAATAGACATTGGTAGCAATTATGTTTTTAAAAATGAAAATAAAATCATGTGAGGTATTATATTTCAATTAAATATTTTTACGTTACCATATTTCTAGAAGTAAAAACGTACTTAAAAATCAAGATCTATAAACAAAATTAATTTTGTTCATTGGAATATTTTAAGTGAAATTTAACATAATTATTACATAGAATTATATCTCTTTCTTTGCTAAACGCCTTAATAAATATATATACTATTAATCAAAAAGTTTTTTACTGATAGTATTTTTGTAATATCTCATCAATTTTACACAATACAGAACTTACATGCAAGCAGATGAATTTCAATACGTTTGTTTAGTTGAATGATTTTATATTTACAGTCAGCACATTGCCTTATAATCTAGAATGCCAAATTCTGAATTTTTTTTTTTTTGGCAATAAAGAAATGTTCCCAAGATGACGTATTATGACGTCTCACGATAACGGGTTGCCAAAATAAAATTTCTACATAATTCTATAGGTCCCCACCTTTATGACATAATAAAAACCAGATTGCCAGATACACAAGAAAATCCACCAAAAAATATCACCAAACTTAGAATATGGCATTTTAGACTATATGGCATCTATGCCTTCTAGTCACAAGAAAATATCTACATTACAAATATTATGGCAAAAATTTATAAAAGAATGTGTGCCAATTTACTGAACATTAATTATATTACAAGGATTCAGCGTATTTAATCTACAGTGGTTGATAGATAGATATTGAACTTGAGATAGATAGTGTTACTTATTTTTTACACAACCATAAATATAACGAGCACAAAAGATCGTTCATCAAAACCAATATATTCATGAAGATAATTATTTCCAAAAAGAATTCATAATAAGTCATAAAATGATACATAATGAAGACAATAAGATATTGACAAATATAAAAATGTAGGGTCCAAAAATATTGTAAAATAAAGTATTAAAAAATTAAGCATACATTTTAACTTATAAAATGAAAAAAGAAACATAACTTTAAGGTGTTAATATGTAAATGATTTAAGATACTTATTTTAGCAACTAGATCCAAATGAAACTACTTAGTGTTCTAGTGTTCAGTTAAGTAACTCACATGTTCGATTCTTATTTTAAGTATGAAAAGTTCGAGGTTTTGATATGATAATTCGAAATCATACATTTGTAAATGAAAATCTTTTTCGAATAATCACTTCTGTTCAACAATCGACTGTAGAATGACAGATCAAGACTGAAAAAAACATCCTCCAGCTGACACAGTTAATTGATATATATATATATCGCAAAGATGAAAATAAACAAGCGTTTACTGAGAATAAGCTTCAAAAATTAAATGCTGTATTTTAGCACATATATATATATATATATATATATATATATATAAATACCACGTTATATATATATATATATATATATATATATATATATATATATATATATATATATATAATGGTATATATATATATATATATATATATATATATACCACGCATTCATAAATACAATTTAAAGTTATGCAGAATGAGTAAATTACAAACATTTTTAAGAAAATAATAAGCACTTTTCTTTATATATTATAAAAATTATAGAATATTGAAACATATTTTTAAAAAATATTACCAATGGGAGAAGAAGAAATGTAATAAATGTTTGTACATTAATTTCTATTTTAAACATGTGTATAACGATAAAATATAATCAAGATAAATGCTCAGAGTAAATTCAACTCTCAAAATAAGTTATTGTATATTATGCCATCAATACGCAATTGAAAACGCTTAGCAGATTTCATTTTCCACACAAGATGTGGATATTTTTAGTGGTTCAGAATCTACTTTAAGCTCTAAATTTTTTTTCGATTGATTTGGGCCTCGTGCAAAAAGTGACTGTTTATAAACGACGAATAAAGCCAAAACAAATAATTGAAAGGACGATATAAAAAATCAGCATATATGAAAAATATTTTCATAATGTGTTTAGATTTGGAAAGCAAATTTATGAAAATATTTTTGACCTTTTTTATAGTTGGGCAGTTTTTCCAAATCCAGTTCCGCTTATAAATCCGGTTGTTAACTATTCCCATAGTTGCGGTTTGCTTCTTTATGAAGTGGTTGCGACTTTTTTTTTATGTACCCAATATCTGTCAACAAATTTAATGTTTAATACTTAGAAAAAAACCCAACTTGTATGCTTAGATTTGCATACGGAAGTGTTCCTAAAGCTGTAGAACTGCATCAGTTGTTTTGCATAATATGCAGACAAAACTATCAAAAAAATGTAGAATATACTTAACCCAAAAATATTTTCACAAGTTACTTCCTGTATCACAAAAAAATATCTCTCATAAACTATCTAAAATAATCTAACATCATACTTACTAGTTTAAAAAAGGTTTTAAAATATACGAGGAATTACAAATTAGATTAAACATCATGGAAAATGTGTATCAAAATACAGTAAATATTTTCATTAAAATGTTACATAAATGTTGCTTTAAAAAAAAAGTTCATAAAATTTAAAAAAAATTTTTGTGAAAATGGTAAAATATTTACAAAAAAAAAATAATAATAACTAATACGTTGCACTGTTATTGATACGTTATTCAATTTGATTTTGAATTCAAAGAAATAAATGTGATTATTGACTAATATATTTTTGATTTTCTTTAATTAAAAATTATGATGATGATGTCGTGTCCATGGATTACATGCAAACACCCTAAATGTCTCCGAAGCTCTCGAAGAAGTATTAAAAATAAACTATCTTAATGCACACTGTGTTTAATATAAATACAGAAATAAATTTAAAGTTGTTAAGTTATCTTCCTGTGGCCTATTTTATGATTTCATTCTAAATTATGATTTATTCTAAATTAGTCATGTATCAGCTACATGATTTTTGGCTTTTAATTCAATATCTCGTAAGTTCAATTCTCACCGCTTAAGTTCATGTTTGAATTGATATTGAATTTATAACTTCCAACCGAATTAACCGCCGTATACGAAAAGGAAACAATGCGAGACAAAAATAAAATTAATCGACGATTGAAATTAAATATTCCTTTGCCCACTTTCGTTTTCCTAACTGAATAAACAAATGATGGCATTCAACTTGTTTGAAAAAATGTGTTTAATTTTAAATTTTAACTCGTTCTTTTTCTTCAGTAATAAATTAAAGTTATTAAAAATCAAGTAAGTTAAAGACATGTCACCAATTATCTTATTAAGTTGATAAAAAAGTAATTTTAAGTAAATTGATGCGTAATTAAATACATACCAGTACTGTTTGTATTTATTAATTGCATGTACTAAGTATACGATAAGTTTTCCCCCCACTAAATGAGATATGTAATAAGACGCGACGCGGACTTATAAAACAATGTATTGATAAATGTGATATGTATACTGGATATAATGCAATTACAAAGAGGAAATGAGGCCTTCGAGTTTAATGTGCTTGGATCTATATATTATCCGCTTAACTGTGTTTGGTTGAGTCAGTATCGAACACGCTACGTTCCAGTCACGAAAGAGATGTCCATGTCAGTCTGATAACTGTGACTCTTTTCTAATTAATTATTCGTCACACTATTATTTTTGTTACTTTAATGTATATAAAATATATTGTAATGTGTGTCTAAATGACAATTGAGAATTATAAGAATGAATAAATGCTTCGATAAATTTTCTATGTAACACTAAATATATATTTTATTCTTAAGAATTTTCCTTATAGCTGTTAAAATATACTGTGTGAAGTATTAAGTTTCGTTTGCTCAGTAGCCATTTCTTATGAGAGCTTATTCGACAATATCTTATGTTTTAAAGTGTATATTGAATTATATTGCAGGCATCAAGTTTAGTAAGAGAATTAAATCAAGTTTAGTAAGAGTAAGAAAAGGCATCAAGTTTAGTAGAGAGAGTAAGAAGTGTTTAATGAAGGCTCTAAGATGTCAATTTTGTAAGTATTAAGAAAAATTAAAGAAGTTTACTTTCTATAGATTCTATATTAGCCAAGAGCTGTTCCCTACTACTTATATCGCTCTTACTCGAAGTATCATCTTTCGCTTTGGGAACGACCCCTAAATCAGATTATCCTTCATTCCGAACTTCTCAGCCATCGTCAGGCTCTACCGAGTTCTTTTGGATTTCCATGCGAGAGGAGGTTTGGTAGATAGACTCCATCAAAAAAAGGTCCTCACCCCAGAGCGAACTTCATCAAAGGGTGGGGAATCGTAAGGGGGGTCAGCCGACCAATCGGGACGGTGATAATCCCGATCAATTTGCATGTGACGAAAGATTGATGCCGAGAAAATATGTCATTGCGAAAAATTTGCATTTTTATGAAAGTAAAGGGTAAGCCGACTTTATTTGGGAATTTTATTATATTTTCCGGGCTGATAGGAAGGGGTAGAGTATATATTTGTGAAACCAATGACATCACGTGGTTTCTGCCCCCAAGCACTAGAGACTTCGCTCTCAAGAACAATGGTTTCGAATTTGAATTTGCTATTGTCTTTTTTGACTCTATTTTAAAGAAAATGTACATGCAAGCTGCGCAAAAGAAAATTTACTTCAAAATTTTCTGATGGAATATTTTTCTCATAAATTATAAAAATGTGAGAGTTCTTGGTGGAATTTCATAAATTTGAAGTCTGATTTTGTTTTGCGAAAAATATAATACATGAAAGCTTGAAAAATATGTTTCTTAAAATCCATATGAAAAGAACTATATTCTTGAAGGTATAAAGAGCAAAATTTGTTATTACAAGATATCATTTCCTTCAGACCTATAACCCCATTAGCAACTGAAAAATTAATGCCCTCGCATTCAGTTAAGTAGTTGATATAGATGAATACTGACTACATCGAGCTTCCTGAATCACTTAAAAGGAGAAAAAGTTAACATCATATGTTTTTATTGATTTAATTAAAATATTTTTATATTCTTTATAATCAAAATTTCTCTTGCCAGAAGCTTTTGTACATTCTGTACTTCTTATTACCAACGAAGCAAGTGATTATATTGCAAAAAACCAAATTTTTGTTGTATGACAATTTTTGCAAACCTATATCCCGATTTTAAAGGTCAAATGCGTTACCTAATATAAATTTATGAATTACTTGATACGTAAATATTTATTCTGAAAAACACGTGTAAATCAAAAAAGAAGTAAATTTATATTACAGTTTTATCAGATGAGAATTTTTTAAAGTATGACATTAAATATCAGTAAGAAAACTTTTGTTTTGGAACTTCCTACCTCGATTTTAGTTTACATTTAGTAAGATATTTAAACAATTACATGTAAAACATTTATACATTATATTGAATGTAAATAAAATCAAAATAATGATAAATATTTTTAAATATATACAAAGTTTTCAAAAATTCATATTTGCTAATTACTTTTTAATTGACCAGTGCATTAATGACAATTGCAGATGCAAAAATGGAAGAGTTGGCAGTCTTTAGATAATTGTTAATATGCAATATCTCGTAGCAGCTTTTTAATAATTTCAGTGAAAAGCAGCATATTCTAGATAAACTTCGTTCCTTTTTTTCAAAATTCTGAAAATGCATGCTAGATATCGGCCTTTGCAAATAAATTAATATATTTTTTCTTATTATTTTGAATTATCGCTTATTATTGTGTATTTCCATGCTTTTTTTTTTTTACATATACTTATATTGGGGTCTATATCCACGCGAATACATATATATTCATCCACTCAAACGATATATTGAATCGTCATCAAAATATAGTTTATGATGATAATATCTGTGTATGCTTTAATTTAATTATGATTGTATAAAATAATCGATTAAATACAGCTGCCCATTCAAAAACAAGGATATGTGTTTTTTACCTCATGGGTATAGTGCGTAGAAACCTCATACAAACCATCTAGTTGTGTATATCGCACTTGATTAATTTTACTCAGAAACAATGAATAAGTACTTTTTCCGGGCCATCCTCTCCGTCAAGAGCTCCGTCCTCACAGCTGGATTCCCATCGGACCAATAAAGACTGTAATCTCAGAAGAAGTTTATATCCTATTGGTGGAAAAATCTGAGATGTGGGGCCCCGAGCTCTAAAGATGAGGCAGAAACATAAAAGAAACAATAACAGCTAAAAAAAAAAGAGCACCAAAATTGGAAGTTCCAGGAGAAGGAGGTAAAAGAAAACAGCACCTCCTTTTCTATTTGTATAGGTATGTCTCGGTTGTATACACGGGGGATGAAAGAATTCCGGGAGCAGATGCGGGGGAGAAGAATATCAGGAAAAAAAAGGAGATAAATAAGATTCTTGGACACACTCTTTTAAGAAACATTAATCTTGTATTTTGAAGTTGCAAGCGGATAGAAACGGGATAGGAGCAATATTTCAAGAGGTATTACTGGATTAAGCGAAGAATGGGAAAAAGTTTTTTATTCCTCCCTTCTATTTTACCACTTCCTACCACCCTAAAGGTCCCAGGAACATAAAAATTTTCCGATAGATAAAAAGTAGAACTAACATGCTTTAAAGAAGACCTGGTAGTATAGTTTTATATACAATGTTTCCTTCCTTTTTTTTTTTTACCCCTCTTCAATATCTTCCTGTATTAAATTCGCCAGAAATTATGGCTGGTAAATCTTGGTTTTTATTTTATGGGCTCTAGTTAAGCGCTTAGTATGAAAAGCATCGCGTTATTTAGCGGCGGTATTATTCGGAGCGAAAGCAAAGGAGTTTTCTTCATCGGAAGTTATTTTTAGTATGTGAGCGAAACCATACTCTCTGCAGAGGAATTAAGCCCCGACAAAGATAATAAAAGCGAACTGAATGAAATGAAACGAGATGAACGGTAATTTTCTTGGTGATAAGAATTTCGATGAATATATTAAAAATACTACTGACTTTGATTTTTAGTTTATTCACAACCTAGCAAATAAAATACTTTAAATAACCGAAGCTTTGTTTCTTAAAAATTATATTTGTAAATCCAACCCTTTCCTTAAATGTATTCTGTTTCCTTTTTAAGGTTGACCAATTAGAGATGGAAACCCTGTATTGTGTCTAAGATCCAGGAAAATCATATAGTAAATTTTTCTTTGACTAATGAAAAATTCATATCTTTCGAATAAAATTGAACCAGCTAAAATTTCACCTTCGTTCATGAAACTTCTAAGGTACTGAATTTTAATATATTATTTTTCAAACAGTACAATGTAGTTTATACTTATTACATAACAACAAGATCCATAACGTCATATTTCAAAGCTATGGTTTAATGAGCGAAGAGTTTAATTATATAGATGCTTCGCAATACCTAAATTTACTCGTCAAAAATTATTATTCACAAAGCCTTATTTTTGAAGTAAATGTTTTGTTAATGATGAGCAATTCGTAAGATGAAACAAACGGTATCTGGTTAAAGTAACATAAAATTCTAAAATTTCATTTTTAAAACCAGATACAATTATGGCTATAGCTACATATAATAAAAATGCAATATCTATGAACCAAAAAATGGGTTAGTAAAAATTATAGAAAATATTTTATTTATTTATCTTTGAGATTCCTTTTCAAGCATATTTTAATCCGCAAGGTGTTTAATTGCAAAGTTATTTCAAAAAGATATTTATTATATTGATGAATAATAAAGAAACCAAATTGTATTTTAAAATGAAATATGGTAAAAATATCTGAAAAGGAGTTCTAAATGCAGTTACTAATGTGTCTCATTTGGGATGTTATGTAGTTTAAATGTAATATAAGAGGAAAATGCAATTAATTTTTATGAAACTTTTATTTTTATGTGAAAATCTTCAGCTCTATTAAAACTCTTTGTGTTAATAAATATAAATTCCAAAATGAAAATTTGAAAAATTGTATGAATACCTGTTAAAATGTGTATTTTTTTTATAGAATTCCACTACTTGATTCAATATTTTCAAATATTCGTTGTTGTGATATTTTAATATTGAAAAACATATTTTTAAAACATCTTGAAGAAAACTTTCTCACAAAAGAATTCGATGCACATGCCTTATTAGCAAAGTAAGTGTTGTTCGAAAAAAAAACAAGAGAAGTGACAATACTAGAAAACTGCACATTTGGTACTATTTATTGTTTAATTTTCAAACTAATTTCATAAGAGATATTTTACTTGGAGTAATTTAATTATCTGAATTAAATATAGCATCCTTTTTTTTTAAAAAAAGGGAGTATATACACGATGAGTTAAAGAGTTCTCAACGTATTTTTGTGTATTTTTTAAGCTAGATACATTTTGGTAAACTACCCAACTCAATCTCTGATATTTATTGGAGCTTAGAGTTTGATAAAAGCTTATTTGAATGAAATTTTTGTAAAGTTTGAAGAAATCAAAAGTAGAGAAAGAAAAGTTTTAAATATTGCGTAACTTAATAATTGTATTCTAAGCTATATATATATTAGCAAGACTATTTACTTTCTCAGAACGTTTTAGATGAGCAGAAACTTTACTTTTTTAATTAAATAGTTTTATCAAATTATTTTGATAAAAATTATCGGATTACGCATAAAAAATAAGGTGGATTTTATTACAAAAATTATATATCCCACTGTCACATAAAAATGCCCCACTCAGACGAAGGTGTTCCTTCGCCTTCAATATCAAAGCATGTGTCTTGGCGCTTGTAATCTGTCACATCTCGTGTTCAGGTTCAGATTTATCTGCATGGCATCAAAATTGGATACATAGACGGAGAGAAAAAATATTTATTGCTTCCAAGAAGAGAGGTAATATTTAACTCAATATTAAGTAGAAAAAATTGCAACACGCTTTTTCTTGGTCACGGACTCGAAACAGACGATCAATACATTAACAGAAGTAGAACGAGAATTTTTTTTTTAATGAAATGCCTACATGCAAATAATTTTAAGACTTAACATTCAATTTTTCATATATGATAGTTCTGAGTTTATTAAATTTTGTATTAAAATCCAAAGAAATAAATGAAAATTTAAATAATGTAAATATAACAACTGGATTCGAAGTAGGAATCGAACTCGGGAGTTATTGTACTGAAGGCCAAAAGGCTGTAGATAGATATAAACATCGATAAGTTAATAAATAAAAAAGTATAATTTATATAGCTAATAATTATAATTTATCCCAATTATTATGACAATGAATTTTATATATCCTCACAATAAGTAAGCTAAATGATAAATTATTAACTAAAGTGAATTCCGGTAATTGCACAGATATTTTAAGCAATTTTCACCTGCATTTTTCATATGCAAGCCTTTTAATATAAAGAAAGAATCACTTATAACAATATTTCCACGATTTAAGAACTTTAATCATTCTACTTTAAAATATTAAGGAATTTCATTTACTTTGTGTAGACACATTTTCGCGATGAAGAATTTTTTAGATACTTAAATGCTATATTAGATCTCTAAACTTATCCCGATATTGGCAGATGCAACAGAAACTCGATATCATTTCAATTAAAATACTGTACGGATCCAACATTTCTTTTTGCTATAACCAGGATAAATCAAACATTTTTACAAATAGATGTTCCCCAGTAAATTTATAAATTCTCACAAAACAATATGTTTATGATAATGAATCTTCATTACACTGAGACATTTGAATGAAATTCATTTCTTAATTGATGTAATCAAGAATTAATTTTCGTTTCACTAAATTGTACTGAATTCATGCACACATTTTACATTAAAAAAAATTTTGGTTTTCAATTCTTATGAGGTGAACAAATTTTCTCTCGCAAAATCAGTTTTCATCAATTCTCTAACACATTTCCTTTAACTTATTGCTTCTCCTTTAAAGGAATTAACTACGAAGCAACACACTGGTATCTTCTAGTGGCTCTCATTATTGTATACATAAAACTATAATATTCCGAATCCATTTCCCAATTAAAGAGCATTAAAACAATTTTCAATAATTAAAAATAATGT
Organism: Latrodectus hesperus; assembly: GCA_037975125.1. Classification (NCBI taxonomy): domain Eukaryota; kingdom Metazoa; phylum Arthropoda; class Arachnida; order Araneae; family Theridiidae; genus Latrodectus; species Latrodectus hesperus. Next base: position 78,506,999 of record CM075853.1, read on the forward strand.
TAAAATGCTTCGTAACGTGTTTAAATCTTTGTTCTGAAAATGCTGAGCCGCTTTTCACTCCTGATGAAATATTGCTGAACTTCCTCCTCACTTGAAGCCATTGATTACGACATGGGCCCATCGCAATCGAAATATGATGCATGTAAGAAAGTTTTCCTCGATGCCCGAAGAGGCAGAACTTCCACCCACAGCAAACTCATTTCTCCCGCGCTTAACCCTTCCTTTTGAAAAATTACCCCCTGTCCTTGTTGGCAGCTATATTCCCTTCCATTGTTCAATAAGTTCTGATCTGAGAGCGATTGCATCTAAACTCGCTGAAAATTGCGAACCTGCTTTCCAAATCAAAGTGCCCAAGGTCTGGGGGTGGTGACTGGAATATCGAGGGATGTGGGAGGGGAGAACTTAAAATTAATAGCCCACCCCCACAGCACCCCTTCTCGGTTCCTATTACTCATTACCAAGCATTAGCGTTCAGCAGCGTGAAAACTCTTCTCCAGTACACGCCATTAAATCGCCAGCAACTCAACGTAATGATTGCCATCGATTTGTGGTTTGTGGCGAGGGTAGTTCCGCGTGTGCCCGGCGCCTCACCCGCCCCTTCTGAGGAAAATTCTCTTGGGGGGTCGATGGAAAGGGGGTGGGAAGGGTCATTATTTTCCGTGCCGATGGTTTTAGAGCTGTATTCTAATGGATCGGCTAATTTCAAAGCGAAAAGGGATAATGCTGCGGAAGGCTCGTCCCTTTAAATGAAAACGAGATGTATTCCACACCACCCACATACCCCCATCTCGGGGGGTTGCACTCATGGGAAGGAGGTGAATCGGAATTTCTTCCAGTTTAAGGCACTGATGAGGAAGACTCATTTGGAAATCAATTCCATAACTGACTCCGAACTTAAGAGAAAATTGCAATACATTTCTGAATAGAACTTTAAACGCATATCGCTTGATTGATCAGTTGTGTTCTCTATAGCTGAAATGCTTTTCAATGCTTCCAACGCTTTCATAATAAAAATGATGAGAAATTTATTCGTACTCACGCATGGTAAATTTGATGAAAACAATTGCGAAATTGGGAGCATGATGTAACAACAGCTTTCGATGCAAACCTAAATCAATAGACTTAAAATATATGATTATCGCTGTCCAACAGAGAGTAGAACAATACTTAATAAAATGATAAATTCCTGCTGATAACTCGAGAAAATGATAGATAAATGTATAATATTGTTTACATTGACAATTTATTTATTTATTTATTTTTCTATAACTACCCCACTTATGAATCGGTATGAATATATTTTGAAAATGTTTTCATTATCTTTTAAAATTTAATAATTCTGTATATTTATTCATGATTTAGCTGTATATCTTTTAATACTATTTTGCTTTATTTATGATGCATAATATTTTTTGTCTATTTACAAACATTTATCTTGTAATTGTACAATGCGTTATCATTCTGATTGTGGCCGTATTCATTGAATTCTCTCATTGGTATAGATTTAAATTGGGTCTAAAAATGTCTCGTTTTACTTTTGAGATGAGAATGATAAATTTTTACAGCGAATAGTGGATAGCCTAACAATTGAAAGTTGCAAAAAGTTTATAAAACTTCAACATTTTCTGATAGTCGTTTTCCTGAATAGTAAATACATGTGTTGCAAAGTGGAATTCCTGAAAATTTGTAGGCACTAACTTGACAGATAATCTTACACATATCAGAATTTTCACCTTCTCTTCTTCAAAAGTGCCTAAGATAAAGCATATTACCATTCACTTCCCAAAACATGATAAACTAAAACGCAATGCATTAACTTAATGAACACCAAATTTTATTTCATATTCTATGTTATATTATCGCTTTATTGATATAGTATATTCGCTGTATATTTTAAAGAACTCTTTAAAGAAATTTTGTCGGAAACTTTCGCTACAGTCAAGCCGCAATGTATACACTTTTTATTTAACATTTTCCACTCTAATCTACATCAACCTAGGAATATCAAAGGCTTATAATTTTTGACAGTCTTGTGGTACATTGTTTAAACAAGTATCGTAACACTTAACTTTTGACTATCGATTATTATCTTTCACCAAAGGTTTGAAGTTTGGATTTTCTTATTTACCTTTTTGTACATTATATATATATATATATATATATATATATATATATATATATATATATATATATATAGATATAGATATAGATATATAGATAGATAGATATACTTCTTTTGTTAATGATTATGTATGCTTATAACAAATGTTTAATGAATAAAGCGTAGAAAATAAGATCAAATGAATATTTTGCGTTTTGATATTATATAAGATAGCAGGCTCAGTGCTACATCAATTTAGGTTGCAGTACTTCAAATCCCATTTTAGATCAAAAATAGAATTAAATTTTACAAAACACAATTTGATTGGGATCTTAAACTTCAATCACAAAGTTGCAAATGCAAAGAATTGAAACTCATTCCTGGTAACAAATGCTTTGCATTTGTTTGACAAAATAAAGTAAAACAAATATTGCAATACTTAAAATCCTTCCCAACATAAAAAAATGCATCTAAAACAAAAACAAAAGATTCCCTCCCTCAACAGATAACAAGGCTTCCGAAGAGACACTTCTAATACGGTCAAAATAACTTATTTTCCCTGATCCTCTATCTTACCGGAACACACCAACCTGTATGCAACCAGGATTTACGGACATATAAGGGGATGCGGAATAAATAAATATTTATGACACCGTGATAGTCATCAGCGGGAAAAGGAAGGTCTGTTTCACAGATTTTTTCCTATTTCGATATGCCTACCCTTTAATCTTGTTTGTGAAATCCCGGAGCACCCCCACACCCTTTTCCCGAATTTTTTCCTCGTTCCTTTTATAGCTGTGAGCATAAAAATGAGATGGATTTTGAAAATTCCATCCCATATTTTGTCCAATTTATTCGGAATAATATTATATCCCCACGACGTCGAGTCGTTGCTTCAGAAAGCCACGTGATAACACCCGAAGATGGATAAAATGAAAATAAAATATGGGAACGGAAACGGGCGTGAGGGTTGATTTTCATAAAACCTCAGACCTGGAAATATAATTATTCCATTTTAAATTATCTATGTGTTGCTATTAAAAATTTTATAACTACTTTGAAATATTTCAATACATCAATGACTATAAGACATTTTACAAGAATATAATTTGCTATTTTAATTATCATCAGCTATTGCAGATTTCTCTACACTAATGATTTAAATAGCCTTTAAATTATGAATACGTGTTTAATCACGATTAATATTTTTTCATATTGTGACTAAAACGCATATTTGTTCATAATCAATTTCATATTCAACATATTTACATAATAATATATTGCATAAAGTGATCAAATTTTTTATAATTATTAGATTTATAAATGATAAATTTTAAGTACAGCGAAAATAAAATTGATTTTATATTAAATTAATTTTCTTTTTCCTGAAGAAAAAAATTTCCAATTTACTGCATGACCTAATATCAAAATATTCCGAACTAAGAGCTATTCAATGTCAATTCCTTTCATTTTAGAACAAAATTAAACTGGACACAGATATTAACAAAGCATCAGACGCTGAGAAAATGCTAACAGAACTTGCTTGCTTAATTTTCCCGCCTAAGCAATAAATGAAAAAGAAATCTCACTTGTATTGATATTACAAACGAGTCTCTTTTGAGGTACTAGAGACATCTATTAGAAATAATGCAAAGCAATAAAATAGAAAGAGTTCGCAAATTAGCGAATTTGTGTAGAAAAAATACACCGATCAAACTATATTCAAACAAATCAGTTAAATCAACTGTCGCGTTAATATAACCGTTCAAATCCTGGAGAAGCTCTGAGTTCGCAGCGAACACTGTGTATTTCTAAAGAACAAATATAAATTAGTTTGAATTTTTCAGTATACAGCCTGGTATCTCAACTCACCTTCTCTTTTGATTACGCACATCATATTATCTTTTTGGATGAAATTTTTGATTTATAAAATTTATGGATGACATTTTTTTATATTTCCACTCATTACATACGGATGCATTTATTGCATCAGATATTTGTGTATGGACCAGAAAGATAATTAATATTTCATCTCTTGCTCAGTATAGTGTCTAAGATATGTACTCTCGCTCATTTTGAAGATGGTTTAGTATAAGGTAACTAATTCTAACAAATTTTACACAAGACATATGTAGGATTCAAATGATAATTTTCCATATAAATATTATGCCCAAATATTTTATATGTTACAATTTCATGAAGTCAGATATTAAATAAACTTTTTGCCAGTCAAATGGCATTTTTTGGTGAACAGAGGCTATTTAGAGCGATACAAACAAATCAAAGCTGTTTCCAAACCACTATAAATCCGCATGCTAAAGGCGGGATACGAACTCATGCATTCTTGAATCCAAGGTCAAATGCGCACCGTTCGACTGGTAGTTGGAAATGAAGTCCGTGAAAACAAAATTAAGTTCTACTTCTACACACAGTATAATTTACGTTGATATTAATATTAACTGAACTTGTTCATAAATTTTTCAACCACATTCATTTAAATTTAAGTATATATTTAAGCATATATTGCGTATTTTCTATATTTAACTAAGAATTAAAGGAATCTTAAAATGTATTACACACAAATTGTACAAATTACTTTACTCTAAAAATGACCCAAGGGCGAAGAAAAATAATATTCTTTAAATACAGATACGTGACGTTACTTTTTATTGTCAAACAATGAAACACAAGAAAACAAACAAAAAAATTGAAGCAATGAAAAACTTGAAATTTTTCTTTCGGTTATTAAGGAATGACGGGATAGTAATTGATTATCTTCAACTAATTATGTTTATGCTTCATTTTCCAAAAAAGAGAAAAAAAATGTACATAAGGTTAAGTACCTGAATATTTAGAAAGTTATTTTATATTCTGTATTAAATTAGAAAAATCTAGTTAAAAGAAAAAAGTGTATGAAAAGAAATCAACATACCCAAATTTTAAAAGATTGAGTAAACTATCATACAGTCAATGATGGTAAACATGTTTAATGTGAAATAAATTACTCAGTTATCAAAGAATGCTTTTGCCCTGGATTTTTTCAAAAACAAAAATAAATAAATAAATGGGCAATTCCAATTTATTTTCTAAAACAAATAGCTTGAAATTTTAATTTTGAATGCTGTCCATAACATTAATACATTTTACAAAATATAAATAGCTTATAGGTGTTTTTACAATGGCTCTGCTGAGTGAAACAGGATCCTTGAATTATTATGTATAAAACAGCATTTTAAGGCTTATTGTTCAAATAATTGAAAATATTTTAACAGATATGCTATTACCGTACACAAAAACAGAAAAATATATATTTTACTCAAATTTTACGAAAATTATTGTTCTTGTAAGGAAAATATGATAAATATTTTACCATATTTATAATTCTAAAACTGTTCTTCACATAATATCTTTTGCACAAAGGATTATAAATAAATATTTGAGCAGAAGAAATTGCACTTGAAGATTTTTTATAAAATATATCAACAATAAAGTATTCACTTCCAATATGAGAAAGAATTATAATTTTGGAAAATTTCTTTTCTAATTTTGGTTGTTATAAAATATATATGAACAAATTTCTTTATATTTTTTACATAAAATATATTTAAAAAACATTTAAGAAAATTTAATTTTGTTGATATGTAAGCATCCAGAAATATAAAATAATGTATTTTGCTTTTCAACAATAACAGTGCTGCTAAAACTTTAGTTCTTAAAAGTTAAACCTGAAATATTGTTATAAGAATACAATAATAAACAAAATAAAATAGAACACATTTTGCAAAATGTAATCCAGTTATAATCGAAAATAAAAATAATTTTGTCCATGAAAAGTGAGTGAATACTAGTTTTTAGCCATAAATAAGAAAATCGCAATAAAATGAGAAAAAAATTAAAAAAGAGAAAAACTTCAATTTATTTGAACTATACAACATAAATTATTAATAGCGTTGGTATTCTTTTACTATTGTTTTATGAAAATAAGAATATTTTAACCTTCTGAGAAGAAATAATATTTTAACCTTCTGCGTCAAATTAAAGAATTATACAAGTTTCGGTTTGTATTACTACTTTCAGGACATTTATTGCTCAAGTGACATATAATTTTAATTTTTTACTAGACCTAAATGCTTATCGGTTAATATACACATAAATGCTCATCTGAAAACGAAATTTCTAATCATTAGTTTTTAACTTTTATTACGATAAAAATTTCCGCAAGTGATTTGCTTATTTTTAGATATTTATGGTATCAAATACACATTGTTTATTAAAGTTTTAAAATGTACATCAAATACAAAAAATAAATTTTCTATTCATTTTAGCATGATAGCAAAGAATTTTTTTGTTTTTGAGAAGCCCTGGGTCTGATAACAGCTCTTGAAAAATAGATATTAGTAGATATATATAGATATTTATATAGATACATATAGATATTTTGTAAACGTACAATGGACAGCCTAACGAACAAAAATTTTTAAAAAGCTTTTTGATATGTATTGCATAATTGTCTTGCGGAAGCATTTTTTATGGTATAAGATAGTGAGTCATATTCATGTGTCTCAAGGGTGGGTCACCGGCAAAATCTCAAGCCCCTAAATATATATAATAGAGTTTACATTAAAATGTCATTGCAACTGCTTCCAAGGTTGCAAATTAAACACTTCGAAAGTATGCACTGAATACCATTTTATATGAAGAAATTTATTAAAAATTAATATCAGCAATACTTTTAATTAAAAAAAATCGCACGCATTTAACAAAATTGACAATTCTTATTGATACAAATTTTACCTAAAATAAAAGTTTAATATTAAAAAGAATTTTAATAAGAAATAAATTTTCGTTGAGTTGGAACCTAATATATTTTTAGAAATAGAATAAAAATCCTTGTATAAGTATACTCGTTAGTGACGTCAAATAACTTTTTGATAACTAGTATTTCAATTTTCTCCATTTAATATTTAACTTCACAATTTTAAAGTTGGTAAAATGTAAATTCAATCTATTAATAATATGAAATAAAATATTATAGAATATATAGATTAAGGTAAAATATAATAAATGAATGAAAATTACGAATATGCAAAATTATATGTTTAGATAAAAATTAATTGAAAAAGTAAATTATTCACTATGTTTAAATTACAGTTTTAATAACAGATAATTTGTTTGAGTTACATACGCAATGTGACCACATAAAATTGCTTAAAATATCTGAACTCACAGTGCTGATAGTCTACTTTAAAAATTGTAAGACTTAAAGAAATATAAATTGCAAAATTATTCAAATAAATAAGAAATACGTGCAAATCGTAATTAATTTAATAAGTTTACTTGAAAATTTAAAATATTCTATGAAATGCTTTTATTACAAAAATATTCTATCAAATACTTTAGTTTTGAGTATTCAAAAAATTGCTAACTAATTCAATTCAATGTTTTAAAATCTAAATAATAATAATAATAATAAACATCTACGAAAAAACATAATTTTGCATCCTGAAAAATATCTAAAATATGATAAAAATTGTAGTATTGTATGTGCAACGTTTGTCTCAAAAATATGTCAGATTTCATTCCCCAACAAATTCCAGATTCATGTAGGTCATGAACAAATGAAGCCACATTTTTTAGCAGTCACTCGTAAAAACCATCGCTTTATTCTTATCCGACACGCGTTGATTCTGACACCTTTTCTTTTTTTTCAAAAGAAAGAATTAACTGAAAACGAAACGCTTATGTCACGCAAGCTCAGAGACACTCGAAAAACAGAAGTAAAATATAATATGTAGGCTATCGTTTGGAAGTATAAAAAGTGCTGAGCACTGCATCGTCACTATCACTCGCCTTCCATTCCCTTCCTAGGTAAGAGCTAAGCCATACCACACCGGTAAAGATGAAGTTTCTGTATGCTTTTATCATTCTGGTTAGCGTATTCGTCTGTAAATGTGTAACCGAAGACACAATTTCAACGGAAAATGGTGAAAAGGTAGAGCTGAGACGATCTGGCCGAAATTTCGATAAATACTTCAAAGCCCCGAAGGGTAGCTATGGTGACGATAGCGATGACGAAGATGATAGCATTGATGACTATCAGCCTGATCTCAAGAACGGACAGCCCCCTCAAGGATTTCCTGGTTATAAAGGTTACAACTACCCTCAATTAGGATCCGGTTACAAGGGATATCCTTTTTATCAACCTTCCTTCAAGGGTGGATTTAAATTTCCAAGTGGCTCAGGACCAAGTGACCTATCCTCCTGGTCACCAGAACAAATGCTCAGCATGATGAATGGCTTGAAGGACAACAAGGAAGACGAAGGAGGTTTTCTCTCGAAGCTGGTGTCTGACAAGTCCTTGACTGCAGCTGCTATCATACCTCTATCCATAGTCATGGCTTCCGTGGTTCCAGTTCTCATGAATTACGTGATGACTGGTTTGGCTCCTCAGTCTCCACAAGTTCAGACCACAGCGACCAACAACAAAGAAGCCAGAAATGTTGATGGAAGCTTTGACGAAGTTCTGGAGAGCATTGCTCACTTTGCTAGAGCCATGGATAACGACGAGTGTTTCCAAAAATCCATCTGCAGAGTTGCCGCTGGAGAGGCCCGTGTACCAGGGTCAGAGTACATTAAGAAAGCAGCTTCCACAGTGGCACACCTCGTAAAGGATGATTGGGTCAACAACGTTGGAGTAAAACACTTCTTGGAGAGTGTCAAAGAAGGCAATTGCGATAAAGTTTGCGGTATTGCTAAGTCAACTCCCCGTAATCGTCGGAAATAGAACTGTTTTAGATAGTTAATGTTGTTATACAAATACAAATAGAACTATAAGTGTGACTTATCAGTTACTATAATAAATCATAAAACAATTTTCAGTAAAACTTAAAAAAGTTAATGCCATAGCTTTAAATATAGCTTTAATATTAAATTAAATTAAATTATTTTAATCAATAAGTTACACCTTTATATAGTTTTTTAATTTCTTTTATGAAGTAAGTGATATATTATATTAATATTATTAAATTTCATTCATACATGATACCACAATATCATTAATATTTTGTTCGCTCACAATTCGAATCTTAAGTAAACTATTTTTAAAAGAAATTATTAATAATTTATTTTGAAATATGAAGATAAGCTGTGATTTCATTATTCATATCGAGTTTCTTAAATGTGTATATGTAAGATACTATTTTGAATATTGTTGTTTTACTTTATTTGTGATACTCTTATTTAAAGTTCATAAAAATAAGCCATAAAATATTTACGCAACAAATGAATTTTGATCTTGTAATTTATATTTAATAAAATTTATTATGTAGAAAAATATTCACATTGCTTATTTATTTTTTTAATCATTTGTACAGATTTATTGCATTGAGAAGCAGAATTTTATATCTCAGTTTTTCAAATTTTTTTTATCAATCTTAAATTATTTATCTATTTTTCGCTTATTAGTTTTTCTATTTTTTAGTCTATTTTTATCTCACAATCACGTTCTCTTAATTAACCTTGCCCCTTATTGAAAAATGCTTTTTCAATATAAGCTATTTTTTCTTAAATATTTGATTAAATATGTAACAATTTAGAAAAGATGCAGGAAATTATAAGCAAAAATTATAAGCAGGAAATTATAAGCAATAAATTTAAATGCATAAATTTAAATTTTTGCAAAAGTTTAAATGTATTTCAGTGATTATCAAAACAGATTTATTTTTATAATCTTTTCATACTAATTCGATATATTTACTAATTATTCCAGATTTTACGCATAAAATATGGGAATAAAAATTTATATTACATTTACTGCATATTTTTTTCTAAAATAAAGATCAGTTCAATTTAATTATGTTATCATTGAACATTATATATATATATATATATATATATATATATATATATATATATATATATATATATATATATATATAGTAAAGAAATATTCAAAAATGGTAATTGATAAAATTGCATTGCAATTTGTGTGACGTATATTAATTGCATGCTGGTGAAAAAATTTGCAAAATCTTTTTAACAAAAGTCTATTTATATATAAATTTAAACAGATAATAAATTTAACTATTAATTTACTAATTTATTTATTCATTAAGTAATTTTAAATTTACGTTAAATTAGGATTAATGTTTATAAACTGCAGTGTTGATCTCTAACGGTCTATAAGATATTTTGAATGTCTTTTTTTCCAAGTTTAACATAATAAAAGTTCGATTAAGTTCTGATAAACCTATATTATATATTTGGAATTAGAAACTAGATTTTAATTTGTCTCATTTTGTATAATTTACTTCAGACTTAAATTCAAGTATTTAATTTTAGCGCAATGCATCCTGTTAGAATCGATACAAAATCTTTTATTTCTTATACAACAACAAGAATCCGCACAGCAAAATTTTAATAGATAAACATCAGAGAATAAAAATATTTAAAAACAATTTTTCACTCTAAATGGCAAAAATATCGTATATATAATAAAACACACAAAGAACAACTCAAAAAACCAAAACCTCAAAAACAAAAAAATTATAATCACTTTAAATGGCAAATTGTTGCATATAAATTGCCTTACTTAAAGGTAGAGGTGATAAATTTAAATATTCCTTTAATTTTTAAATAAATTTTTTTTTAAAAAAAAATAGTAGATTCACTAAAAATTGAATGATTAAATAAACATTATTTATTGAATGTTAACTGATTACACGAATACGTTTGAACATTTCAAATAATAAAATGATTTTAATCTCTATAAAGTGCATATAAATATGAATCATGTTCTTTTCGTTATCTGATTACTTAACATGATTAAATAATCATTATTTTCGTTATCTAATTAAATAATATTTCAGACAATAAATTGGAAAGACAAAAATTATTGATAATATGCGAAATACGAGATTTTTTCAAAAAAAAAAGGCTTTTTAAATTACAAAAGCAAAAATTAAAATTTTTTTCTAGAATTATGCATACAAAAATTTAGGGAACAGTAATTTAATTTTCATTTTTATGCGAATTTTATAATTTAAGAAATTTTAATAGTATCACAAACTGTTTCTACTTGTATAAAAAAAATCTGAGGTCATATTTACATTGTTAAACAATAGATATATGTGCTTTTTTTGTAAACTCGGAAATTATATATTTTATTCTTGAGATAATGTAATTGATATATGCATGTTTTCTTAGTTTAAGCAAATACGGAAATGTTTTAGCCACATAAATCAAAACAAAACGTTTGCAACTATTTTTATTTCGGAGTTGAATGAGTATACTTGAGTAAAAAAAACATGTACTCTTGAGTATGTAAAGAAAGAATATAAAAAACACATTTTATTTAAGATAGAACATAGATCTTATTAGGAATGTAACAATTACGAAATCCTTACAGTTGAAAAGAAAATTAATAGCATTTCTTTGATATTAAAAACAATCCTATAATTTTTAGTTCTAAAAATGCATGGTTTTATAAAAATAAAGCAAATTATTTTGCTTTATCTTAGAATTGAGCTTAAAAACTTGAAATATTCTTGAACAAAAATATAAAATTGGCTCGCTTTAAGAGGTATTTCATTGATGTAATCTCTTTGCTAATTAAAATGAGGAAATAAAATTTGCTCTTTAGTCTAAACTTATTCGTATATTTTAATGACAATTTATAAACTATACAAAACAGAAAGCATTACTATTAATTTTGTTCCGATATTTCTTCGGTGAATTCTGATTTGTTGATGCATGTTTAAGTTACTTAAAGAAAAGAAAAATTAGATTTAAAGTTGGTTCTTTGATTTAAAATTCCTTATCTGTTTTAAAGGAAATATAATTATTCACCATAAAATGGTTGTTTCATTCGTTCCAGTTGAGATTATGACTACACCACTTTATTACAATTCTTAGTGGCTTATATAATATCCATGAAGTCATATAATGTTTGATCTACGTTACATCGTCTTGAGATGGCGTCCTAAATACAATGTGTCAACGGATTCGCAGCCTGACTTCAAATCGCATTCTTCAAGTAGCGGCAAACAAAGCGATCTTCATCATTAGATGTCTGAGTTTCATAGGCAATGAGAAAAAATCTATTTATGATTTTTACAAGTAATAAAGAAGTATTTTTGGTAAAATTTTACCGTACGGTCATCCTAGGATAAATTTTCAAAAAGTCGCCAAGGGTGACCGTATGACGAATTTCCGATCGAGAAAAACGACTGGAGGAAAATAGCTGAATAGTGACAAATATTTTATACATTGTTGGTATCTAACAATATGCTCAACTAATTTTACAAAATTAACGAAAAACGCAGATTTATAGATTACAAACATCAATGGTAAAATAATAATCGGTAAATATTCATGAGAAATTAATGACAAATAAAGTTGCCAAAATACTAGTTTGCCGGGTTTCTAATAAAAATGTTCATCAAATTTGGCGCCCAAAACCACGCCAAGGGTGACTGTACAGAAAATCTGATCCTTTTTAACGATATTGCTTCCAAAATTGAACACCTTAAAAACTGAACAAAAGAAAAAGCAAAATGAGAAAGACAAGACAAAACAACTTCTTTATGATTAGTTTAAATCAGCAAGGACGGTTAGACTATAATTGAGGGTGACCCTTGAATTCTCACCAAGTTTATCGCCAAGCCGGTGATGGTGTTCTATTTATGGTAACCCTAAACGTTATTCTGAAATCCATTCACGGTTCTGATTGGTTTTCTTCTCAGGATAAATTTAAGCAATATCTGTAGGTGCTATTAGAGAATTCTGTGTACCTCAAAGTGAGGATATTCCAGCAAAATAAAGTAAGTACATTCTTTTCTTTATTTTATGTGCTTATTGCATTATATTTAAAATTTCATTGTGATTTGGGCGCCATTACTGTTTGCACAGAGTTCCGCGCGAACAGGATTGGCGCCAAACAAAAATTGCCAATATCGCCAAGGGGCACCCTCAAATATATTTTTACCGCAAGGATGAATTAAATTTTTAAAAGTTTCATTAATTAATAAAATTTTGAATTAATATTTACAATATTTGTAAGCAATCTCTTTTCAATCTTAAGTCTAATGCCTTGCTCACGCCAACATAATTCTTTTATATTAATTGATGATTTTGATTTTTTTATTTTGCGTAGCTCATATCTTTCACTTTCCCAATCAAAATCACTAACGATACTAACAATCGTTGCATATGTTAAGAAATAAAAATAGTGGTGTGTTTCTAAAAACTTACTAACTGAAAGAATTTTAATACTATCATAAAATCATTAAATTATAACAAACAATTTCGATAACAATAAATTGATAACTATTTTTCTATTTTTCACTAAGATTAATCAATGCGTTAAATTAACAAAATTTAAAATTTTTATCATCTCTAATTAGTTAAGCTGTTTCCTTCTTTTTTTTTTCGTTTAAGGATGTAATACTAGAAATTTCTCAACGATTTTTCTTTTTCAACTATTAATCAAATTTCATCTAATTTGTCTTGAATGAAAAAATGGAATGGTACTTTAGAAGTTTTTATATTTATTTTCCATCTTTTTCGTGGATTTCGCATTCGTGGTGTTTCCAAATTAATTTTTTAAAATAGCTTGTGCAATTTTAATTACATTTTACAGCCAAAATTTCTAATGGAATCTTCTAAAACTAAAAAAACTGCTTAAAATGAGAGTAAAATGATCTATTTTTTAAAGCTTGCTCTGTACTTTTATGGCAAATTAAAGTTAGGAATTGGGAAAAAGCTTTTACAAGTATTTTTTCAATTAAAAATTTTTTCTTTCTGTGAAATTATATATATTTTTTTATTTTGGCACACGCTGAAATTATGCGATTGCTTTTTTAGTTTCATGTCTTTAATAACGGTTTGTTTAATAGATTATGAAACTATTCGTAGCAAAAAGTGTAAATTGTTATTTACAAAATTTATTAGATTTTCAATAATAATTAAGTATTTAATTACATATGCCTACAGAAACAAATATTGTTTTTAAAAGCTTAAACAAATACACACTTTGCATAATATCTGGTAATATATTAATTAAATTGTTTTTATACTCAAGTATGAGAAAAGGAATTAAATCAATGAAACATTTATTTCGTTTAGTAAATAAAAGCTTTCAAATTTTCAAAAAACTCTATTTAAAAATAAAACAACAATAAATTGGAAAAAAGTGAAATTTTGTTTTTAAAACTTAATCAAATATTTTGGAAGCACAATATTTTACTTTTCATAAGCATTGTAATTATAAATGAAAATTTTATTATATAAATTCAGGTAATGCATAAATATATTCAAATTGTCAGTCAATTTCAAAATATTTAAATAATTAAATGATTATACTTACACGTATTGATGTATGATTGATAATGGTATAAATAACATAACAATATATAGTCTCTGATTGATTAATATTACAAGTTATAAAATTGAATAACAAAATATCGTTTTATATAAAAATGAATTAAAATTTTATAAATAGAAAAATAAATTCAAAAAATTGAAATTTAATAATTGTCTTTAATTTGATGTGCCTAAAATCAAATCTATTTTTCTTATTAATTCGTCACTTTTTAATGTGGATGGCTCAAAAATGTCAACTTTAAAATTATGGGGCTTTGTCTATTGTTGAAAAATGGTCTAGATTTAGATTAGATCACCATAGTTTGCTTTCAGTTCAACAAAAAGAACAAAATCTAGATCTAGATTTGGTTCACTTTTTATTGCTTAGTTACGTTTTTTGTTGATAGTTACGCTTTAAAGTGCGTTTTTAAAAGTCTGTATCGCATAGGATATTAATCAAATTATAGAACACAAAACTTGTTTAACTTATTTAGAGACTGATGTCGAAATACGAATAAGAGATATGGATAATGTAGTATTCTTATGAGTAAAATTCAAAAATAAACAATTGCATCTTTAAATCGCAGAGGAAAATTTATTCGCAAAAGTATTGTCATTTAAATAGAATTTTTAATCATATTGATTTCAAAGTTCTGTATCTTAATAATGTATTTTTAAATAAAAAATTAAATTACATAAATTATTAGAAAATACTTTTTTGCAGTGTAAAATAATCATACGTATTTCTTAAATAGAAGTTTTATTTATAAAGACTATTCTGCGTATTATAAAGTAAATTATCATGGCAAAAATACGATGCTGAACTATACAGTAACTATTTCATCTTAAAAATATCAGATTGCATTTTTACGAAATATAATTTTTGTGACATTACAGACATTTTAATTAGCATCAAAAGTGTAAAATACATTGATAAAATTTGAAACGAACTCCAAAAAATTGTTATTGGATTAAATTTTATTATGAGTTATAAATAAAGAGATACTTACTTCTTATGACAGATAGTTTAATTAGTGATTTAAGAACTATATAATAACGTATTATAACTTTTTTATTAAATTATAATTTTGCACTCTTATTGCATGTATCATTTCCTAAATGTTACTGAAATTTTAATGATGTTAAAATATTTTACAAGAAAGATACTGGTTCTTTATACAAAGTTCTATAGCAAGATTTATTTACACAGTTTATTAGATAATAAATAGATATTACAAACGTTGAATTATTAATTCGCTTTGCAAAAATAATTGATTATAGTATAATGTATGCGAAAAATATTTATTATCTTATTATGAAAGTTAACTATTTCATGAATTATTACTTATATGAAATTATTAAAAAATGAACATAAATAAATTAATTTTAAAATTTTTAATTATAAATTTCTTAAATAAATCAAAATTATGAAACAATTTTTAGTTTACATAAATTGCATTGAATGGCTTACAAAGTTTATTATCTGTACTGTAATTATTAGGCATAGTTTTGATATAATATTTACTTATTTTAATTTACAACTAATTAACTTGCATTAATAAGTAGAAATTGGAATAATATCTGCTAAATTAATAAATGATTTCTGAAAAAAAACATTTAATTAATTTGCTTGAACATAAATGTTAAAACTAATTGACCTTTTAATCCAATAAATCCAGAAAACAATTAGTAATTTCAATGGATCATTAATTAACAAAACTGGAAAATAAAAATTAAGAGAAAATGAAGAGTGAATTTTTCAGAAAAAAAAATTTTTTTTTTCATACCTCGTCTTGTTTGTCATGTGTGCAAGACAAAGAAAAAAAGTTTATGATTAAATTTTTGAGTTAAAAGAAAACTTTTCCTATGCCTGGTTCTAAAATAAGAGAAGCCTGCGCTTTGAATTACCTCTAACCAAGAGGAGGCATAAAGAAATCTTGTCATATGCTTGCTTGTTTGTTGACAGAGACTGCGTGTCGGATGTTATTATGCGCTTTGGACGTGAAAAAAGAGATAAAAAGCATGAGAGAAATGCTTGTAGTTGCGTTACTTTATTTGCAATACTCAAACATTTTTTGATGAATCTTCTTTTTTTGTGTCATTTTTACTTTCTCTCTTCAGAAAAGCACATTAACAGAAAATGGAAGGAAAGTTTATTGACTGTTTTTTAATTTAAGTAATTCTTGAAGATTAAATTAGACTGAAATCTTATAATGCGAAATTATCTGATTGCTTAAATATTTGCTTAAGGGAAAATGCACGAAGCACAAGGAGAAAAACGATAGTTAATTAATTGAATTTAATATTTTTGGCGAACTCTTTAAATTAATAATGAATATTTTAATGCGAAATGAAGTATATAATAAGAAACAAAAAATTTCGATAAAATTTTCTTCTAAAACAAATATTCTTTCGCGAGTTCAGTGCTTGTTTTTCAAAATTATATATTCAATTTACACCCGTAGATTAGAAATAAATGTTTTAATTTTGAATATTTCGTTTGATATGAAATAAAAAGTAAAACTTTTTATTTAAGTAAAACTTATTGAACATTTAAGTAATACTTAAATATTTAATTAAAACAAACATAAAATTATTAATTATTTAAAATTTTAAAATATTTGTGCCAGTAAAATACAAATTTAGCTCTCAAAACCTGATAATGTGAAAAAGTATAAAAATTGGGACAGTATTAAAAGTAAAATGAAATGCATAAAAATAGATGGAAGTCCCATTTAGCTTCAGAGTAAATACTGTTAAAATTTTAAAGCAATAAATTCACCAATTTATAACTACTCTATTCCCTGTAGATTCCCTAGATAAAACAAAACATATCTCTCTCTGATAAATAGAGATATAGTAAAATGGTGAAACTAAAAACGAATTTTATCTATGTAATATTATAAAAGATAAAGTAGTTTACAAAATAATGAAAAATATAAAAAAAATTTGATTAAAAAAACAGTCTGTAAATCTAATCAACTGTGCTTTGTTAATTAGAAATGGTAATTCTGACATTTGTAATATTTCAAATTTATTTTCCACCACTGTTATTCAAAGAGAAATAGATATCATATTTTCTTCTTAAAGCATTGTAATTATTAAAGTTTTTCCTTAAACTTGACAGGTAACTTAAATGTATGCATTCATGTTAACCAACTGTTAATATTATGCTGTTTACACAGGAAGATTTCTGGTTCGATACCAACGACAACTGAACAACAAGAAATGTATATTATTTTCCTGCTTTTTGCAAGCCTATTTCTCAGTGTGGGTTTTTGAGAGTTTGCTAGCTTTTCTACCATGGTCACATTCATGAAGATCACAATCAACATAAAGTTTTCCCTGAAAGCTTAAATGTTCGGCATATGTTAGATTTTTAACACTGCTTTTTTATTGGTCAGTTAAACAAACTAAATAATCTTCCTAATGTTTACCAAGTATTATTGTTTTTCGAAAAAAAAACTTTACATAGACAATCATATTCACGAGTTACAAAAGAAAGCGAAAAACTCCCCCCCCCCTGTAGATAACTGTGTAAAAAGAAGAATAACCATTTTATGTATAGTTGAACAGTAAATGAGATCGAATTTGGGAACTTCTACTCCGAAGAACGTAGTGTTACCACTAGGTCTTACTAATTTTACAACAGCTTTCACTACTTTAAAACAACTTCTAACTATTAGGCTGTTTTCTGTGTAGTATCAAAACAATGGGAACAAGTTCACCTAATTGTGGAAAGTGTCTCCGTTTGTACAACCACATTGTTTTTACAAAAATCTTAACTTCGAATTTAAATAATTTATACAAGGCTTTGAAATTAATAATTATCTATATTAATTATTTTAAGATTAAAAAAGTAATAATTAGTTTATAAAGAAGAATCTGTAATAAATTTTGGGCTGATAAAAATATAAAAATGTAACAAATATCAAAACTTAATGAAATATTTTAATGATATACATTAAAAAAAATTGAAGCTAAGATTTTGTTTTTAGTCTTTTAAATGTCACGAGCAATGTAACAAAATTTGAGTCATTTTAAGTTTTACAGAAAATATTTGTTGTTAAGCAGATCATCATCATTTATATGATATAAATTAAACTAAGTTTCATTTCTTAAAAAAATTCATTTCCAAATCAAAATAATCATTGTTACTGTGTTTTTTATGATATAGAATATAGATTAACAAAATAACTATTATTATTAATCATTTTCAATGATAATACATACCTTATTATAAAAGAAGTTTCTTTGAAACTCGAGAAATTTTGCAATGAAATGAATGGGAGTAATTATTTTTTTAATTTAATAAAAAATTATAGTTTAATAAAAAAACAAAAATTTGTAAGAAAACGAAGTTTGCTAATTATTCAAATAGAAAATGAAATAAGTAACTTTAATGCTTAATGAATTTACTTTTTAGTTTGCAAATCTAAATAGTGTCGAAATAAGTTAGCACTGTTGTTTGCCAAGACAAAATGATAATGACACATACTCGACTAAATTAAAGCAATTAATTGAATTCTTCCAGTGTATTTCTAGCTTCTTTGGGTTTACATAAAAATTATTTCTTGCTTAATTTACTATGGTACATATTTTTCAGATTATATTCATTTTTAACAAATAAGCAGAACTGATGAAAAATAAAATAACTTTAATAAAAAATTTATATAGTTAGTGATAGCAATATTTTACATTAAATGCATTGATAAATTATTTTTCATATTTTATTTATTAGATTTATACACATATTTAATTTAATTAGATTTTAGTTTTCATAAACTAATATACCAGATTTAATTCTACCACAATTTTATTAAAATTAAAAATGTAGATCTTATCAAAATTAGAAGTACTAAAGATATTAAATATTCTAATCCCAAACAATAGAAATTGGATAACAGAAATAGTTGTGATAATTTTTTTCTTTCCTTCATTCATAAGTAGAAATCCTGCTCAAAAGAAGAATTGCTTTCATTCAAAATAACTACAAGAATAAAATTTGGAGTAAATCTAATTGTAGTTGCGAAAGGAAAATATTTTTGTATCATAAGATACCTATTCAAGATGTATCACGCAACTCATTTTTAGATACTACGAATATTTTACATTTCTGATTAAAGGAATTTATACATGCTTCGGATAAACATACAATTCTTTTAACAACCTGGTAAATCTTTAGTATGCAAAGCTTGGATGATTTTCTTTACATCAGAAAGCGACAACGCCCTTATTTATGTATACACTTTCCTTACCAGATTTTTATGAACGTGAGGAATTTAGAGCAAATTATAATATAGATACAGGATGTATGTGGTCTAAACTGTGCGAAACAGATTGATATATAAGCAGAATTTACTCATCAGATCGACACACACCAACCAGCAGCAGCAAACGATTATCAGAGTTATCCAATGGCACTGAATATGAGAGCAATCCTTATCTTCTTCGTAGTTGTTGCTGTTGTAGCTGCTAAAGATCAAAATCTTAATCAAACTGAAAGTAAGAAACCTGGTCGAATTCCTAGAAACTATGACAGTTATTTCACCAATGTAGATAGTGGAGAAATATCGAGTGACTCAGAAGAACAACCTACTTATTCAGATGCGGGAGCCATTAAATCGAAAGGTGACTATGACTATCCAGATAACGGAAACTACAAAGGTTTCGTACAGTTTCCTGGCAAATCCAAGGGCTATTTCCCTGCAACGTACAATAACTACAAGGGGTTTCCTTACTCCGGGCCTTATATCCCTGGTGACGAATTGACGGAGGATCAAGTGATGAACATGATGACTATGATGAATGCCATGAACAAGCTTCAAGGTGTTACGAAAAAAGATGAGCAAGGATTTCTTTCGAAGCTAGTGTCCGAGCCCAAGGTGTTCCTCTTAGCCGCTCTTTTTCCATTAGCAATCCTTCTCGCCTCGTTTGTGCCCATCCTGATGAACTATTTGATGTCAGGTCCAGCAATGCCTTCGACTATAACCACCGTAGCATCCAGCAAGCTTTCAAGGGCTCTTACAGATAAGGAATTCTTGGAGTCTACTCTTCAACAATTGATGGAATTTGGAGCGAAGGCCCTCAGTGAAGACGAATGCTTCCAGAAATCACTCTGCGAACTGGCGATAAGTCAAGGAGAAGGCAAGAACATCAAGCAAATAGCGTCAATTGTCTCCAAATACGGCAAAGAAGAGTGGCTGAAAAGTCTGCACGCTAAGAATTTAGTAAAGGCTCTAGAACACGGTGATTGCTCGAAAGCATGTCAAGAACCTGTGAAGCATCATAAACATCGCCATCAAAAGTAATAACCATTTCCTACTTGATTTTAAATAATTACTAGATATTTTTTTAACAATATTCATAATACTGCAATATGTGTTCTTACTACAATATGTGTTCAGTAGAATATATAAATAAATATTATATTTTTAAGATATTTATTCCAAAAATTAAATTTTGTTTATTTAAAGATAAAATTGTTTAATTAAATGGTTAATGTGTTGTATGAAAATAATCTTTATAAAACCATTTATAAAAATATTCTGTTCATTTGTAAAATACAAAGTGTATGTGTGAGTAATTAAATAAATCTCTTAAGTTTTCAATTGTTTGTTTCGTGCATTCATTAGTTAAATATTAAATTATTTAAATGAATATAAACAATGGTGAATTAAATTTGCTTATGTATAATTTTTATGTTACTATTTTTAATGCTTCATTACAAAAAACAATAGGAAATTAAAAAAAAATTAGGTTAATTCCCAAGTAAATATTTGAAAGAAAATTTAAACTAAAAGATGATATTAAATATTAATTGAATATTTTATGGCATTTAACCTGTAAGCTATATTTAATGTCCTTGTATTATGTAGTTATTTATTCTCTTTAAAGAATTAACTAATTGAACTATTTAGAATATTATAAATATAAATGTATGCGATATATTATAACATAAAACTTTATTAATTATTTCTAAGAAACACAATTTAAGAAACTCGATGAAGAAGAAAAATACAATAAAATTCAATAATATAGGAAATGTATAAAAATTAAGAATGAATAATTAATAGTATTTTATTTTAAAATTATTTTCAAACAAGTATAAAAATGAGTATATCTATTGGAGAAATTAAATTAAAATATGATATTTCTATTTAAAATGTTCCATGATTTTAAATGTATTTCAAAACTTAAAATTTTAGTAAAACTCTCCATTTAAAATGAAAAAAAATGCAAATATTATTAAATTCGGAAAAAAACATTAAGTGCTATGTTTTAAGCATTGGTCAATGTGTTTCATATTGACCAATGCTTAAAACATTCCTTCCAGTAAAATTTTTATATCCATCCATAGAAGCCGAATGTACTGTTCGCCAATTTTTAAAAAAATGCTCATAAAAAATTAAAAACACAAAATTTAAGAATCACTTATTGATATGTAAAAATAATGCTTCACTAATATACCTCAAGAACTTCTTCGTTTACTGACCACTGCCGCACTAAAAATAAGGCATATGACTTATTATAGCCCATCGTCTTTCCAAAGCGTCACCTGCATACAAGGTTTCGCCATGCTGATGCTCCAAGACGTCAGTAGCAGCGCATGTGTTAAAGTAAAATGTAATCACATATAAGTTTGACTGGTCTCTCCGTAGTCATTTTCTGCATATAAGAGGTAATTTTTCCGGAATCTATAATCTAAGGATTATCCGGAATCACTCGAAGTAACTAAATCGAGATGGGTGTTGAATTCACAGATTATAGTTAACTGAAGACTAGAGTGTTAAAAGACCAATTATCAGCTTGCGGAAATTCTATTAAAAGAGTATTTTTAGCGTAATATAAATAAATAAGACTACTTGCTTAAAACATAAGAAAATTTGAAAATAAGCAAAATCACAAGTTTATAGTGCCTTTCACCATAATGACAACTGGTGCATTTTACAGTTGAATTGCTGTGCAACATTAGAACTTCTTCAAGAACGATTTTTTTAAAAAGTAGGTATATTCACGTGTCACAAGAAATGGAATGCTGGAAATTCATAAGCATTGACTTCAACAAATACTCGTAGTAAGAATGGATTTATCTTTTGTTGTACATCAATGTCTAGAACTAAACTATAAACTTTCTCTTCCAAAATATAATAATGGATATTTTATCGAGTGATTTTTCATGATTTCAAAATGTATAAAATTGGTTAAAGTATATGTTTTTATTTAGCTAAGATTTTCATCTTGCTAATCAATTCATTCATGTCCGAACTGGCTCACAGATTGGGAATCAGAAATAGAGCTAACATGTTAACCTGATTAAATCCTAAAAAAAAATTAATGTTACTTTTTTTTATTTGAGAGCTTTTTTTAAATATCATTTGATAAAATGTAGGATAAAAAGACTTTCAAAGGAGGTACTGATAAAATCAATTTTAAATTTCGCTTTCAAAGTTTAGTTTTAGTTTTAGACAGTGACAAAGGAAAACACCCGGACAGGCATTGAAAGGAAAGCTTTGAGAGTTACGTTCTAATTAATTTTGGAGAATATAATTCTGGGCGTAAGGGAATTTATGATAAAATATATAAAATCTGTAATATTTACAGTATAAGTACAACCATAAAATTAAATAGAATGAGATTGTCACAGCATCTATTACCCTCAGAATTCTTAATGCAACTTTTTTTCAAAGAGAATTTAAGGTATATAGTTAAAAACCGATGAAAGAATCATATAAAAAGATGTTGCTGTCATCAAGCTAAAATATTTGAGGTTACTTTTTGTAAAAGGGATAGACTGGGAGGGTTTTTTGAAAGAATACAAGCCCACAAAGCTCTGTAGAGACCTTTTGATGATGATGATGATAAATCAATTATAGTCAGTGGTAAATTATATGAAGAAATGATATGATTCAGCGTTAATCCCAAGTAATTTTAGAAAGAATATCTGAATAATAAAAGTATGTCATACTTCAAAAATGCTCCTTTCCATGTATTAAAGTAAATCAATGATCTGGATTTCATAGGAGAAATATGATTACCCAGACAGGCAAGGGCCATTTCGGCATACGATAATACTTATTATCAGATGACTTCAAGCCGGAGACGCAGTTAGCAAATAGATATGTGCGTACCAAATGCGTGATGTTCTCTGTTTGAAAATAGAGTTAAGCATGCGTAACTATTGCTTTCTTATCATTATTATTATCCACGTTCGTTTATAAAAGGCAGTAAAATATTCCTCACAGAAAACAAACAAAAGGAAGAGCGAAAAAAAGAAAAAGTGAGCTTCTGTTACGAATCCATCGAACCGTGCAGGGAGCGTTCCATTAGACAAAACATATCTAACAAGAAAAAGTGTGTTTTAGTCGCGCACGCCATCTATTAACGGAGATTTTATCAAAGAGTACCTGCTTTAAAAAAAATTGCGCCACTCTGCAATCACAAAAAATAAAAAAAATTTACGGGAGAGCAAATGCAATTTTGATCTCGTCTGACCGAGTTGAGGTGAAGGAATATTGACAGGAAGTGCAGAAATCGTTTGCTTGATGGACTAGGACAAGAAAACTCTTTGGAAAAAAGTTCTAATCAAGTAAATCGCCTTGCTTTACTTTTTTCGTTTTTAAAAACTGGGCATTTCACGGTCATGTGACCATGCATAGAAGGCGAATTGAAGAAATACTTAAAGAGCATAGGACATGAATTTTTTATGGATTAAAATACAGGAGAAGAGTGGAGACGCGTTTCAAGAGGACCTGTCTTCATGTTAGGAATTGAAGCGAGGAAAAAAAAGTGGTATATGTGATCTTGAATAATAAGATCATAAGTGATTTAGTACCTGTCATAATGCAAACGGATATAAGAGTGTGAGATTATAGAAAATACGACGTGTTTATTTGATTTATGTCTGCGTTTTCTCTGTTTTGCTTGGCTGAACTGAGAAATTAACTGCTGAAAGGCATATATATGAACTCTACTATCGGACAGATGTATAACAATTCTATAGAATTTAAGAAATCTTAGATTAAAATATTATTATTTTTAGGATAATTTTTCAACATAAAAGCCAAAAAATTAAAACGTGAGGATCCCAAAACCTTTAATGAATAATATATTTGATGAAGCATTACAAAATTTAACGAGAGTAAAAATAGAGGCAGGACATTTTGATTTAAAAAAAATAAAATAAAATAAATAAACTCTTTCTTCTAGGTGAGATTTTACAAGATATACAAATACTTGCAGGAATGATGAATGAATAAATAACCAAATGAAATTTGATTATTTATTCATTAATCTGTCAATTTTGTTATAATATTTGACAATGACTATGGTCAATTACAAAAAACTTTTCATAAAATTTCTCTTGAAAACAATATTTAGAATTTTTTAATCATAAGTTTCAGGATTTTAACAAAAAATCATTTAAAATGAACATTTTGGTTAATGAATCACTTAAAAAAGATTTTAATATTTCACAGGAATTCAGATAATCCTCCTGCATATATGGATTATTATTCATTATATATATTTATGTTATACAAAAAATGGATTCTTTATTTGTTAAAAAAAATTTGCATTTTAAGAAAGTAGATCAGGATTCTTAAAAGACATTTCTAATAACCAATACAGAAACTGCTCTTTATATATTATTATTTAACTATCACGTCGTTAAATTCTTACTTATTTCAAGAGTAATTGTGTTTATAAATTCATATTATTGGAAAATGATCAAATCGAGATACAGAATTATTTGAACAATCAATAAGTGAATGACAAGTTTAAAACAATATCATTTATTTAGGCTGATTGACACATTAATCTTTATTTTCTAGGTTATTACATAAGTACACATTTTATTAGTTTTTATCATTTCATTACTCTAAATGTAAATTAATATATAGGTCGTACAACTGTAAAAGGGAAATTAAAATTAATTTAAATCATTTTGGCATCTACTCATCAATGTGTCAAAACTACTTTAAGAAAAAAACACCTTAGATTAAAAGGTAGGAGGAATAAATAGAAGGATACAATTATATATATATATATATATATATATATATATATATATATATATATATATATATATATATATATATATATATATATATATATATATATATATATATATATATATATATATATATATATATTTCGTACAAGCTATCAAAATCAAAACAATCAAACGCATTTGCAATTCTGGCATTTGCAACACAATTCTATTTATTCAAGATTCGTATAAATTACTTGTCATTTGGAATATATGCTTAAATTATTTGCATCTTTGCAATCAATATGATTGACGTAGAGAGAGAAATAATTACAAATATAGCTTCATTATAAATGCAATTCGTTTACTACCTTTTAACAAGTACAATTAAACAGGCCTTTGTATATGAAAACTTTGTCTTCAACAGCAGAAAATCGATTGGAAAATAACAGAATATTCTACGCTTAAGGAAAACATTTTCTTTGATCAAATTATATTGCAAATTGCTTTTACTACCATTTAAATACTTTGTATACTGTAAGTTTTAATATTTTGTGAGTGAATTTTACTATTCTATAAGCCCTATAATATATTATTTGAAAACAAAATTATAGACTTCACTCAGTAAGATTTCAAACTTATCATCAATTTTATTTTAAGTTTGTTTTTGTAAACGAGAGAGAGAGAGATAGCATTTTTGTAAATACTCTAGTCATAAAAGATATTTTATAAATGAACTCTGTCAGCTACTTCAGCGGGGATAAAGAATAATAAAACAAATAAAATAAAACCAAGAAATGCAAAGCAAACAGTAAAATCAACAAATATAAACTGTATTTTCATTTCTTATTGACTTGTAAAAAGATCGCGGAATCATCTGGTACTAAAGCAAAATTCTATTTACTTTTCCTTCCAAACGTCTATAATTTATAAGCAATGTAATAGAATCATTTAGAATCAAAAGCAGTTGGGCTAAACATGTGAATTAATCATATGACAGAACAATTCCATGTACTTTTTCCTTCTAAGTGATTCTGTGACTTTTAACAAGGCTACGAAATGATTATGTACTAAAACAACTTTCAAGTAACTTTTTCTTTCTGAATGACTACATGACTTGCTACAGCTGAATGGAGAATTTCAGTTTGAAGAGTACAGTCATAAATTACTCAAGATGAACTGTAAACTAATCCAGAGTTAAAGATAGTCTCACTGTTCTTCATTATACTTAAGTGACCTTGTGGCTTACCCTTGAACAATTCTTTGCTCTATCCAGCAAATGGTCTCATACTTTTGCAATTCCTATTTCTGTTATTAGCATAAATTGTCAAGTTTTAATATTTCCCACTTAAAGCAACAGCCGCATACTTTGATGTATATATGTTTGCAGTAAACTCTCTCTATATATATAACTATTTATTAAAATAAAAGATTTCGTTCAAGCCCAATAGCTTTCCTTAATTATTTTTAAGAGTAATTGATAAAAAATTCTTAAACTTTCATGCTTGTTCTTATATTATTTAATATTTGATGCAAACTTTGGAATCTATCACATGTCAATAAATATTTATCTACAGCTGCCAATTTGTGTCATCATAAAAAGGTAGGTTAACTGTGTATGAAGAAACACTTTCTCTGTGGAAATAAATGATAGGAATTCCTACTTAATATTTCCGTAATAACATTTTTCTATCATGAAAGTTTTCGAAGGAGGCTTATCTAAATCCTTTCACAATATTCCCAAAACGTAATATATTCATTAATAAATACATATTCATCTTTTAAAGTTAGGCCCTTGCCCACTGAAACTACTTCATTTTAAACTTAATCCTTTGATGCAGTTTCATTTAAGTTTGCCTCATGAAATATACATATCCTTATCTTTTTGCCGCCAAATTATTCTCAACAAATGTGATTTATGACTTTTATTCGGCGTCTGTAAATTCATAGCTTTGAAGTCTGCATTCCTCGGGGGAATTATAAACACTCCATCCAAAGGAAGGGATTTAAGAGTGCATTTAATTTATGCACGAATATTTTAATCCTCATGCTTAATCTGAATTTTTTGTCACCTGCTTTTAAGTAATTGGGAGCGTGTTCAACATACAGGTAAATAATTACGCTCAATTATGATTAATTGGCTTGTAATCAAGGTGAGCATGATAATTTGTTGATGAAGCGAAAATGTGTTTCTTGTTTTAAAATATGAATTTTCTGAAACGAGATTATGACTTAAAGAAATATTTTGAATGAAAATTGAGCATGAATATTAGTCTAAAGCGATACATTTTGCGAATTTAATGGATAAGAGAAATATGTGTGATAAGAAATTTATGTGAATGTTTGCATGCTTATCGAAATTGAATAACGATGTTTTTCGATAGTAAAAATAAAAAGATGAACATATAAAATTAGATTAACCTTAAGAATTCCTAAAATTATCTTGATCTTTAAACGTATGATATCTTGAAAATTTCCCGTTTATCAGAGGATTTACTATAAACAGAATAAATGCTGAGGAAATTAAAGCTACAAACATAATTAAATCATTCTAAAGCGGAAAACATATTGCACACAACCCGTCTATTTTACATCGTAGATATAACAAACCGTTACGGATTGTAACAAGGAGAACCCGTCTATTTAACATTGAATAATTCTGTATATTCAGATAATTAACTAAATTATTTCAAGTATCTCCGCCTTCTTAATGCATAGATTTTAAATGTTATTACGCTTCAACGAGTTATTTATCCACTCATTGTTTGGAATAATCTTTCAGGATTGATAAGGTGGGGAAAACTGAATGACCAGTGCATGAATAGTATAAAATTTTAAGTGACAACATTAAATTTACATATATAATAATGTTTAAAGTAAAAATTGAAATTGTTGTAAGGATTTTGAACAGCCAACGCGTACTACCTTATGATATAAATTTTCATATATAATAGTAGGGTGTAGAAGAGGGATCATGAAAATTCTCAAGAGCACATCCCTGTTAACGTAAATGCAGAAAATGAATGCGCAATATTCCTCTACTTGTTTCAACAGTGACTTGTATCAAACCTGAGATTTCTCAGTCCAAAGAATGCGATCTTGCATCTAGTTCAAGTTTAGTTATTTAAAGTAAATATTACCATTTAAGAATAATAACATTCAATTATTTAAATAATGAGGGCTCATATTTGAAACAGGATAAAGTGACTGCCAATGAAATATTTTAAAAGTTAATTAACATAGGTTTAACAAATTTTAAAGTGTTTAATGGCTAACGCTTAAAGCTGTTATTTCTGTTTGATTATAAGGATTCGTATTAAATATGTTTAATCCAAATATTTTAAGAATATTGGAATTAAAATAATAATTATTATTATTATGTAATGAAAAATAACTATTATTTTAGGTTTTATAAATCTTTAAAAATGAGTAGTTTTTAGTTTTTAATAAAATACGATAGACTAATGATTTCCAAACTGAATGTCAGATTCCTACGATGTTGTATTTTATTGAATATTTAGATTTTTGCAATACAAGTAAGGAATCACTTTGTAACCAAAGGAAAAATAAATAAATTTGGTAGAATTTTGCTCTATTTGAAAACATGATTCATTTATACTGATTACATTAATTTTCCTGTTTTACTGTTTCTGAAAATTTTTATTTAATTCATCATAAGTTATCAGTTCATTCTAACCATACTGCCGTGCTGGTACTGTTTCTGAAATGCCGAATGGTTATCGCTATAGTTTTCCATTCAACTGTTCATGGGTTCGAATCCTACCATAGGCTAGGTTGTTTATAGTAGTTCGAAGTTTACTTTTAACCGTAGTTCTCCCGGTCTAATTAATTCTTGGGTGCAAAAAATGATAGTGAAGTGACAAACAAGATTAGCTTTTCTGATTTTAAAATTATAAGAAAAATGCCATAAATATAACAACTTTAACAACTTATATTACTGTCAAGTTCCTGCTTTCGTTTGTTTTACATTATTTGGGATTCATTCCCATTTCCTAAGGTTTGGTTAGATGAAGTAGCTTATTAAAACGCTTTCACGAACATATCATACCCTTAAGAGTATGAAGCACCAAGTATAATTCTAGTCACTGCTGCACAGTGCCTGATACATTCTCTACTCGTAGGCACGGCTGTTTCAATAAATATTTAGTTTTTGTAGTTTTGAGGTTTAAATTTAGACACAAATAGAAAGTCGTAATGCAATGACTTTCTACATGAACTTCTACAAGTGTGGGTTCTAGATAGTTTTCTTGGTTTTCCACCTTACAGTAGCGAATACAACCCACTAACTATGCAAAATTCCCCTGAAAAGATAAATAGTAGGCATATTTGAATGTCTTGATGTGCTAAGTTTCTAGATTGGATCTATAAAATAAGCTGTTTGAAATTGATTATTATTGAAGAATGTTAAATTAAATCACATTTATTATACACATTTTGCATTGGAAGAACAGAATATTGGCGATAGTCTGGAACAAAATCCTTAGAAAGCCATTGCAGATCTTTTTTTAGTATTTATTTTTTAGATTTTTAAAGTTACATTTTGTCCATAAAATGAAAAATTAACATCAGTGATATTTTTTAACATCGAATAATATAAATCTCATGCAAGAAAAAGAATGATCCCGCTTCTGATCATGAACATCTTTATCTCATTGTAATTTGTTTTAGTGTCTTTCCATTACAAATGGTTTTAATCGAAATTACTGGAAGAAATGTCTGAAAACAAAACCAATTCATTTTAGTATGAAAAAGGAAATAACTAGTAAAAAAACGAGTTGATACCATTTCGAAAATGGAATTTTCTTGCAAAGAAAAATTGCATTCGGTAAAAGATATCTCCTGCTTCCGATCTCCATCATCTGGTTTTTCAAAGATTTACGGCCTGCATTCTTCGATTAACGGTTCGTTGACGATGAGCTAACGATGACGATGAATGGATCGATAACGATATAGGCTTCGTTGGAGATAAAAGGATAAATTTTCTCCTCTTGACGATATTTACTTCGAGAATGGAATCAAAACAAGGCGTCGCACTGATAAAAGAAAATCCTTTATTACTTTTTTTTTCATCTTAAAATGCGAGATGATTGTTGATATCGAAAATGCTGCCTCCTCATTTTATAAATGCCGAGATTCAGCGAAGATTACTCCAGATATTAATCTGCAAGAACAATATGATTCACTCTGCTGCCCGATATTAACGATATAACTCTTGCACCAATCGATATGTTAACAATTGAGTTAGCACTGGGGAAAAATCGCGAAGACACTATCTTCGTTTTCATCCGCGTATCGCATTCCACTTAGAATAACCATTTCACATCAAGCGTTCTTTAGAATATTGATATATTCCGGAAATATATAAAATATAGGAACACATTCCGTTTCTTTAATATTTTCCAACTTAATCGATAAAAACATTTCTTCATCCACAGATGAATTTTGAGATAAAGAATTTCGATAAGAATCATCAAATAATTTGATATTAAAAATATTGGATGAAATACTAAATATTTCAAAGTTTCTCTTACATTAAGCTTCCGATGACTAATTCGATAATTTTGCAGAAAGCATGAGCATTAATATATATTATTCATTTCCTTTCATGTCTTAAGAAATAATTGTTTTAAAATATAACTCCGCGCATATACTAATGATGTTATCTTTCTTCAAGTTTTTTTAAACTTAAAATTAATATTTTCATAAAATAAATTCAACTGTGGAATTTTAAAGAAAAGAAAAGAATACAATTGCATTTCATTTGTAAATTAGGTAAGGTTGGGTTATTTACATTACACTTTCGATTCCTTTCTTAGCTAATTAGTCACTCATAATTTAATCCATGAAGAAGTTGGTATTTGAGTTGGAGCACTTCATTTCTCACCATTGCAACCCAGAAGATATTGGACACAATGAAACTTTTAATATACATGCAATTATCAGCAAATCGGTTTTCGCTGATGTAAACACCGAAAACGCTTACGTTCCAAAAACGGTGGCGATGAATTTTCTCATTAAAGAATCAAACTGCTTAGTAAATTGAAATTTTAATTTCAAAATAATTAAATTTATTAAAGATTTAAGAACTCCTTTGTGTACAAAAGTTCTAAGTATTAAGCGCCTGGTGATAAGAGCAGTATTGTTTTTATATCTGAATAGTAGTGAATTTATTTCAATGGCCCCAGAGTCTAGACATTTTTCCTGAGAAATCTATAAATTTTAAAATTTCATCGGCAATAATATTCTCGTAAAATATTGAGATTTCTGGAGAAGGGTGTCAGTTTAAATGTCAATATTTTAACATAGTTTTAAATTATTCGATTTATTTGTGGGATTAGTATTTTATTTATTTATTACATTACATATATTCAGACTTGTATGCTTGATTCTTCAGATCCGCTTGTAAGTCTTCGTCGATAATAGGACAAATAGCACAATGACAGATGTACAACCACAGAAGATAACGAAGAAAACACCCAGGGCCACGGTGGGAATCGAACCCACATTCCTACGCTCTCAAGCGATTAGCGGAGTGATGCCTTTGACCACTCAGCCACGGAGCGCCCTGGGACTAGTAACTTAGTTCGAAAGATTTAGGCAATGGAAACAGTTATAGTATAAATAAACAATAAGGAACTTAACAGATTTCACTGACAAATATCGTATACGTGAATAAATTACTTAATGTTATTTAATGTTTAGTTATGCAATAATAGATCATCCATCTGATTGGTTATTATCAGTTTCTTAAGTCGAGCAAAAACTTAGCTGTTTTTTACTTTTATGCGTGTTTTTAAAATTCATGTTTTTCTCTGAATCAAATGTAAAGGATGCTTAGTTTGAAACTCAATTACTAGGAGTTTTATTTCAGCAATTATATGCATTTTATAAGTGTTAAAAATCCTTATGTGAATTTATAAATTTCCACATAACGATATCTTCGGCGCATTAAATAAACTATATTTCTTCTACTTCTGGAGAATTTTACTGATTTCTGCGTAGCTTCTTAATTTGGAAAATATTTATAATCTTTTGAAACTATTAAATACCATGGTCATAATCTGAGTATAAATTCAGTTCATACATTGTTGAGGCTGAAAGCATGAATTGAATCCAAAAGGTAATGGAAGCAAAAACAATCAGTACGATTCACTAGAATTTTGTTTTAGAAACGAACTGTTAAAAAATGAACTACGTTCAGAAGGTACTATAACATTAGCAAATGAAAATCAAGAAATACTTCTACATAACTAGGGCAATTATATTATAATTCATGCACAACAATTAGAATATGTTCTAGGTTACTGTTTCAAGAACAAGGGGTTGTCTACAGAAAGAATGTCATGCATTTGTAAAATAATTAAATACCACACCTGTTAAATTTAAGTAAAATTGCTGCCTTTGAATGAGAAATTCTACCTCCTCATTCCTATTTTCCAGATAATTATTAAAATAATATAATTTGTAAACTGTTATAGACTTGCGATTGAAACTAACTTATGATGCGAAGTAATTCATTTATTTCCAAATCCTGAACACAATACCAAATTCATAAACATGAAATAGTATAACTCTCCTTCAATTATTTCCTCATGTAATAATCCTTAATTCCGAGATTAAATTTCATTTTGTCATACTAATATTGCGCCATAATTACTAGTTGGAAAAAAAACAGTTTAACTTATACATAATAAAAAAAGTTATTTTATGCATAATTGTAAAGCATTATCAACACGAAATGACGTGAAAATGATTTTTTATTTTTTGGCCTCTGTTGGTATCAAAAATAAGTAATATATATCGTTGACACAAAATCATATATAAACACTTTCGTTGATGTATTATAAAAATGGATTAAAAGATTGAAGGCATAAACTTAAGACTTAGAATTCCTCCTTTAAATTCCCTTTAAAGTTTCTCATTGTTACAAACAATATCTTTCGGGAAGACCATAACGCAATTACGGCTGCAAACTTATAGTGGAAAATTCTTTCCTTTGCTTCCTATTTCATAGACGTTTCTTCAAGGAGTTACTACTGGTTCTGTAAATCTTGACAAACGCAAGTGAACCAGACAGTTCTTTGAAATTGAAGAAATTACAATAGAAATAACATTTTTAATTCTAAAACTCGTCTATTTTAATGCGTGTACCAGTAACTGTGCTGTTGAATATCTTCTCATTTAACTGAGGGACTTGATGCATTCATTTCATAATATGAACATTGAGTCGTGATGTCTTGCTTAAGAAATTGACCAAACCATTTTTATTATTAGATACAAAAAAAATGAGAATTATTGAAATGACATAGACATAATATTTTTTTTAATTACTGTGCATATGATTTTGTATTCAAAATAGGAAGTAAATATCTTTGACATAAAATATCATACAGATATTCTAGCTTTGAAATTTTATAAAAATAGGCGGAAACTTCGAGGCATAAACTCACCCTTCAAGGACTTGCTTCCCTCCTCGAAGCTTCCTTTGCACTTCCTCGTAGTCACAAGCAACATCTATTCTCCTGTCAGTGCTCCTGAGAACGAAAGGGTGGTGTTGAACGACAACACTGTTGACAAACGTGCCGTTGCCCTAAGAAAAACAAAAGAATCTCAAATCAAATTTATGAAAATTTTATTGATTAGGAACTGAAGTTGTTGTTAAAACAGCTACTTGAATCACATAAATTCATTCGTTATTCTAATTATTTGGTAAATATGTTTGCATTATAACTCTAATAAAAATACTTATAAGTGTCAAATATCATAATTTAGTCATAAAATGCGATTAAAATTTCTCATTATATAAATAACAGATTTGACACTGAATAAAAAAGTGTGTTTAATATAAAATGAGTAAAATAATATGATTGTCATATATTGGTTTAATACTGCGTGTATGATATCTGCAGAGTAAGACAAACTTTGATTAACTAATCTATAATTAAATTCAAAGAAATAAAAATTAAGGAAAATAGCGAGGAAAGGGAAATATTTTGGTATAAATAAAATTAACAATGATAATGAAATAATTTTATTTTTCATTTTGAATATATTTGTGTGGTACATAACAAAAAATGCTACATACATAATCTATATATAATAAAAGAAATACTTCAGAAAAATTATAATTAGGATTTTTTTAGAAAATGAAAAATTTCAGTAATTTTTAAATACATTAAAGTAAATATAGTTTTAAATAATTGTATATATTTATTGAATCTCCTGGCATAATTATTTCAAATAATCAATACATATATAACTGGTCTTCATTATGCTTCAAACAAATTCATCTTTTATTTTGAGCATCTTTAGTATGATTAGACTTTTTTTCCTTTAAAAATTGCAAATGTTTTTTCTCCAACGGCGGGCACTAGGGGGACGAACCCTATGCCACAACAAGACCAGAAACTGCTACTCATTTGTCGTTACACAGCGGGCACCTGTGAACCAAGTCACGGAGGCGAGCACCGTGGCCCGCACCATACAACCACAAACCCGTTCATAGGGTGAGCCACATGCATACATCATCACAGAAGAAAGGCCAGAGAAACACAGAGAACAGAGAAAGAAAGTAACAACCATGCCCGGACCGGGATTCGGGCGCAGGAACCACAGCTCAGGAGTCTGGAGTGCTAATCACTCAGTTGGCATATATATATATAGTAACATATCGGTCGGCGAAAAAATGCAAATGTGTACAGATAAAAAAAATTTTGAAGTTCTTGTAACTGATAATTTTTTATTCAACGTACTAATTTCAAAAAAATTTTATTTTTATACTAAATTCATAAAAAGTACAAAATTATTTGCTTAAAACGTGATAATTTTTTATAAATAAGCAAAATCATATTGCCCTTTTCATAAAACAAACTATATTTTACATTAAGTGATTTATTTTAAAAATACTTTGGCAAGAGGTAAGAAAGATGGCTAGATTAATTTGCTTATTTCTTTATGAACACTTTTTGCACATGATGACTAATATGACAGCGAATTACACAATTTTAAGTGGACACCAAACCTCTAAAGACATGAGAAGTGAACTCAAGATTAGTCAAATTAATGTTCATATTGCTAATTGTTATCTATTCACTTTGCACAAAATTTGGCGGAGAATTTATTTTTAGACAAACAAGGAAACTTAAATTATGCTTTAGTTAA
This sequence comes from Latrodectus hesperus, assembly GCA_037975125.1. Classification (NCBI taxonomy): domain Eukaryota; kingdom Metazoa; phylum Arthropoda; class Arachnida; order Araneae; family Theridiidae; genus Latrodectus; species Latrodectus hesperus. Next base: position 78,542,632 of record CM075853.1, read on the forward strand.
AATTTAAATTCTATCTAAAAAATGCATGTTTCTAGTTGGTTTATGCATGTTTTTCGATAATTATCTCTTATGTACAATATAAGATTCTCAATAGAACTTACTTATTTTTTTATTTAGGTAGAAGGAATTTTATCATGTTTTTTTATTTGTACGTATTCAATTTTCCCACAGTTAAAAAGCTATTTTTTTTTCAAACAAAAGAGTTCTATACATACTCAAAAACTTTTACCTTCCCACGGTATTACCTCAATAAAACATAAAAAATTATCCTGCATAAAGAGATAATAGTCTCTTTATTTCAATATTTCAAATATTCATTCACCGTAAAGTTTATTTTTTGAATTTATTGCCCCGAGTTACAACGGAAGATTGCCAACTAATTCCAACTAGAAAAATAAGGCTGCGGCAATTGAAGTGAAATCTCCAATCACACATCGGCGCGCTTCAAGTTGCATATAACTGTATGCTAAAATAAAATAATGCCGCAAGCCACGTGAGAAAAAAGAGCAGAGATTTCAGTTCGCATGCCATGAAAACATCGCCAACTCTTTTCGTTGGCAATTGCATAACTTTCGTTCGCCAAATGGCTGTTCTTCCTGTCACGATTAGGCGATATGTAAAGATGTGTATCTGTTGGATATGTCTGTTGTTTCGGAAGCCGATTGCTACCAGGTATTGGGGGATTCAATCATTTTCGAAGAATTCGAAACAAGATGAAAGAGGTGGAGCTAAAAAGTCAACTCGGATCCTGCGGCGGACTTTCATCAATCAATTCTATGATGTTTATTAGGAGAAAAACAATTTACTTCCCTCATGAATTTCAAATTTTGGGCAATTTTAAGCAGTCTTGTACAAGTCCACATTCAATGCTTCACAGAAATTCGATAAAGAAATGTATTCACTCTTGTTTTGTTTAACGATAGGCAAATCAGCAACATTATCAGTTGGATCTTGATAGTGACTCTTCGCATGTCTCAAAGGAAAGTAAGTTGTTACAAATAATAAATTGATGGCAGCTTCTAAATTGATATCACCATGTTCAGAGAACTGTTCTTTTGAAACAGTTCACTGCCAGAGAATTTTCTTAACTAACAAATGCGAAACACATTAACTTTTTTAAGGAAGAATGTTTTATGTTGCTGAATGATATATATCTAATCTATTTTATTGTTATCTCTGTGTATTATGCATACAAACTTCGGAATTGATAAAATTAATTTATTCCTCATTGTTGTAGTTCTTTAAAATTATAACAATTGCAAAGTGTATACTTTTATCTTTATTTCGCGGATTTTAAACGTGTTTAGGCATCCAACAATGATTTTCTTTAATGTTTATTAAAATGCTGATCACACACAAATAAATATTTACATTAGTTTCAAATCATTATGTTTATTCTTCTTATTAGTATAAATCTTAAACAGATTTATTCTTTCTCATAGAATTCTTTTAATATAATTTACATAGTGAAAACAAACATGAACCAAACTCGAAATTCATTATAACATATCCTCAACAATGAGCTTTATGCTGTCATAAGCAGTTAAAAAACTGGAATTGAAATGTTTTTAATTTAAGGAAAGTATATATAATCTTATTCGTAAATCAATGGAAAATTATTAAAACTAATTTGGCTAAAAAAATAAAACAAAAGAACTGAGAAGCAGTAGGAGAGCTAACGACTGTTTTCCTTATGGTAAGATCTAATAGAAGCTGGGTATGATAAAATATTTAAATTTAAAATGTATTTAATTAATACAAATATAGCACCGTCGTGGTATGGTTAGGAGTTCATTATCAGAAAGTAGTGAGCTCGAATCCTGAACCAATCGAAGGTCCATGTTCCCTATTGGTGGCTAGGGCATGTTACGTATGTTGTGGGAGTAATATCCTCCATTTCAAGTGATACCTTTGGGGCCGCCTCTGGAGTTTTCTGCTGGATTCCTGCTACTAAATTAAGCAGAGCAACTTTTGCGACTACGATGGCAGAATCACAGGGCTGAGCTGAAAGGTGAAAATCCTAGTAACCGGGCTTTGTACAACAACAATTAATACAAATAGTCTGCCTTAAAGTTGCCGAGCTGTCAGCCGAATGGTTAGCGCTCTTGCCTTCGGTTCAACAGTTCGTGGGTTCGAATCCCACCTTGGGCATGGATGTTTGTAGTGGTTCGGAATCCACCTTAAACCGTAAGACCGGGACTTACGGTTTAAGTAAGTCCCGGTCTAATTAGCCCTCGTACACAAAAAATGACTGTTGAGCGACAAACAAACAGTACGTAATTTTTTCGGACATGCGTTTGGAGTCTTCTTTCCATGTAGAAATAATGATTGACGATTTTTATCTGTCCGATTAATAATGTTGTTTATTTTGCACTTAGAAATTTTAATACCATGCATTTCACAGCGTTTTTGAACCCTGGAATAAGAATATTTCTGTTCGGAAAGCTCAAAAACATATCCCTCAATCCACAGCTTGTTTACATGCGACATTTTGAAAGAAGAATAAATTTAAAATTAGCAGACGATATTTCTTATTTCAAATAATAAGCTGTTGAAAAACATTTTTGTTCTAAAACATTTACTTTTTCAAAATTCTTAATCGAAATCGTTCTAAAAATGTGTTAATACCCTCTGTATATAAAAGAGTTATTAGAGAAGAAATCTGAATAATTCTCTCTCCAAGCACTCTCTCTGACCGTGAGCATGCATGAAACAAAGCAACAGCACTCTACTCTAGCTGTTTAACAGTGGCAAGGATTAAGTGTAGATTTTGTAATGTTACCAAATGATGATCTAATTTTATACATAGCCTAACAGTTGCAAGCTGAACACTCGACGTCCGAATACATTTGGACATCCGAAATGGAATACCTTCCGGGAAAGTTTTCCAAATATGTAGATCATGCATCTCAAGGGAAGAAACCTAAGAAACTGGAAAGCACTCATATTGAACGATGTGCACGCGGAAAACATAAGCAGCGTAACATCCATCACTTGATATTCAACAATTATTGGCAGCGAACCTGCAACTTTTCATTCCGGAGAATGAGATTCTATCACTGCGCCACGTAAAGCATTTTTATATTTAAATATTAATGCTAATTTCCAGATTTTGAGACTTATGTGCTATCCTTTGAGGGTCGAAAAATTTAATGTGATCAAAGTAAACTTTGAATGCAACATGCTCTTAATATTAAGCGTTATTTTTTGAGATATTGAGAATTTTTGCACAATTTGATGTGTTTCAGTTTTCGCAAATTTAATTACCTTTTTCTTTTCTCAAAGAATAATTTTTTAAGGATTCAGTGATTCTCAAGACGCCATCAAAAATTTTATATTTTTTATATAATAAGTAATGGTTAAATATAATATCTCATTTCATGGAAAATTCTTTTATGAAACATTCTTGAAAAAATATTACGCAACTAATATTATTGTTTTGTATCAAATAATTAAAATAAAATTGATAAATAATAAAATTGAGGAATAAATAAGAAAGTTCAAATTTATTCATTTTTGTTATGTGAGCCATGAATTGAAATTAATATACGTGCATTAAGGAAGAAAACTTTAAAGTATTATTTAAACAAAATAACATTAAATAAAAAGTTAAAACACTCCAAATTAAAAGTACCTTGCCAAGTAAATTTAAATTAATTAAGCGTCTATACGTAAATTTCTGCATTTATTCTCGGAAGAAAAATTTGTTTAAATTAATTCATATGTGAGGAAAAAGAAAATAAATTAAATAAAGAAGTTTAATTAAAAAAATCTTAAACTTTTGTTAATTTTAAACACAGCCTCAAATCTTTTGCAGATTAAAATACAAGCATCGCAAATTGAAACATTATCATTCTTTAAAGATCGAACAATTAACTTTCTCAAAGAAAGTCACTTTTATCCCACCATCAAAGATCAATCAAGAGTTTTCGAGCAAAGAACAAAAAGTAATGGTAAATAATTTTTCAAATAATCATCAATTCAAAATTTATCTCTAAATATATTCAAGTCAATCTGCCAAACAATGATACGCTATTTAAGCTCAATGAAAAGGAGATTTCTATCTGGCAGTGATAAGCGGCGACTAAGAAGCTAAGTTCTTTTGAAAAGCTGCTTGTCCATTTAAAGTAAAATTTGAAAGAAAATGTGTCTTTTTTACCATCACATAATGGAACTATTTCATTAAGTAAAACAGCAGAGAAGAGAGTGCATTTACCACTATGGAACCGCAATGGCTTCTAGGGGAATATATCTTCGTAACACCTAATTAATATTCAGCTTCATACATGAATCAAACACTACAAAAGGCTGCAGATTACAATCTGTGGCGGTTTTCCTTTTGTGGCCGGGCCTGTCAGATGAGAAGTATTGATTATTCGCTTACATAGAGTTTAATTAAAAAAAACAAAGTACACAAAAGCCAACCACCGGTTCTAAGATTGATTGGATGGTAAGATGGGCATAATTAAGAATTCTTTGTTGTGTGACGAAACAGAAAAATTTTATAATAAAACGATATCATATATCATTTTTGTTTTGTTCTTGATTTCGTTTATGAGTTTGATGCTTAAACAGTATCCTTTTTTGTGTGTCCGTCTCATTGTTAGGAAGGAAAATTTTTGGATAATGGAATCTTTAAGTCTCCAAGAAACTTCGAACAACTCGTCGACGACAAAGTCGTTGGTGGATTTCAGGTCGGAAGAAACTTTTTTCACTTTTATCATTTAAAAATGCAAAGAACGTGAAATGTTAATTATGGGAAGATTTTCTTTTAAAGAAGTCTTGAACATGCTCAGTAATAGTAAATTCATGTCATTGTGATCTTAAAAAAAAGATTTTAGCTAATTTTAATTTCAGTATTACGTTTTAATAATATATTTACTGTTTTGACTGAAATTCTAACGGTTGCACAGCAGATTTTGAGTTCAAAAAATTAAGTTTTGCATTATTTCTTTTAAATAACTTTGTATTAAAAAATAAAATTTCACAAAAAGGTTTTTTCATACTCTAACTATTATAGTTTCGTCATTATAGAACTTAGTCCGTGGTATGGCAAAAAGGAGGGATACATTACATCATAAATTACACAGGAGAAAGAGAAAAGGATGACTTATATATAAAAAAGCTAATTACCCATAATTTAAATCAATGCTCTACAGTATTTGTATAAATAGTTTTTATTCATAGTAACTAAACATTCCCATCTGTGACACCAATTTTATTTAAAATTAGGTGGTAATAAATTGATCATGGTAATAAAGTTAGTTGATCATTGTAAAATAAAAATAAGTAGATTGATCATAGTAATATTTATTATTTCTCTTCATCGAAGCCGATAAACAAAGAGAACAATTTAGTACTCCGATTAAGTGATATATCAATAACAGAACTATATGCCACCCCAACAGAGCAACATTGAACCATGATCAATGTTGAAAAACATCAATTGTGCACAATTCTACTCCAATCTATGGTCTTCTGATGGGTCAACCCTTTACATTATAAGCAAATTTTCACCAAGTTACTCCTCCACTAATTTACAGAATATTTAAAAATGTTAAAAGGCTTTTTTAATAAAATAAACAAGAAATATTCATCAATTCTTAAATCAGAAGATTAATTTAGTATTTAAATTTTCAATGACATATAACATCAGGCTCTTATAAAAATCAACCATCACCCTTATTGAAACCCATTCCAATATATTTTTCTAATAAGTTAAATAGAAATATTTTTAACGAGTAAGATAGTATTATTAAAAAATATGACAATTATTGTTTTGCATAAATTCGAATAAGGATAAGAACATAAATATTCAACTGAATATTTCCCTATTCGTCCGTGGCACTTTTGAAGGGCGGAATCTTCACTCCCCACTCAACAATCATTCCTGCATGAAATCAGAGTTTAACCAACACTGGCCGGCAATCACATTATTTTGATTTGACAGCCTCGGAGACAGAGCCGGGAGCAATCATTTAACAAAGCCCTCTCTCTCCCGGTAATGAAGGTCCGTTTTAAATTCCAACCCGAGAATCTCGCTCATCGATTTTAAAATTAATCCAAAGTGGTGTGGACGGAATTTGGCGAGGACATTCCAAGGTTCGTGTTGATGGATTAGCGGTACGAGCGAATTTTGAGAGAATTGTGCCAGAAAATTACTCTTTGGTTCAGATGATTTCTCACGTTCTTCCGTGGTGGCAACAAATCCCCCCGCTCCACCAATACACGACACAGTTAGGAATTTGCATAATAGGAAAGTCTCCTTTCCCTCCCACTCCTCGCGTGTGACCCTGATTAAACGATAGCAATTAATGAATCCTTCCGCCGTATGAGGCTGTGTCTTGACGACTGAATGAAAGGACGTGTTTTGACGTTTTCGCGGAAGAAGCGTCAAACGCGTCTGCTGCTCACCTCCCCATTCACCCCCAAGCGAAATATGAAGTCGGATGAAAGTAATCTCACCTCAGAGGGAATGTTGAAATGGTTTATGCAAATGAGTTAATGTCAAAATAGAAATGAAAAATTTTTATTGATCGGGTTGGCCCATCGTTGAAAGATGGGTTGATTCATTAGCTAAGCATCATAAAAGTGAAGGATGTGTAATTATTGCAACCATGTATGTAATTAACTTAAGATTTCATATAACCGTAGAATATTCGCCAGCTGGGTTTTAATTCAGGTGTAGCTGCAAATTTTTCTTTCTAGAATACTAAATGTTAAATTTATGCAACACTGATTTCACATATTTTATTCACAAACTGCAATCTAAAAATCTTAGTGAAGAAATTTTTATTGTTTCCTTCTGGTTGATTTGTATTTTTTTAGGAGTGAATAGAATTTAAAATAGATAAGAGGACAAGACCAAGACTGTATTAAAACTAATCAATCTCTAAAAAATTTATTAAAAGAAAAATAAGTACAATAATTTATATCTACCATTGTATTATCTACGTATCTACCATCTTCCATTTAACATAGGTTTAGATTAAAACATCTAATAAACGATTAAATTGTTCTCGGATAAACCACGAAATTCTAAGGTAACCGCGATGTGTGTTATCACCACCTTATGAAAAATTGTATAGAATGTAAAAAATCAAATTTTATCAAGGATATAATAATTCAAATTTCTTAGATATTGTTAACAATCTGAAAATAATTGGTACATTGGTCTCTTCTTTATCACCTTTTTCATAAGGGGGGGGGTACTCAATCGAGTACTACGGGTTGAGCTTTACCGAATCATTACCATTATCCATGACGGATATAGAAATCAAAGTCGAATTATTGACATAAAAACCAGATTAGCAATCATTTAGCAACAAGCTTGGTATATATAACCAAGTAAATATATAAGCAATCAAAATAGATAAATGTGAATAATATTACTGTCAATGATAATTTTAAAGAATGTCAAGACTCAAAATCAAGTTTCATACTGCGCTGCAGATAAAGAATCACCGCTTTATTTTTCCCAATTTAACTTCAAGAAAATGAAATTTAATTTTCTTAAACACTGTCTTATAACTATATTAATAAAGTAAGGCGCACCTGAAAAATAAACATAATTTGAATGTTATAAAAATTTTGACCAATTGTTTGTCTCTCAACGGTCATTTTTTGCACACAAGGGCTAATTAGACCGGGACCTGCGGTTTAAAGTGGATTCCGAACCACTACAAACATCCATGCCCAAGGTGGGATTGGAACCCACGAACTGGTGAACAGAAGGCAAGAGCACTAACCATTCGGCTGCCAGCTTGGCTTGTTTGTATCAACAAAATATTTATTTCATATTTAATTTAATAATACATTAAGGCAGGAAAATTCCCTCAATTTGTAGAACCTTCTTCGTATGTTGTTATTTTAATAAAGATAATAAATCAGATTTTTGTCAAATGGATATATTTTTTGTTTTAAAAATAAATATTTTTAGGTTTAAAAACATATCCATTTGACAAAAATATTTATTATACATCATAAATTAATACATTTTTAAAATAATAATTATTTCTTTAGTACTTGTATTTGCAGATATTAAATATCATGATTCATGCCATTTGAAACTAACTAAAGTTGCATTAGTAGAAATAAAGAAAATTTATAGAAAATTGCAGGAGTTTTTCAATAAACTTAGTGGCATATCAAGAAATAACTGCGTTTTAGAATTTCCAATATACAATTCTATAATGTGTATCATATTAATATGTATATATTTATGAGAAAGTTGAATTTTTTTAACTATAAAGTGGTTGTTTCTTTCATTCCATTTAATATTTTCTGTCTACATCATTTAATTAAAATTTTCATTGTTTTAAAATATCCATGATGTCAGTAATGTTTTATCACGTATTGAGAAGGGGTCGTAAATCCGACTTGTCGCCGGATTTGTTACCAAACAAGGCAAAGATCACCATCGAAATTCTGAGAATATTGTGGAAGCTCATTATATAAATATATATTAATAAAACGATTTCTTTTAAATAAAAACCAAAGCGTCTGCTTGAGAAGTCATTTTCCATCGATTCAATCCATTAATACGGTGACAATAAAACAGAATAAAAAACAATAAGTAAAAGACAAGGCAAAACATCCATTTTATGGTTAGTTTAAATTGGCAATGACGATATAAATTTTTAAAAATTTCATTAATTAATAGAATTCTAAAGGTTAGGTTAGGTTATGACAAAAATCTGGTCAGAGTTTTTTGATAGATATTCCATGATTCCGTGATTCCAAATTCTGAATTTTTTTGGCGATGAAGAAATGTTGCCAAGATGACGTATCGTGATGTGCGTGATGACGGAAATACTAGGGTTACCAAAATAGAATTTTCTGCATAATTCTTATTTGTCTCCATAATTATGACGTAATAAAAACGAGGTTGCCAGATACATAAGAAAATCGCCAATCTCAGAATTTGGAATCATGGATTATATGGCACTTGTGCCAAAAACTGTTTTAGAGCTTTATGCTCATAGGCTTATAGCTCGCATTGAGTAAGATTGAGTTTTTGTTTGAAACTAGAATCCTCTAAATTAATAATAGCAATATTTGTAAGCAATCTCTTTTAAATCTTAAGATTAATGCTTTGCTTAGGCCAACATTAAATATTATGTATATATATATATATATATACAAATTTGTGAAGAAACGTGTCATGCTTTTCTTTTCATTGACACACAACCAGGACATTAAAATATTTTAATCATTTATTTATTTGCAAAATGGTTTGCTGTTGCACTAATTACAATGTCTTTAAGAACATCAAGATTTATTTGAAGCTTTTATAGTTTGGGTGCAGTTTATTTTTATTCTATTATATTACTTTGCGTATTCCAATTTTATATTCTATAAAAGAAAAAAGGTCATATTTTTTAAGGAAAAAAGTAATTTTAATACCTCTAAAGAATCACTGGATCATTAGGGTCTTCAGAAATAGAGAAGCCTTCCATTGTAAAGGTAGAGTTAATATTGTTGATTCAAAATATTTTGCTTTTCGTTCAACGAACTTTTTTTTAACACGAGAGCAAATTAAACTGTAGTTTACTGATTTGTTAATTCTGAATTTGATAGGCTGAAGTGATAAGATCAGACAATAATTCAATTATTATTGGAAAATTTTCAATAGCAACAAGATGACTAACTTAATAGATAAGGAAGAAATCCATTTTTTAACAGATGAAGATTAAAAAAAAATAACGTAAATTGGAGTTTCAAATAATATGAGATATTTTTAATCTGAATTCAAGGTAATAATTTAAAATATGAACACATGCCTTATGGAGTTCGTTCTCTTAAGATCCATAAAAATTAATCATAACTGCAACGTTCACAAACCAAAGTTCTTTAACAAACTTATACAATTTAAAATATATTTGTGTTCACACAGCAATAATTCAATGAATATGCAAAAATTGTTATAGGTTTCTTAGTTTAAATAAAAAATTTGTTCCCTCTGCAGTTTAATGGAAAATAACGGCTTCATGTTAAAAAGATAGCGGATTCCTATTTCTGAGTCAGAAACCGTCGTGTTAAAATTACATTTGCTCCTTCAAAATTAGGTAAGGAATGATATAAAGTGGAGGACGCTAGGTTAGGAATCGACCTCGTTATTTGATCATGCTGCATAATTATGCTTTAGTTGGCTGTATTTAGTGGACTCGATTACTGTAACAAAGCGGTCAAAAACGCACAGTAATAACCTTATTTAAACATAAACACATGTAACTTCGTTTATTATTACATATATTACAAAATTATTTATAAATATTTGAATCTTATTGTGTTTATAAAGTAAAGAATTGTAATATGGAATCTTATAATCATATGATTATATAAATTAGATAAACATTATATCATAAGTTTTATATTGTTTATCCAATTTGTTAGAATTAGTAAGACTTAGAAATTGTTAAATAATAACACCATAATGAAACTGCAATAATATCATTATAAAAGCGAATCCATTCATTTAATATATAAGCCATCACATATTACTATAAAGTAAACACACCATGCTTTCATACTGCTTGTAAGAGAAAACAAATATTACATGTTAATTAAAGCATATTTACTTCTCAAATACATCGAAATCAAATAACAGTGCTTCATATTCCTAATCATCAAGTCAACTCCAACTATTGGTAATTATTCAAAACTACGATTGTCAGTTGTGGAATATTCAGTGATAAATTTCTCTGGCTTTTCTCTGAGATACATTCCGAGAGAATTCGAAAACAATACCCCTGTCAAGATACTTCTGAGAAACACATTTTTATAAAAATTGATTTCAATTTCTGAAAGAATAGGCGTGAAATGTACGTGTTTAAAAGTTTTTTTTTTTTTACCTAAGGCATTTATATGTATATAAAAAAATTAAAACATTCCATATTGATTTGCTGAGTTAAATTGAAAATTAAAAAAATAATATCGTTTACACTGTCAGTAGTCATATGTTAAAATTATAAGTCAAGATAAAAACTTTTCAATGGCAAAAATATGACAAATTATTATGATTATAAAAACAATATATAGCAAATTATTATTCAGAATGAAATGAATCAGATTTTAGTATTTTCAAGTAATGTAGAGATTGCTGCTTATAAAGATTGTACAACAATGAGATATACAAACTGTTTTTTCTTATAAAAGAGAATTTTTTCCTTCAATTTAATACTTTGTTACGCTATTCTAACATAGCATGACTAAATTAGAAAGAATGTGCACAGACTTCTTTTAATGAATTACTAAAGTGTGCATTCGCGCGCGAGCATAATAATATTTCTTATACCTATATTTCTTGTCTTCATTTAATTATATAACTATAAGCATTTTCTTAACTGGTGTATTCAACATCACAGGATTAGTGATTTCTCGACTGCGATATAATGGTGATACTCATAATTTAACTCAGCGAAATATTTCGAAGCAATTTCTAATCAATTTTATCATGTGTACATTTATAGTGATACGGTCTTTCTTGAAGAAATCACGGTAATCAATTTTCGAGATTTTGAAAACATGATTTTTTGATTTTAATCCCATATTCATCATAAGTGAGAGATTAGCTAATTCTGCATTTTCAGTTAAACTTTAAATAATGCCTGTTTTAATTTCCTATAATACAGACATTTTGCAATATTTTTTATTGTACATTATATAGACGTTTTGCATCATTACAGGAATAATAACGGTTCATTCGGCTAACTCAAAAACGAGTAAGACCAGTTTTGTTATTTGTAAGGTAAAAACTTCATTTATATTTATCTTCTTATCACAAATCATTGTGATATTTGATAAATTTCAAAATATATTTAAAATGATTGCAAATATGATTGTCAGAAAAATATGCAAAAAATTAATAAATATTTGAGTCTCTTTGGTGACAAAAAAAAATAAAAATATATATTGATTACTATGATGATACCATATTAAAAATCAACATCATTTCAAGACCATAAATCAAAACAAATCAGTTATAACAAATCAGTTAATTTTTCGGATAAAAACAGTACAATCTAATCTCTATGATCAGATTGTATTGTTTTATTATAAGTGTAGTTAGTACAGAAGATCAAAATGTAAATAAATTTGATATACTAGTCAAAAAATATTGAAATATAACTAAAAATTGTCAGCAAACCGTTGAAAAAATATACATAAAAGTTGCAAAAACTTGATTCTGTTTAATCAGAACATTACAAACTGTATGCTGGTTCAAACGATCACTTGTAAACTCAACAAAAATCATATTCAAATTTAAAGTGTAATGTATCAGCAAAATCATTGAAATACATTATTTCAAATCACTGTCACAAATCCTCGGTGAAATCTATTGAAAATTTATGAGATATGATACAAAACTAAATGAGAATCTTTGGAAAATTATGATTTAGTTTTCTGTGTCAATACAAGTTGAAAAGAATACTATATTTATTTTTCTAAAAATTGAAAAACAAAACTATAGTGACTGTTCTTTTTAGCATCTTTTATGATTATTACTTAAGGGGATTTTTCTATACATTTTATAAGAACTATTGTATGATGCAACAGTTTAAACCATAATTGGTAGCTTCATTTTGTGCAAACGAAATGTATTAGGAAAAACATATTATTTTTATGATTAAAAATTCTAAATATATTTTAACTTTACCAAATATCAAGATTTATTTTTCTCAGGAATATAACTTAGAATGAAATCAAATGTGAAATTGTGTTAAGGAAGAATGCAAAATGCTAAATCAGCCACAGAAAATTTATAAAAACGTCTTACTCAAAATATAAGTTCTATCAGTTAGAATATTTTAGATAGAAGAAATATTTATATAATAGAACATTTTATACATCAGTATTCTCTTCTGCTTAAAATGTTCTCTTATATAATAGAATGTTATATGTTGGACCATTTTACGCAGAACAGAACTCCTTTGAATAGAATAGAATATTGTGTGCGCAATGGAATTCTTCAAAAATAAAGAAAGCTTAAGTTAGAATTCTATAAGTATGACATTCTATGTGTAGAGAGAGAATATATTTTTATACGAAATAGAGAGTATTCTGGTTAAAATGTAAATTCGGTATAATTTTGTTGGAATTAAATTTCTACAAAAATAAGGTTTTATGCAAAAAATTCTAAATAGAACATTCTGTACACAATATAATATTGTAAAAAAGAATAGAATATTCTGTATAAAACAGCATTCGACAGAGAAAATTTCGAATTGTAATACCGTGAATAATTTTTTTATGCAAAAAAATTCTAAATAGAACATTCTGAGCAAAATATAATATTGTAAAACAGAATAGAATATTCTGTATAGAACAGCATTCGACAGAGAGAATTTCGAATTGCAATACCGTGTATCAGAACATTCTGATATTTGAGTCCTGGCCTGATGAAGAATGATTCCATGCAAAATGACGAGGCACAGCGCTTTCTTGCTCAAGCTAGAAAAGTTTTGCATCTCTTGGAAGATGGATGGCTCGTCTACCTAGCAAAACTTCTAGCGCTTCTGTGATGGGAGTTGACGCAACTGGAACAATTAAACATTCAAGCCCAGCAGATAGCATATCATGCATATGTAGCAGTCGTTGGAAGGAACAAAACATCTCTCATACTCCTGACGTAGTTGGGTGTAAATGAACGCTTCGATCGATTACTCTTACGAAATTGTATTATACATACTCCAAAACGAAGGAAGATATCATGGAGTAAATTGAAAGAGACACACGACATCTAAATCTACTTAATTCTTGTATAATTAAGTTTCCTGATATTAAATAGATTAAGAAATTAACTTTGATAACATATTTATGAAAAGAAATTAAATAGACATGAGTGCTCAAAATATATGTCTTAATATTTTTTAAAACCTCGTACATGTCTGAAATTAATTACAGACTCATTTTAGAGTCAAGTTTGGAATTCAACACAATGAGCAAAAATAAAGGAAAACATATGACATTATTAGGTACTTTAAAACATATATATGATTTTCAGAATAATTTTAGAAGAAAATAGAATATTCTCAACATATTTAGAAATGCATATATAATAAAAATAAATTAGAATATTAGAATTTGTGTGTGAATGTCATCGTAATAGTTTTTACTCGTGTATAATATTTTGAAAAAATCACTTAATATTTTAAATTTCTATTTTGAAACTGAAAATAGATATATTTCCGGTTCTTTGAAGATGGAAATTTTATTCCATATTATAATCTCTTTTTAACAAATATAAGTAAATTTTTAAAAAAATCCCAGGCTATATCTATTTCTCTCTCCAAATCAAACATCCATCAAACATGTGAAATATGTTTCGCAATCTGTATCGTATTCCTATATCTATTTTCAGATGAATCACCACCTAGATCAATTCTAATAAATTTACAACGGAATGATATTTTCCTTTCAGAATTTTAGCCGAATTTGGATATTGCCTTTGAAAGGTATTCCTGAGTAGACGCTTGAAGTAGAAAACTTATTTCGGATGTAATTGAAAAAGAATATTTTTCCAATTCAGAGAATAAATGCAGGTTGAAAGAATTGATGGAAACTAATATAAAACCCCTAAGCTCGTTCGGAAGCGGATAAAAGCATAACTAGTTTTATTTTCGCGAAAGCCAAGTACTCCCTGGAAAGGACCAATCCGCTGTGATGTGTGAAAAACTCAATTCGAGAACGGGTATGCTATTATTGTCTTTCGCTGAAGGCTTTTTGACATCAAGAATGAAACGATGATGTCTTTAGTGAGACAATATATTCTATTTCTAAACCAAAAATTTCCAAGGAGAAAAGTGTCCCCGAGGAAATGTTTATTTTAGAAAAGTCAAGAAGACACCGGAAAATTGCATTTCGCTGAGAGTATTTATTTCAAAATTTTTAAAGAGAAAACGATGAGGGAAAAAAAAGGAGGGAGGGTGAAAGAATTTCCAAAAAAGATGGGAATTACTCTGACTGAATACTAAAGTTAAGGGGGGAATACGTACGAATGGCTCAGTCGTGTTCTTCGACTCGAAAAGTGAATTCTGCAAGAGGTACTTTGGAACGCGAACAAGTTGACACAATTTTTCGCTCTCTTGCACCAGGAAAGGAAGGGGAAAGGAAAAAAGAAGGAACGAAAGGAAGAAGATCAAGAGTAGGATGGGCATAAGCTACAGCAATCACGATTTCGTTCACGGTTGTCAGGGAAAATGTCATATTATCTTCAGACGTCTTAAGTAAGTCTGGCAATTTTCATAGGGATCCAACGTGGCGCAAGAAGTGGCGTTTTGATAAGAAACTTGTAAGAAAACACACAGTGGAAGAGTGGACAACGTAATGGATATGGGGAGAATCAGAAATGTTTTTATTTTAATTATATTCTTATAGAGTTTTTTCTATCGTGGCTCTTGATGTTAGTAATTAGAAGAGATACATTTGTGTAAGAAGGATAAATTGCCGTTGTCATTGACAAAAGCTGAAACTTATCAACATTAGTTTACCTCGCAAACAATGAAAGATAGATAAAACATAGCTTTCAGCATTCAATTTTTTACAACATACATTTTCCATTCACTCTATGACATTTCTAATCTAACAAAAATCAACTCATAATATATTTTTAAGATTTAATAATGATTAAAATATGAATATTGTTAACGACAATATCACAACTTATTATGTATTAGCATGCCTATTTTGAGTAATATTCACAAAAATGCATAATATTTTATTTAAAAAAACATTAATAACTAGTAAATTACATGTCTTACAAAAAGTTGATTCAGTTATGTATATTATAAGCAATTAGCATATATTTGCTAACTGAAAATTTTTTAAGATTTAGTTGGAAATTTTAATAGCTTCTTTAAACCGAAACATTTGCAACAGGTGTTTAAAGAATATTCAAAATATACAGCTAATTTACAAAGACAGAGAGGGAGAGAGAGAAAGAGAAATTTATTACAGAGATGGAGATATTTATTTCATGATTCATTATATATTACAGTAATATATCAACATTTTTTTATTTTCCTCCTTCTTTATCAACGTCTCATTTTAGGCGCGTGTTTGAAACACAATACTTCATTTTAAATTGGCAGTTATGAGCAAATTAATTGATAATATTAAGTGCTGGAAAATATTTAAAGCGCTTACCCGATGCGCTTAATGCAAAATTTTAAGAAGTAAAAACATTAATTTAGTCGTAAAACTACAGTTTTCTACATATAAAATCCTCAATTCGAATATAAAGGATCTTGAACAACGGTTGATAAATGCTGCGATTTTCCATTCATTTTTGTAGCTAATTAACTGGTTTGTTATGACTTATTATTCACTTGAACGGAATTCATTTATTTAAAATAAATTTCGAAATAGAGTTAATATCTCATGTGATATGAGAGTTAAATCAAGGATATGTCTTACTGAAGAAAGAACACTGTCCGGCATATCAAGGTGGGAAATTTCCAGGCTCTCTCCGTTGCCACAAGTGTGAAATTAATTTATTATTTACAAATCATTTTTATTAGATAAAATGCTGTGGATTTTAAAAACTTTACAGCCAGCTTTTAGGCTATTCGCAATGTAGTAACAAAAATTGAAGATGTAAAATTATGATTTAAAAGTAATCTTTATACATTAACACTAGCATTTATTTGACACTGCGAAGAGGAAGACCTAATTAAATTTGTTGTAAAGAATTTAAATATTCACCATTTAAATTACCTTTTGGGATGACTTTGTATATATAGTTAAGAATATTCATGGTCGCAAAAGATAAAATCCAAAAAAATCCCATACATCGACTCAGACAAACAAATATGCAAGGCGAAAGCGCAACATCCACCTTATGTTCAACAGCTTTTGCTATAAACTCTTTTGATCTGAAGAATACAATCTTAATACTAAACAAGCAGAGATTTTCACATTATCATCCTACAGCTTTGACAACATAAATATGGATAAAGAACAAGCATCTTTAAAAGTTAGTCTGTTTTGAATGGAAATAATGTTTTATGAAATACCAGTAACAATACTTTTTAAAGTAAGTTTGACAGTAAAACGTAAAAACCCCGAACTAGCTTTGAAACTGGTTGCCAAGTTTGTAAGAAAATGAGTTTGTGTAGTTATTGAAAATTTAATAATTTCTCGAATTATAATTGAAACCTCGATGTTTATTTGTATTCCATATACTGATAAAGATTTTATATTGGCTCCACTTTAATTTGCTAATCAAGTTCAAATTAATAATTCAATGGAAACGCGTTTGTGTAACCCAGAAACACTGATAAACGACGAAACCGAAAAACATATTATGCATTTAAATATATTATTGGATTAATTCATTCTTATTAACATATTAATTATGTTCTAAGTTTTATGTATTACAAACTATTTTATACTTGAAATTCATTTTTTTAATATGAACCATTTTTGAGAATATTACCTATTATTTGTGTATATTATTTCAAATTAAATCTATGAGGTTTATATCTTTTAGAAAAGAACTTTGTTGCTACATCATTACAGCATAGGACACTTAACATGTTACAACAAACAATAGTTATTTGTTTCTAAGAATTTCAATGTAATCAAAGCCCGCCAACATATTTTGACAACACATAGTACATTAGAATAACTCCAGAAATCTGAAAGATATTTGTGCATTTGCTTTGTTTTAATTGGCAGGTGCACATTTTATAAATAATCTCCGTTCATCAATCATAAATAGAAAGAAACCCGAGAAATCACAAATACAACTGACAAATGTTCATGTAAGAAAAAAAAAAAAAAGCAGCGCCTATTCAAGAATATCTGAAATTGAATCCAAGATACTCTGAGTCCTACTACTAGGATATTGTGAACCGAAAACTTTATAATTTAAATAAAAAAAGCAAAATAAAGCTTACCAGATTTTTGGTTCCGCATGTTCGTCCATGTAAGGGCATGGTCAGAGCTACTTCTCCATTGGCTCGAACGGACACTGCGTAGCATTCGTAGGGGTGGCCCAAGGCGTAAAGTCGTCCTCGAAAAGGAGTGATGACCTTGACAATGGCAGTCATAGATGTCGCTTCACAATGCATGTGAACTGTAATCAAAAAACAAATTATCAATTCTTACATTTAACTATTGTTTTACATTATAAGAAATTATAATATGATGAAACTTAAGTCTCACTTTAAAAAAAAATATACACCTTGTTAAATCATACGAAAATATTTTCACTAATTGAAAAAGAAATTAACGAAAAGTCATGTTTGTATTCTCCAGAAAAATATATATTTCATATTATTTAATTTTGCGCGAGAATAGGAATTCATTTTAATACTATTATTATAATTAAAAATATATGAAATGAATTGAACATTGTCACGCATAAAAGTATAAGTATATATTGTATTTTAGATTTTTCTTGGATTTCTATACAAAATTTCTAATAAAAGTTAGACAATAATAATAAAAAAATAGCTGTAGAGCAGCATATGACATAGCTTGTAATCTGCTGTTCTACAGTTATTTTTTGTCAGAGAAAATTATTTCTATCATACCTACAATAAGTTAAAGTAGATTAAATATTGTTTTTATATCCAAGGAATGAGTTAAATTATATTCAATTAATACAAATTTCAAATAGTAATTAAAAGAAATGTTTAAAATAAAAAATTATAAATATTTATTTAAATCCTCTTGTATTCTTCATTATAACCTGTGACTATAAAATTAAAATATAGTTAATTAGCATTTCACTATTAAAATATCATTATAATTTTCGAAATCGCGTTTATAATTAGGGAGACAATTTCATTCAGACAACACAATTGCAATTTGTAAATGTTTATAAATCAACCTTCAGTAACATTTCGCGAAATTACACAATGTGTTTCGTCGTCTCGAGTACAACTGTGCGTTACGCGAGAGCCAAATATAGTCTGGAGGCTAAAATTCATTCGAAATACGCGTAATGAAGAGCCGAAATAATTAACGACAACCGAATACCGTCTGCAGAATTGTACGCAGAGGCGCAAGTGATAATGAAAACAATTCTCCCAGTCAATTACAACCTGATAAAGAGCAAACGGGGAATAATGGGCATCCCTTTTGAAGGTTCGACTACGTTTGGGTTTCCCCTTGCCGAGTTGAGTTGTACCAATTCCTCTCCTACCTCAAAATCAAGACATTTAACAGTTAATCATTGCGGTACAACTTTCTCTCGTTTTGGCATTTCCAGCATTCGAACGCACGGCCATTGTTTCTTAGTTTTGATAGTGAATCACGCCATGTGAATGCTTCCTTTCCAGAACGGTCCCAGATTGTTCATTAAGTCAAGTTTAACGACTATTTTGTTCCACATATTTTCACAGCAGCTACTTAAAGATGCTGCCCGGTTTCGGAAAAGGAAGGGTCGACGAAACATTCGAAACTTCCTCTATTGAAGAGTGGACGAACATGCGTTTGTGACAACTTTGCATAATTCACGTTTACTACAAGTCTCCAGACACCGTGATTACTTCCCAATTACCATAATTACCTTTCCAATTCCTCATTTTTAATTTAATTGATCACCTGAGTTTACATTTAATTTGATGCGAAAGATATGAAGGAAATTTAATTAATAACTAATTCATTCATCAAGATATAAATATTTTGAATTAATTTTAATTGCCGTTCCGAAAACTTCATTTGAGTACAGCGTTAATAATATTGAATTAACTATGCTTAAACTGTTTAATATAATCATTATCTTGATTGCAAATATTTATAAAAATTTACTATTGGTGTTTCGACAATTTAAAGAAGTTATGACTGATGTGAACTAAGAGATAAATCCTGCGATCTGTGTGAAAAATTCATTTTTAAAAATAAGTAAAAACCCCAATTTCCTATTAAAAATTGTCAAAAACTAATTTTTGAAACAAATTTTGTCAAGTGAGCCATGCAAAAATGCCTAGATCATAAATTTTAACTCATCAATAATAAAAATTATATGATTTTGGTAATTTAAATTAGAAATTCTTTTGATTATTTCTATTGCGCAAAATAATGTGACATTAAAAAAACATCATTTTCACTCGTATCTTTAAATTTACTTGCTTATAAAATTTAAATATTGTAAAAGAGATTCAATATATTCATAATTTTTGCAATTCCGAATTAATTTTTATGAAATCACGATTCAATATCGAGCGTTTAAAACAAATGCTGCATTAAATAACGTATAAAATTTTGCTAAAAATAACATTTGGTATGATATTAAAAAGATCACGACGAATGTGAGCAGAAATATTATATAAAATATTTTGACATTGACATTCTTCCAAACGGGCTGAATAAGTTGCAAGGCATTTTAATGCCTACCACGAAATTGTTTTTAGAAAAAACTTTTTCATAATAGATAGTGTTTACTTGTAACAATGGAGGAAATAATAAAATATCCCAAGCACCCAACCTATTAGATGGGAGTGCAGAAATCAGAAGCGCACCATTCATCACTCGAAGTTCAACAGTGGCTGGAATCATACCTGAGACCTTATACTCCGAAGAAAGTACATTAAAAATCAACCTTTTATACGATCTGAATGTCTAAAAAGAATTTCTTCGCCTAGTGCATTTATTAAATATTAGAATATCTTATATATAGATATACACATTAATAAAAATTTACGGTACATTTTACTGAGTAAGCACAAATTCATACGCTATACATTAAGCACCAATTTTATTTCAATACTGACACAATTAATACCAATAATGAAAAATGTTTGCTGTGAATACTTTACTTAACAAATGTTATAATCAAGGCAATATAAATTGAGAATATTGAAATAACCTTATATATATCACATACGCTTATATTTTTAACTGACTCCAATTATTGTTTCCCCCCCCCCAATTTGGTACAATTCAAAAATTATCATTTCGTAAAACGAAATAGAGCGCTTCAAGATGTAAAAATAACAAAAAGACATTTTGAAAGAATAATTGATTTGTTCTGTATTCCATTCTACGGTCACTTTTCGCACACGAGAATAAATTCGACCTCTTTGAAAGACAGGATCAAAACGAGTTTGGTACAATTTTGCTGTTTTTATATTATAGGAATTACTCAATAACAGAGGCACTTTACTTGTGTTACTTTGGGGAACGTTTCCATTTTGATGATTAGAAAACTTGAGTTTGTCAGTCATCAAATCGAATCAAATTAAAAAAATCCAAGAACAACATGAAGAGCTGTTAGCGTTTCCATAAGGTAGAACAAGAAAAATTATGTCAAGAGACAAGTTTATGATAATTTAACTTACTGGGGATTGGATTAGATAATTTTATTAAGGAATTTGTCGACAGTAAGCTGAGAAACAATGCGTTTCAAAACAAGAAGTATGACAAAAGTGCATTTAGTTGACACATCCTATGCAAATTTGGTTTAATTTAATATAATTTTATTTTGTAATGAAATACTTTTAGCGAATTCTTATCATAATAAATGTGAGAATTTTTACAACAATGATAACTAAAAAACATAGGTTTTTTGCATTGGCCCTTTAGGCGCACAAGAGTGGCATATTTTATGTCATTCTATTTAGGGTTTAACTTATTAAAGATGGCATATGCTTATTTCTTTTAGATAATTTGTTGCTAATAAATGTAAAAAAATTTTTTCCATATAATAAGGGCGACAAAAGTGTGTTTTGGAGTGTGAAACCCGCAACTGATTTGTTGCATTTTTTTTTTTCGTAATCGATAACTGTCATAAAAGCTTTAATGATCACATGAAAACAAATGTATTTTAGTTTTCTCTTTAGAAACACAATTCCGATATGAAGCTTGCAGATTTTATGACACTGAGTGTTTTCATTAAAAAATTACATCAAGATGTCATTTACTATAACTTAACCTGTTGGAATGGTTTGGTTTGTTGCCCATGGTCATTTTTTATACATGGAAATGAGTAAAAAGGTCCAACAAATTTAGGTGGATTTTATTTTGGACCTCATATTGTTTTATTTTCATATTTTTATTATATTGAGCCCTCATATTTTTGATCAGAATTTGGCCCTCATATTGTTGATTAATTTTATGCGAATAAACACTAAAACAAAGAATTGTAACACAAGAAAAGCGTCGGAAGTGATTTTTGATGGACTGGATCCAAACTAAGTTTGGTGTGTTTTATTGTTTGGTAAGTAATAACTATATATAAAAAGTTTACCACAGAGATCATTAAAAAATGGAAAGTTTTTAATTACCTAAATTTGGGAACAGATTTCTTTTATAAAGTTTGGATAATTCTGTGACACCAAGTGCTTCTGCAAGATAATTTAGTGATAAACTATACCAAAATATTATTTTACTTAACACATTTATGGGTTAAGTTTTTATTGTTATATTTAACCGGTAGTTTTCTCTACATGAATTTCAAGCAATTTCCTTCTTTTTGACTATTTAAATGGTTTTTACCATTATTCCTGGAAGGAAAATGGTTATTCAATCATCACTGACTCTCTAAGGAGAAAAAAGCGAGAAATTTTGTTTATTTTATCTACTTATTTCTTCCTATAAATGAATTCATTACCCCATCACTTTTTAATATAGAGCGACCTTCACATAAGGACATAAACACTTGAAAGTAAATTTAGGCGCTTTGAATTATAAGAAATACTTAATGTGTTTAGGGTTTTTTTTTTCAACACGATTGAGTCAGTCAGGTTTAAAGCTACTACCTTTCGGATATAAAAATGATACTTTTTCATACTCAGCTATCACAACCACTGCAAGCTGCTTTAAATTATCGTATCCACAGAAAACTAATTATAATATTACTTATAACAAACAACTACAAATTAGCTACAAATGATTAATTTTTGTTTCAGTTTTTATGGGTATTTTTTGTATTAGTGATATATTTTGGTAGCCTCCTAAAAATTATGAAAGCAACATTTTTCTCTTTTCTGTAGGAAGCATTTCCATTTCTTAATACGATAGTATTAATATTTCATAAGTACTCCCTATATATTTAATAGCATTTTTTTTATATTTATAAGTGAAGTCATCCATTTAGTTAATCAGAATAGTCACAAACCACTCCAACATTTCAAAATAAAACATCACGTTTTAACTCATACTTCAAGATGTCAATTCTGTAGTAGGCTTTTTACCCCATAGAAGCCGCTGATGATATGCACGCATCCGGAATATTAAAGCATCTTCTTCAGGGGCTCCCCCTTCCCCAGTGCAATAAACAGGGAAGAGGAAAACATTCCTGAGCGACCGATTATAGCCCGCTCGGCTTCAGGATGGAGTTACTAAAATATGCAAATCGTGTAATTAGCAACCGGAGCATAAAAGGGTCATGGGTCACGGAAGGAAAGTCATTAATAATCAAAAATGGAAAGTGCATACATGCCCCTTTTTTTAACTGCGAGGAAGGGGAGCTGGAGGAAATGCAGAATTTCCGGGTTACAGTACCGGATGTTACTTTTCACTGAAGATGCATTAGGTGAATGTGGAAAAAAATAGGTGATTCGCACATTAATGAATGCTAGTAATTAAGACTGATCCTTCCATCAACAATTTTTCAGCCCTTTGTTGAATTCATATTAAATGCACTTTGCCGACAGTCCTTCCTCATGAATAAACATAATGTCATGCTGGAAGTTACCATGCTTTTACTTTAGTCTTATAGGAATATTTTTCTTAAAAATTCCTATAAAAATAGTGACATTTTCGGAAATTTCGTTGCTTTGCTTGTTTCTTAAAAATCTTTCGTACCAGAAAAGGTAGCAAATGAAATATCGACTCATTTTCTATTTATATATCTAAGAAATTTATGGGATTGAGTAAATGTTACACGAAGGAAAAACGAGGCTTATTAAGGTCTAATCATAAGACTATGTTCTTGGAGTAGAAGGACATGATCACAAGCAATTTTGAACAATGGGCAAGAATGTTTTGACAACGCGTTGCGGAGAGGCTAACATCCAAATGACTTCGGCATGTATTTCAAAAAAGAAAGCAAAAGCGCAACATCCATCTTCCTATGTTCAACAGTGATTAGATTTAACCCAGATCCTTCACTATCGAATAACGTGGAATTAGGACATAAAAGCTCACAAATGGGTGCTGTATATGTCTGACTTAAGCAATAACAACGCCAAAAATATGTTACACTCGATGACGCAAATGTCATTGCCCCATACGACTTAAAAAAACATTAGGGTGAATCAACAAATACGTGAGATTGATTCCAACAGAGAATTTACTGAAGTAATTACACTATTCATAATAGGCCACTTACTCGACATGAAAATAAATGTTGACAATATAGAAGGACATATGTAAAATATAGAATTTGCGCTAACAAAGTACTCTGTGCAAGCCATATTTTCAATTGCCCACCAAAAGTACCATCTTTTCAGAACATCAGAGAATACCCATTTGATGGCGATGTTCACTCAGAGAATATTATGAAGCTGGTTAAAGTCGTCATTAGCAGTCACGGATATATTTAACTTCCCGGACACCAACTGACCAATGAACTAACTTACATGTCTATCAAATCGAGTGCTTAGAAATTTTCTATGTTTACTCCTATATTACACAAACATGAATACAATTCTATATTGAAGAAAATTCCTACTGAAGTTGCAGTACAGCAATAGTTCAGTTGAACCTTAATAAATATTTCCACTAATAGGTTTTCTACAGAAAAGATGTCAAATCTCATAGACCTTGTTGGAGATGTAATCAGAACTGATAATTTGCTTTCTAACAGAATTAAAATCTATAATGATGCCAATATAGTTTTTGACAATAGATAGTTTTCATCATGCAAATTTTTAAGCATGTTTAATTCCACCATTTAACCTGTCTCTTTTTCAGTAATATTTTAAATCCGATTTTTTTCTCCTTTATTAGTTGATTTTTTTAAATATTGAAAGAGCTTTGTAATTTAGTCTTTATCTGTGTAATAACAAAAAATAAAACGGAATACATCTGTAAGTTCTCTCAAAATTCAAAGAATTTAATTTAGATTTTATTACAAAATATAATAAGAAAACTTACATAATATAACTTTTAGAGTTAATCATGTATATTTAAATTGGTTGCATATAGTACATCTTTTTTATATCAATACAGTTGACAGAGGAAAAAGACTATTGTAAATGTTATTACAAAGAAAAATTCAGAGGTTGTCGTGTTATCAGTCATTGCATCTACGAAAATCAAACAGGAAAAAAAGTACAGAAAACATTATTCGCTAGAGCATTAAAAAAATTAAATTATAAAATATAATCCTTCTTTTAGTATCACTAAAAAAATAGATGTTAGAAATCGAAAAACTAATTATAGTGTAAGATTGAAAATATCAAAAATGAATTAAATTGAATGGAAAACTTTAAAATATCGGAAAAGAAGACAATGGAGAAAATTGAGACTTTCTTGCACCGGAAGATAATATTATTCATGAATTAGGAAAGATCTTGTAATAATGTAATGTTAGAAATTATGGTGATTATTATGATAAATAAACGTTTGTGATTTTACATGAAGTGATTTTACATATTAAAGCACATAATAAAATAGGAATTCGAAAATTAAAAATTTGTGATAGAAAATTCTATGACAAAAAGTATTTATAAAATAAAGAATAATAAATATATTTTGATGAAGAAATAAAAAAAAGTAAAAAACTTATAAAATAGAGAATTACTTATGAATATACAAATTCCTTTATCTGAAAATGTTATACCTTTGATTATAAATTAAAATCTATACCAGACAAAAAACGATACTGCATAACCAGCTAAATCAATTAGATAAAATAATAATACAGTAGTGAAGTTAGTAACAAAAGTTTATAACAAGAAAATATTCATAGATTTAAAAATAAGCGAAGATATTTAAAAAAAATATTGTTTACAGAAAACTATATAACATTATAAGTGAATCGTTTCAGTTACTTGACAACATAAAAATTATTTTAAGTTTGATGATAAAGAAAAATGAAATCTCTCTAAAAAGATAAAATCTTAAGCAATAGAATCAATAAAATATTGCAAAATTACTCAAAAAAAATAAATTCAATAATAAATTGATGCAAACTTTATAAGAAGTTCGCTTACGCAGAAATATAGTATTTATTACCAATAAATTATTCTTTCACATATGTTAGTAAAATATCCATTAACATAAAAAATGCCTCTCTGTTACATAAAATAATTAGAAAACTAAAAAACCTTTAAAAACTATCTTAAAAAAATTAATTAACTGCCCTAAATCTTCCCTATGATAGTACAAGAGATAAATTTTAAAAAATGCAATTTTATCCATCAAAAAGGAGAATAAACACACAAACAATTATAATTAGATCTAAATTAGTTTTTATTTATAAATAAACAAAGATAATGCATTTTTACCTAATAAATTAAGAATAATGTATTTGTTTTATTTTTTTAACTTATAGTAATATTATTCATGAGGAAAATTTTAACGAATATTTTCCCATTATTAATGAAAGTTTTGAATACAAATATCATTTATAATACATATTAATATTGAATAGACAAAATGTATAATTGATTTTAATGCGAATTTTGTGTTTGTTTCAAATCGTTAAAGCTTTTTAGTAATCTTACAAAAGAATTGTGACTGTTAAAATTTACTCATTTCGAAAGGTATAATTAATCTAAAATTAAACTGTTATAATTATATAATATAATATTTACAACTAATAAAAAATAAAATTACTATAACTGTTTGATATAGTTAAAAACTTTACTTTTTGAAATAATTTTTTTCCAAATAAATGATCATTTTCCAAAAAAAAAAAAAAATGGAAGATGTATTTTTTACTCATATAAACTGTTAAAGAAAAAACTTGTCTCTTCAAAAATGTGTGGTGATAATTCGCTCATTTTTAGTAATTCTTTTACTGGGAATGGTCAGTCTGGGGTAAGTTATCAGACCCAGTAATAGAGGAAATAAGTATTATATTTAATAAATGATCACAAAAACTTTATTCATATGCATAAAAAAGATATGATTTATAAAATCTAACAAATACAATTTCATTAACACAATACTTTCACTGATAATTAGTACATTTATTATTTGCGTATGTTTTAGTTCAATTAAATTTATCATACAACAGAAAATATTTAATATTTTATTTAGAAAAAAGAATTGTAGTCAAATTGACTAACATTCAACTAGCCATCCGATTGTTTATATTTGTCAACTGAAGCCACTAAACACAACCAGCCCATTCATGTATATGAAACACGGTCATTGACGATATTCAGAGATGATGTGTATTTATGTATGCCTAGTGTTTGAAGTGTATTGTTAGCAAATTCAACATTCTATACAGATGTTTTACAATCATTTTACTATACTAGTCATCTCTAAACCTTCCATTCATTTTATAATTTTGATGATAGGCAGTGACAATGATGTGATCAAAAGAATCATTAATGTTCGAGAAATTTTATAAGTACTTTGAGTAAAAAGTGAGTTGAAAAGGCTATTGACAATTTTTTTCTCACAACGCTGAGGATGAGGTAGATATCGAAAATAAGTCAAAGCAACACCAATGGATAAAATTTGGTTTTTACTAAACGGTAACAACTAGGTAAAAAATATGAAAAAATGGTGGTGTTTTTAAATCGTTAAAGCTAACAGCATTCAAGAATATAATATAAAGATGATAAAATTTTATTTTTTTTTTAAAAAAATGCTATAAATAAATAGATTTTCTAGAAAATATGCTTAAAAAAGGGGGTTGACTGAAATTTTATACCATAATGAAAACACAACGAAGACTTAATAAATTTTATTCATTGGAATTTTAACTAATAACCAAAACTTAAGAAATTCATTACAGCTATAAAATAGTGAATATATTAGATTTTATAAATAAATTATCCTTATTAGAATTTTGCTCAATATATTTATTTTAAAAAATAAACGTTTTTTTAAATGAATATTTTATATAGAATTTATCCAATAATTATTTAATAAAACGTTTTACAAAAATAAAAAGTTGAGATAAAATTTAAGAATTTTTGTAATTTTTAAATATTGAAATTAGGACACAGATTCTGAATAAAATTAAAATTTCTAAATAAAAAGTAAAAGACATTTTTTTTAACTTAATAATACAATTAGGAGAAAATATAACAGAGAGATCATTATATCTAATTTTAATCTTCTAGCGAAATAGAATTTTGCAGTTTTTATATGTCAGTGGAAATAGTGTAAAACATTTAAATTCAGTTCTAACCTTGTTGATATAATTAAATGAATAAAATGTTTTTCTTTACTATTTAATTCTAAGTTAAATATATAATAAATCATAGGGTTTCAAGTACCGTAAAATAAAAATTTAGCAATATTAAATACAAAGGTAAAAATGCAACTGGCAAAAATTCAAATTATAAGATTTATTAATTAAAAATTGTCCTTAATGTATTGTAATTAACATAAAAGATAATTCTTCAGTAGCATCATACATTTGATGATAAAATTTACCACATTTGGCTTTACCTTGGCGAGTTGTGACCGTAATGCTTCTCTTAACCGTATTTTGTTATTATTCCGAGGTTTAAAGCAATAATTTCACTGTCAGTATTACTATTT
Source organism: Latrodectus hesperus (assembly GCA_037975125.1). Taxonomy (NCBI): domain Eukaryota; kingdom Metazoa; phylum Arthropoda; class Arachnida; order Araneae; family Theridiidae; genus Latrodectus; species Latrodectus hesperus. The sequence goes on from CM075853.1 coordinate 78,571,258, forward strand.
TATTTTAGCCATCTTTTTATGTTTTAATGTTTCACTATGAAGATATAATTTTCATTATTAACTTTATGAAGTTAATTTTTTATCTGATCACTAACTCGAAACTGGTTTTAAAGAAAAGCTTCTCAAATCAACTTGTTGCTATCTAGCATTTGTTTTCACATTAATTCATGTCCCTATTCTTAGAAGAATTTATAAACATTTTTCCACGGGTTGGCAATCTTATCAGAGTTGTAAGCAAATACTTTTATCTATGCCATATAATTACTGTAACAAGACCGAACAAGGGCCTGGTTCAGCAATGAAATCCAGGTAAACAGATACGTTATTTATCATGATTGTACCAAGATTGGGTGAATGACACTGTGGGGTTCTAAGGACGGACGAAAAAGTTGTCGAACCCCTTTCTCCCTAATGACATACGAGTCACGTCGCGTCATTGTCGAATGTCTTCTCATTTAGAGCGGTAGGTGACGATGCTTTCTATTTCAAAAACAATCTTCTTTGCCTTCGAATATCAAAATATGTATGGTTAACTCTAATGCTACTTACTGATACATTTCCGATATTTTACTTTTTAGTGATTTTTTTTCTTTCAGTTAATTATAAATTAATATATGCCATCGTCAAAAAGTGCCACACTACGTTTGTTTACCTCTTTTAGTATATAAGCAATTAAAGTATATTGCCAAAAAATTGATTTATTTCGATGACCTTTTTTATTTCCTTTCTTTATCTCTCTCTCTCCCTCAGTTTTAAAGTGTCGCACAGTGAGTGGCAGTTTAAATTATTTTGAAGACCGCTCTAGTGATTCCAGGAATAGAAGCAAAAAAGCAATTTTCACGTATGCCATTATGATACCATTTGGCACGTTTTAGAGATATTTTTCACTCGCCGTTGGCGATGGCATGGGTACCAATGATCTCTAGGTGAAATAGTAAATAACGTGATGTGTTACTGTGTAAGTGTAGATGTATGCTAATGGTGGTGATTTATAAGCGATTTAAAATACTCATGACACCGGATGGGACATTTTCTCTTCTTTTCTCCAGAAGCGTCTAATGCCCTAATGTCTTATTTTTTGGAAAAAAAGTTAAGAAGTAAAAAACATGTTGCGAGATATGAAATACATGTGCGCATAAAATCTGAGATTATATAAAATTTCTTGAGACAGTCCTAAAGATACATAGAAACAAGTCAAAATAATTTATCAGTATAATCTTGAATTATATAACAAATTATTAAATTTATGAGGCTGGTTTGCTAAAATATTTCACTATTCTTGAATAATGATCTCATTTACACAGTCAGTAGAAATTATGAATGTTTTTTAATTCTCTCTTTAATTAGATACATTTTCAAGCGTAAATTATTCTAAAAAAGTTTTATTCCAATTGTTTTATTGAATTGTACGTTAGATTATTTTGTAATAATTTCAATACCATTCTTTACATTTATAAGATTCAAATACTAGATATTTGAGCTAAAATGCGAATAGTGTACAAAAAATTGTGATTACATATTTTTACTTCTGTATCAAATATTTGATCAACTTGTTTATGTACAGTTTTGAAGATAAATTGCAATATATCCATTCTGATTATCTATCACAGACATACTGAATTTAGTCCTGTTGTTATGATTGGGTTATAATATTCTCTGGTGCCAAAATTGTTTGAGTGTTATTCATATTAATATTTTGACCACAATGCGATGTAACTTGTTCCTATTGTACCCATAAATGTTGTGCAAGTGGATTATTTTGACAAAATAATTCTCAACCTCATAGTATTTCGAAAACATTAAATTATTAATTTATTTGAAAGTCCTAAGAGATCATGAGATCAGACCCTACACATGTAGTATCATTAAAAGAGAGATCTGATTTTATCTTTAACTAATATGATACAACTGATTTAATTAGGAATTTGATGACACAAATATATAGAATCCTTTCCCTGAAATTTTGAACTTAAAAACATCAAACTCTGTGGCACAACAGCCCATGTACTCATTTCTGTATTCTTGACAGAGAGACCCTGGGGTGTAAAGCATATGTCCCGATTAGGTGGTCAGCCTAAGCATGCTTGGTACTCAGTTTATCAGCCCAATGAAGGGATGAGTGAACCTGGCCCATCCCGAGAATCGAACCTCGAATCTGTGTCTTGGGAGAGTGAATTGCTACCACTAAGCCACAGGGCTTACTTACTCAAATTTAGAATTTCCTTAATCAAGTGACTTCCTCATCAGTGAACGCATACATGTTTGCATGATCCATTAAGAAAATTTTATTATACATTAAAAGAAAAATACATGACACTTCATGATTGGAATTTCATAAGATCGTCAGATACCAAAATGAAAGCAATTTAAGACAACAAATGTGATATGATTTGCTGTATTGCAATGATATTTTAAAAAAAGGAATCCTATCAACGCTTCATTAACATATAACATTGTATAAAAAGAAAGCATAAAGTTCCAAATTAAAATCATGACTAACATTTATGTTATAAATTCAGTAACCATGTTTAGATATCAACAGCTAATTATATTTCTCTAAAAATTTTACCTGAAATGAAAGTCAGATCTGGTTTCCGTTCATTATTTGTAATTGGATTGAACTCCGAACTTGGATATGAGGATGTTTCAATAATTTCAAAATGAGGACTACCTGTAGTTTATCTAAAATTTTTAACTTAAATTATTTAAGTAAAAATTTTAGTCAAATAAGTCCTCGTGTGCAAAAGTGACCGTAGAGTAACAAGTCAAACTCTAACAATTTCAAATATATAAAACAAATTTAAGGAAGAAATTGGAATATCCGCAAAAATCTTATTTATACGAAAATTCTATATACCTTATATTGATTGATTTTGAATGTATATTAAGCAAAAATGACAAAACTATATATATATATATATATATATATATATATATATATATATCATATATATATATATATATATATATATAAAATTCTCTTTTAATTCCGTAGTTCTGAATAATAATATAAAAAATGAAAAAGAAATTATGCATAAAATCATGTATAAAATACTTTAAATCTAATACAGCTTAAATAGAATTTTTGTGAACTAAATTGGATCCGACTTGATTAAATATAAAATATGAAAATTTTATATAATAATTAGCTTCATTTTTCGGGGAAAAAAAACATTTGTTTGCACGACTCAAATAATATTTTTGTAACGCTTAAATTTGGGAGATTTGAAATCTTGATATCTTGGGTTCAGAATAGAAATGAAGCATATTAAGAGGTTGTCCTATTTTCATTCATAACACTAGAACAAATAAGACAATGCAGTTTGACCTCTTTCTTGACTTCATGGTACATACAGAGTAAGATCTAACAATACCGCCACATGTAACACGTTTGTGTAACCCGGTTGCGATGGTTATCAAATTTTCACTCTTTCAACCAAGTTTCACACACCCCGCCGGATACTCTTACATCTTACGTTATCGAAAGTTGAATGTCACTCAGACATTGACAAGGTAGAAGACACGGAAAGGATGTTCGATGCCACCAAACTTCGGACGTGATGCATTATGGGAAGCGCGAGACTCGAATTCCCAATGAATGCCGGCGCTGTTCAAAGCTGAATCGCCTAGTAAGCTACAAATCATCTTCTGGTGGTAATTAGTCAGCCGGCACTTGAAAAAGACTTCTTCTATGAGCGTGCGTGTTGGTGAATCTTGAGAAAATCATTGTCCTTTATCCTTGAAACCCACTACTGTTCTTTCCGATAGTTACCTCATTGTACTGTATAATTATTTATGAAATGCCTCTTTTTAGGAGCATTATAATAACTTAAGGTTAATTATTTTCCACTCCAATAATGTTGCGTTTAGATATCAGTAGTGCAGTTTCCACGAAGAAGCATGAGTGGAATATTAATGAAGAGTTTAAACTGTGCTCATTAATATTTAAAATGCAAATTCCATCGTACGAATACAAGAAAATAAGTTTTCTAGGGACAATTACTTGTGAAATTTCTTGTGCTATCATTTTTAAATGACAGAAGATATAAAGATGCATAACTTATTAGCACTATATTTACAGTACAATATATTTTAATTTCAATGGAACTGTAAATAACTTGTTGATAAATGTTTAAAAAAACGCATTTTATATTTTTCTAAAAATCACTAAAATCATGACAGAATACAATTCCCTATATTTTAAAATAAGCTAATTACATAGTAACGAAATTCCGTATTGTTTTTAATTTAGAAACAATGCACACACACACACACACACATAATTAATCGTGAAGCAGGGATTTCAATTAAATTGAGTGTTCTGATTTGAAATAAAGGCGCAAAAGGAAACTTCAAATTAAATTCTCGGTGACAAACGTAATTAATTTGCGTTTCAAGAGTTATTGGAACATTTTATGTTAATTATGTCAAAGAAAAATAGAATGCTGATTCTGCAAAGTTATGACTGAATGATAATAACCATTTGCGACAAGCAGTTAAAGCTACAGTTATTAATTAATTTGAAATCAATATTGATTCGGATAGCTATGCATTTTACAAATTTTACAATTGCAATTACATTTGCTTTGCCTGAATGTGCATATCTATCTATCTGACTAATTAACTAACTAACTATATATATACATATATATACATATATATATAGCCTGAAGAACATCAAAATCTTTATGAAGAATGTAACAATATCTATGATTAAACAAGAAATAATATAATGAAAACGCGTATTAGGAATCAGATAAATAAAGAATTGCGTATTTACAACACAGGTAATGTACTGTAGAATCTGAAGTACAATAAAATATAGAACAGAATGTTAAATATCAATAAAAACTTTCTACTTGACACCACTATTGCAGAAGTTGATGTTGGAATATTAATTAATGCTTTTTTATTACATAAACGCATTTTGGTCATGTTATCAGATAAATTAGTTTACATCATATTATTAATACTTTGTTCTTCTGCACGTCATACCTATCACATAAAAATTTTGAGACTTTCCAGTTTCAACATGATTTATGAATGTTTCTTCATTTATTTAATTCAACGCTCAATTAACAAGAACAAAATACACATGGGCTAGTATTATATCAAATATCTTCATCCGGACAAAACTAGCCATCCAAAAGTATTATGTTAAGTTTTGCTTGATATTAATGATAATACAATGTTTCTCACATCATTAGGAATGTCATTTTCAAACGTCCACGTAATGCATATGTCTTTTGATAATTAAAGGCTTCATAATCATCTATTCAATCTCCAATTTTGATCATAAACATAAGCATTGCCATTTTGATAATGAATGCTTTTTTGAAGATAAAAAAAAATTTCCATTACTATATTCTCACAATTTCCAAATGATATACTATTGGACGAAATTGAGTAGGCGACAGAACTTTTTTTTTAGAACAAATGAGAAAAAAATTAGTTAATGACATATCTACTCATTCTCAGACGTTTCAATATCTTTTGGAACAATGGTAAATAGTGAATTAAGCTTACTGATGCATCAAATCTTAACAAATCTGATAACATTGACACGAGTCAGTCTGGGTGAAGGTATGCGGAAAAGGATAAGTTGAGATTACCAAAAAAATACAAACTTGAAATGGAGACAGTTTCATCAACTGTCACTAGTTCTCCATTTTTTTTCTTTCGACAAACTTCCTCGCATTTTCTTTATTAACCTTTCGACCACTCCCTTATAGTTTACATTCAAACTAAAACTTGCTATCAGGCAGTTATAATTACTTTTAAGCGCACTTTTTTTAGTCTTTGAAGAAATGGCGGTCGTAAACTGACCTCAACCTTTTTTTTTAATTTACGGTCGCCAGTTAAGGATTTACCCTTTCATTTCCTTTTTAATTTTTTTACACACAAGAATCAGATGGATAAGAATTTAGCTGAAAGCGGAACATATTTTATTGATGTATTATGACTTTTAAAATTGGTACAAAAATAATCTTTTAAAATTGGGGCAATTTTATCCAAAAAATAATTATACAAACGATAGTCGCAATATTAAAATAAATATTAACGATAAATTGAAATAAAAACTTCAACTTTTTATGAAATGTAAAATACATTATGTATATATAAGCACTGTGAAAAACATTTAATGTTCCATATTTTGGAGTTTTCTTATATCGATCAAGATACAGACCTATATTGATGGAAGCATTTTCTTTGCAGTGTTTTGTTGCATTTGGTTTCACCTTGAATCTTTTTTAATAGAAATTTTCTACAAAGAACTTCAAAGATTTTATGGAAATAAAAAATTGCCTGCATTATTTTGATTGATGAACTAGAATCTGTGACTCTTTTTTTCAAATATATGAGTTAATAATAATCTGAAGGGGGGTAATAACTTTATAACCGTGAGGTTAATTTTTTATTTATTTTTACTTCAATGTTTAATCTAAGAATATTTTCTCTTATAACACATAATATAAACTCAGGAAAATAACTGAAATTTTTCATCTTCAAGTGAAAAATAAAAATCAAATAATAGTAATAGAAAACTCTGGCACTTAGTATCTCCTAAATAAGGTGCTTAATTGCCAGTGGAATGTTTAGCAGTTGTGCCTTTGGATCAACATTTTGTGGTGATTCGAAATTCCTTTTGATGAATAAGTCCAGATCATAATTAGCTCACGTTTGAAGAAAGATGACCATTGAGCGACAAACAAATCAAAGCTTTAAATTAATCTTTGTTTCACAGCCTTTTTAAATAAATCTATGCGACAATAAATTTCGAAGAGAAATAAAAGATTTGTCATTTTTTGAAAATATCGTGGAAATTGATTGAAATTATACAAGAATTAAAAAATTCAATTAGACCTGAATAAAAATGTATTCTAAGCCACATCAATGCTATATAACATCATTGGAATGGTACCAATGAACTATTATTATGTGTTACATTTATTTATACAAATTTTATATACAAATTACACGTTATTCAAATTTGAAAAAGTTATGACAAAAAAGAATTGTAATTAAAAAACATTTTTTTATTCAAATTACACCTACATTACTAATTAGGGATGAACTATATATTTAAAATTAAGTCAATTAAAACATATATTCACACCTCGACAAAAGCCGTCATGCTGAGGGCACATTTAATTTTAGTGGGATCTAATGTTTTTTAGGATCTGTTAGAATTTATATCCTTCAATTATTAGAGTAATAGTAAACTCTGAAAGAAAGGTAGTCAGTTTTAGGTCTCGACTTAATGAATAACCATGTTTCAAAATTAAAAAAAAAACAGTTAATTGCATTTATAAAGTAACTTGGGTTGTTGATAAAAAATAAATTTCCAGACATTGTTGCTGTAAAAACTTAAGTCTAATACACCAGCAACGTTATGAGAAAATATATTGCAACATGAGAAAGGTAGCAGATACATTACCTGACTCTACAAAAGACTATCAAGTTGAGAGGTATTAAGCACATTAAGAGTTTGATATGAATAAAAATCTCTCCGCTAGAGACGTGGTGCGAAGTCTCGGTGGAAACTTAGTAACCTAGAGGGGAAATATTTTTCTCTCATGACCGGAAAGTAATCCGAAATATATTACCCTGAGAGAGCATATACTTAATTAATCTTTTCACCCTTCAATATCTAATTTGCAGAAAAGGATTCAAGTCTGTTGTCAAAATTATTATTCGAATTCAAAATTACAACATTCATATAACGTTTTATCATTGCTAATCAAGTGAGATTGGCTACGATGGACGGCTACGTTTGACAGAAAAAGGCAGTTGAAACTATTATGCCCCATATTAAATATTGTAAATCTATAGACATTATTACATAAAAAAGTATAGACATCCATTTTCGACTCTAAATGGTTTAAATATGGATGTGTATTATAAAGAAATTTTCAAGAATAATTATGAATGAAAGTTTATCAAAGTCGCCCATAAATCTCTTACCATAAGCAGTAGTCTTTTAAACGTCCATTTTTACGGTTAACTGATAATCACATGATTGATCAAGATGAAGATGGAGTGCTTCGAGAAGTTAATGTATTCAACATTCATAAATAATGAATTAAACAGTTTTTAAATGAAGCTTTTTTCTTATGCAAATACCTGTGCTGTCTAGTTGCAATGTTAATCGCGTTATCTTTTTTATTTATTTATTTTTATTTAGTGTAATAAGCAATGGCGTCTTCCGCTGGTTGAAGAACGTTTTGGTTAAAGGAAGGTATGAAAAATAAGTCTATAAAGGAACGAATAAAATGAAACAAACCTCAAATTGAATTTACTGCTACGACAAAATAAAACTTTAAGAGGATTGAATTTTCATTTTCTTTTTTACCTCAAATCTAACGTGATTTAGATTATTTTGTTGCCTTCCACCGAGAATTTTTTTTGTATATTTCCTTTTTATGTCTTATCTGAATTGAAGTTGAAAACAATTTCATCTTAGTTCTTGGAAGAAACAAATAAAGGTCGCATCTTTCAAGAAAGGAGGAAATTGTTTAAGTTGATTGATAAAGATAAATATTTTCGAAACCAATATTTGCGACAAGAATGGTGAAAAAGCAATATGTCTAATGAAACATTCGGTAAAATACATTTACCATTTCTTAGAAGTTTCCAAAGAGGTTTAACCTTAGGATAAAATTTTGCCTTCTCATTCAATATCAACTTATTTGCTTTAAAAATTCAATGAATGATTCATTTTGGAAGGGGAATATATAATATATTGGAAGAGATAAATATATATACACAAATTATTTTTTTACTTTACATCCACATACTAGAAATTGGAGCTAATTGAAGTTGAATATCAAGAATTCGATTTTAATGTATCAATTTATTATTGCTTTTTACGCATAAGCATTAATTCGATAGGAACTTATGATTTACATCAGATTTCAAATTATTATAAATATCCTAATCTAAATTAAGAGTGGAACCCTTAAATATCACCTTCTAATTCAAAAGAAACATCTAAAAATAAGTGCATTTGGTTATTCATTTACTATAGTAAAGTCGTAACTAAAAATTTATTTCTACATTAACTAACATAGTGGTGTTAAAAATATTTTGTACATTTTACCTTATTTCATTAAAAGAATATAGCTAAATGTAAAATTACTGATTATGAACAAAGAAGATAAGCTTGTGTGTCAAATATTTTAGCGTATACTTGTGAATGGGTAGAATTGTTAGAAGCTTTGTGACAATAATTATATGTAGGGATGCGAGCATTTTCTTCACTCATTAATCTTCCCGAATTTCTGATGATATATTTTGTAACAATAAATTAAATGTAAATTCATGGAATAAAAAGGAATATCCACAAATACTTACAACATAGAATAATGTGATATTTTACGGAAAGGCTAGAAACAATTTATGCTCAAATCCAGATTTGTAGAGAGTTCAATTTAGCATCCAAAATTTACTATGTCCAACTAATAAAAACAGTTTAAAAATATCGGATACATCGAGAACTCTTAGACAAACTTGTTCAAGAACAACAGTGATTAAAGAAAATTGCTGTTGTGTTGCAGAGAGCTGTAACAGGTATGCTTCATCTCGTAACTTTCATGTGGTGAGTCAAATTTTATGCTTGTCAGGTGGCTTCATGAGCAGGGTCATTTGCAAATATTCACTTCATAGATTTTTTTAACATGGTGCAAAAAACTATTAAGTATGTAATATATAAATCAATGAAAGATTGTTATCTTCCTTATATTTAGCGTATACTTGTGAATGGGTAGAATTGTTAGAAATAATGGTTCAACCTAACCTTAGGTAGAATTGTTACTTGTGAATGGGTAGAATTGTTGTTGATAATGGTTCAACCTAACCATTATAAACAACAAGGAACCATCTACCTCTCTTTTTATATATTAGAACTCAACCACTGTGGAAGCTCAGGTTACAAAGAAGGTACTGTAATTAATTTACAATATAGGAATGAAATGCTTCAGCACAATGTTCAAAGATGAAATTAGTCGTGATTTCATTTTAATCAACGACAACAAAGGACTATATTAATCTCATTTAGTTGGAAAATTTGTGGAACCTGAAAATATTTGCGGAATTGACTAGCTAAATCTGCAATCTTTAAATCTAAATAATATAACATTTGGGAAAGATAAACGTAAACTGCAGTTTCCTTCTCAGAATATTTTTTGCCATGAAAACAGCATTGCGGAATATAAGTGAGATTCGACATAGGCTTTTATAAACTGCAGTACATTCAGAAAAAAATCGCGGTGTGAGTAGTCTTGTATACTGTAGGAAGGGATGGAACCCCAAGGAAAATATTTTTGTTAGCTTCATTAATTCCTACCTTCAGACTTAGGTGAGTACTGTGCACAATCATAGTGGTACATTATGATTATTGAAGGCTTCTGTTTTGTACTTTATTAGCTTATTTTTAAAATACATGTTCTGAAATTCTGTCCAATAGTTTCAGAAATTACAGACAAAATCTGAAAATTATCTAAACTTTGAATCCCTAAGATTAATATTTACGCCCAGAATAAAAATTGCTCAATGCAGAAGTTAATTAAAATAAGGGGATAATGCTAAACAATTTATGGGAATTTCAAGTAGCGCATGTGTGGTTACGAGAATTTTTTTATAATGTGTTACGTGGATGCCTTATAGTTTAAAAGAAAGCTCATAAAATCTTTGAATCTATGTTTAGAATTGACACACATTTTTAAACTACTTAATAAAAACCTATTAGATCATCATTACACGCTACAATTTGGATGCTTAAATTAACATTTCAGTTGAAACTAATAAGGTAAGATTAGGTATATTATTTGAGTAGTTGATTTAGCAAACTAAACTTTTAATTAAACATAATAATATCTTAATTTTAATAAGTACAACCAAAATTGGAAGAGCAGATTTAGCATATACTTTAGCACAAATACAAATAGTGATCAAAACAAATTTCCCTAGATTAATGTTTTTACGAATAAATAATTATTATATTAATGAATTTAATTTTCAAAGTAATGTACTTCGCAGATGATTTTGTGATATGAGAGATATCATAGATTATTTTTTAATAAGGGCAACACTTTGCGTTTAAGATAATAGATTTAACATAAACAAAGTTTAACGATTAAAAGGAATGTTATTCGTGTTAATTAAATGTTACACTTGAGAAGTTTATATTATAATGAGAATATATAAATTACAATTGTATTATACCATGGTATATATATATATATATATATTATTGCATTGACATATTTTTTGGATATCAATAAATTTGTACATTTGAAGTTTTCATTAGAAATATTTGAATTGAAATACATTTACAATCAAATTTTTAAATCTTTTCCAATTTTCTGTCGTGAATCTTATATACTTTAAATAAACTTTTCTGCAATAAATTTTTATGGAATCAATTTTATAGATTACGCATTATTTTTCGAAATACAATTTTACTCTCCAAAATCGAGTTCTATAATGTTTAGCTATATCTAACTCAAAAATAAATAGCAAAGCCATTTTCACTTTCCCATCTTATTTCTTTTCTTATTTGATAAACTGGGGACGAGCAGATAAATCTTTAATAAAAATTTCGCAAAAGAGTAGCTCAGATTCTAATCATGTATTAAGGGACAGGAGATACTTGTTCCGATGACTCCACTAAGGTCAGAATCCATTTAAAGATTTTCTGGAATGGAGAAAGGAGGGAAAAATTCAGAATTGCATAAAAATATATCCATTGTGCTGGGGAGTGATCGAGTGGTGCTCTATAATCCGCACCACATCTAAAAAATATCTATGCTTAAAGAATTTCCGATGAATAACGATATAGAGGTGCGATACGACGATTGCAGACTTTCTTCGTGAAGGAACGGGGTTGCTGGAATTCCATTCTTGAGAAAGAAATCTGGGCACTGAATAGTTGTCGCCAATATTTTTTTCCGACGCCAAATGAACTCTTTTTGGATACAGTTTTCACCAAAAAAAAAGAAAATTTACATTAAGTTAAGATCCTGAAAACAGATGATGCATTAATAATGAATAGTTTTAATACTTTCACAGAGTAATATCATGATGCTAATCTATGGATTGGTAAAATGTTTTTATAAATGTTGTTTGGACATGGAAAAATGAAGTCGAAACGAGCATTCCGTTAAAAATGCATATTTTTTAAAATAAGCATCCTGATATAAATGTTTTTATATTTTTATTTTGGTTCAATAGAAGTGAAAATTTGAAGTATCGACATGTGTTTAGAAATTTCAAGGTTTAAAGACTAATCAATAAAGAACATAAAATTAATGAATATTCAACAAACTGCTACAAATTCCGAACAAAAAAACCCATATAGCTATTATAATTATTTCGTAATTTGTACCTTTATGATTCATTAGAGATATGCAATGGATAATATTCTAAATGGGTTATTGCCTTATATTTCCAACTTCCTAATTTAAACGTTGTGTGACTTTAAACCACCAGCATATCATTTGATCGATACTTGAACCACTTTATATTGCATTACATCACTAGAGGGCAAATAGAATACAGTGGATCCTCAATATATGATAAACGAATATATCGAACTGGAATAAACATCAAATCGGCACTTTTCCGGACATAAGAATGACATCTTGCCGGACAAGATCATCGTGAACATTTATATAATATTATTGTCTCCCAAAAAGCAAAAAAAAAAGGTAACTCTTTTCGGAGAAAATGTGAAGCATTAACACAAAGATCAATGGTCGTATAACGGCGAGTTCAAATATTTAAATTAAATTTCGCTGAACTGATAAATAAAATGTTAATCCTTGACATCCAAATAAAAGATTTACTGGTTGATTCACCCTTCAGGCGTAACGTTTGTAGTGGTTAGGAATCTATTCTAAAAGCTACAGATCCCGATAAACTGTTATGTGAAAAAAGTGGTTCATACAGAAAAAAAGAACAATGTTTCGAATATAGACCATCGGAAGACGAAATTGATGAACATTTCAACACATGAGTGGTCAGTAAACTCTGAAAAGCATTTACAATGTCTCCAAAAAAAAAAAAAAAAAAAAAAAAAAAGAGAGAACTCGCTAGCATTTAAATAGAAATGACAAAATTTTAATGTTTGATTCTTTTTTAATTTGAGGTATAAGCCCATTTGAAATCAAGACAAAAAATTTAAAAAATCGATGCTATTGACTAATTACTATGAAGATTTACTAAAATACTAGTGATAACATTGCATGCTTTGGAATATAAGGTTCTATGTTCGATATCAGCTACTGTTGAATAAAATAAGGTAGATACTACCTTTTTGCTTTCTGCATGCACAAATGTCGGAATAAATGCTTGGTGATTTGTTGAGTTTTCTCACTTGAGACACATTAATGTGGATACTTATCTACAAGAAGCCCATTTCTTAATTCATGTAGTAGTCTTTGACTGTTAATCTGCTTTTTGCGCTATTTCAAATTAGTAATTATTGTTAAAGTAAATATTGCTAAGTATGACTTCTGTTAAATTAATTGCTTGTAAATTGAACCGAGTATACAAAACTAGTGGTTTTAATTTTGTACATATAATTTACATAAGAAAATGTGTTATAGTTATGGTTATTACATATATCTATAGAAAATTCCAGAAAATATTGAGCTATGGTCTTGAAAACAACTACAGTCAGTCACAAAAGTCTACGTACACACTCTGATTTTTGTATATTTTGCACATAACTCATAATTTCGAAAATTCAATTTTATTTTCACAATTATTTCTCATAATAACTCAGAATAAATAAATAAAATTATCAACATATATGTTAAAACGTAATGAAAATAACAAAAGTTTTAAATTATGTGGTCACGAAAGTCTGCATACAGAGACAGGAAACTCAAATTTTTGGCAATAAACAAAAATAAAAATACCATTAATACTTGGTAGGCCCTCCCTTTGAAGCAATGACTGCACGCATTCGGTTTGGCATCGAATTCACCAGGTTCTTTGTTGTTTCAGGTGAAATTTGGGACCAAGCCTGTTGTATAGCCTTCTTTAGGGTTTCGACGCTGTTAATGGGTTGTTGTCGTATTTTTCTGTCAACTTCCTCCCAAATGAGTTCGATAGGGTTAAGGTCTGGAGATTGTGGAGGTGAATGCAACTGTTTGGGCGTCTTGTAGAGCAGCTATTCTTTCACAATCTTTGCTGTGTGCTTAGAATCATTGTCTTGTTGGAAGACAAAGTTGCTTCCAAGTCCCAATTTTCTGACTGATACATGTAGGTTGCCTTGCAAAATCTTCAGGTATCCAAAACGATCCATAGTACCCTCGATGAAAACCAGATTGCCAACTCCAGCTGCTGCCATGGCACCCCAAACGATCACACTGCCTCCACCGTGTTTTTACGGTGGGAGTCAAATTTTTGGGGTTAATTTCTGTGTTTTTTCCCTCCAAACTTTTCCACGGCCATCACTTCCAAAAATGTTGAACTTTCTCTCGTCGGTGAACAAAACTGTTTTCCAAAACTCGAAATCCTTGTCAGTATATGCAGAAGCAAAAGCAAGTCTTTTATTTCGGTTTACAGATTATACGAATGGTTTCCTTCTGGGAACTCTGCCATTGTAGCCGGCCAATCGAAGAATTCTACGAACATTTTCTGGGTGTACCTGCTTTCCAATTTCTGTTTCAATTTGATCCGCTAATTTTGGGGCACTAATTTTTGGATTTTTCTTCACTTTTCTTGCTATGGCTGTTGCTTCTCGATCATTGAGCTTCCTTGGACGACCACATCGAGATTTGCTGAGCAGATGTCCGCGTTTAACAAAGTTTCTGTAGATTGTTTGCACAGTCGACTGACTTTTGCTTACAATTTTTGCAATTTCGGAGTAAGATTTCTTATCACATTTCAATTTTACTACCAAATTTTGAAGTTCTAAGGATGTTTCCTTTCCCTGGCTCATTTTAAAGAAATTTGCTATTGTAATATCATGGAAAATACTAAGGATGAACTAACTACAAAAGTGCCACCTCAAACTTAAGTAACCTTCAACAAATCTTCATATGTAAATTTTCTCTTCTCAACCAATCGAGTGTATGCAGACTTTTGTGACACGCTAATTTTTACATATTCACAAAATTTCCCAGCAGAAGATATTTTGAAACTTTTTTAAATCACAGTTTTTAGTAAAAAAGGAAATATTTATTCGATTTTGCAAATTGAAATATTACTCGGTTTTGAAATGTGCCCTTTTTTAGGGTTGTACGTAGACTTTTATGACTGACTGTATAATATTTATGACATTCGTTTCACTGTAAGACTTTAAAAAGTTCAGACGGTAAAAAAAAGTCACGTACAGGGCAAAGCTTTTGCACTTCAAATAAATTAAAATTTTATATCACTTTCACTAAAGTAAAAATCATTTTAACGTTATTGCGCGTGAGTAGACTATGAAGCAAAAAATATCATTGAGAAAGAATCCATCAAAGTTATAATAAATGGCACAAAATGAAATTAGATAAAAATATAAAAAAATCTAAATTTCTGGGGAAAATCTAGAGACTTGAAACTTTACTTACAATCTTTCTTTGTTAGATTTTCAATTTTTAGAAAAAAATTTTTTAAACATAGAAATATGAAAATTGGATGCAAGAAATTAGATCACAAATTCCATCCATTAACCAGATGCATTTGTCAGTTAACAGGTTGAAAAGAAAACATTGCACTGGATTTCGACACCTATTTCAGCCAAATAATGTAGAATAAGAGGATTTAAGCTAGTGTTAAATATTTAAGAGGTCTAATGTACCTTCACAGCTACAGTCCAAGAATTTTCAAGAAAGGATGGCAGATCAGATGCCAACCTTGTCTCTTGATTGTCGCCAAATCGTTACGAAGTTGACTGTGTTTAGGAATTTCGAGAAGATGAAAACATTCAGAAATGTAAAATGAAATAATGTACTATAAAGAAAAGAAATTTTAGTCATATTAATTTTACCCGTAGACTATTGAGCTGATAGCTGAATTGTCAACCATATGACCTTCAGGTGAGCAAGTCGTGAGCTAATGAAGAAGTCAGAAAACAATTTTCCCCACTTTAAATCATAATGTGTATGGTTTGAAAATGTTAAAGGCATAATCCACTTTAAATCAGAAGGTTTGATATTATAATAGTTCTTGTGTACAACAACTGACCCTCCATTCGAAATCACAAACTTTTCATAATCAACTCTTCATTCAAATTTTACACTTTTGGAATTTATCTGAAATACTTTGTTATACTTTTTATTTTTAAGTGAATCAGTGATAATAAATTTAGAAATAATTTTATTCAAAATAATCGTGGTCACCTTCAACTTATAAATCACAGTTCTTGTGCTTTTGAATAGTGCCGTTTAAATCTGAAAAATGACTTTTATCCTGTATCTTTAGTCATCTTTTAAAACTTATGAATCTGGCATCTTTATTTAAATTCTGTTCACCACTGTAGGCAATAACCACCTCCAGCAGTAAAAAGTAAAATGTGAATCATAAATCATTCATATAATTTGTATTTTATTCTGAGGGTACTTATAAACTCTTATAAAGTGCAAAGTTAAAAACAACTGCGGGTTTAAACTGCAAGATTAAGAAGATTAATAAAACCATTAATTTTGACTCTCTTTCGTGAGGTTAATCATAACTGATAAAATTTCTACTTAAATTTAAATTTTAAATTTGCCTCGGCATTTGATGTATTAAATTTCTGACAAGGATACTAGACATAATCTTTAAAAATAATAAAAATTGCAGCTACGCAAGCTGAATTAATAAAGAATTTAGTATGGTTAGAAAAAACAATATTTCAATAAAAGGTCGTAAAACTCAGTTTCGAGTATTTTATTGTACTAAAAAGTTACGTTTAAAACTATACGAATACACAGTTATAGCTATTATTTTAAATATTCATGATAGATATTTGTTATATATTGTTTCAAGCTTTCATAAAATCAATTTTCATCAGACATGTTTTTGCTACATACGTTTGCGTAAATGTTTAAAAAAGTTTCCATGGGGAAAATGATTTATGTTAAAATATTACCAGTCAATAAAAATATACATCTATCATTTATTCGATAAAACAGTGCAAAAAATATTAAAAAGAATATTTTCTAAAGGAAAGCAAATACACTAAATATTGATAAAAATTAAAACAGAAAACGATCACTTAAATTTGTCACCTGCAGAGAAATTTACTCATTTATTTGTAGATGTCATTTTTGAAAACTAATTCAATCTCTGCATTACTGATACTTGAAATATATATATGAATTAAATAATATCCGTCTCAAAATGCAGAATTTTTATTATTTTATAGTATGAAGATGCTTGATTGCCACTATATGGTTTTGAATTCTACTTCTGATTCAACCAAAGCCTACATTTTTAAATTAATATATTCTAAAGCATTGCAAACATTTACCCCCATTGTGAGTGATGAACCTACGATCTGCTCAACTAAATTCCAGTGCGTGGGACAAAAATACGAAATGTTCAGACAAAGATACAGTTTTATTGAATATAGAGCTTTGAACACGCGAAGCTTATTGAAAAGAAAGAAAAAAACAGTCGTTCTTCTGATCAGAAAATAATAATTCCTAATATTGTGAGGCTTAAGGTTGTTGGTAAAATTTATTGTGTGGAATACTCTCCACAAAAACACAAATCGTGTTAACTAATCTGCCTGCATGCTGGTAATGGAAGAAATTTTGATAAAAGAGGAGAGAATAATGTGTGAACCTTGTCATTTTTGAATGTTTTTAAAAATTAGAGATGATAAACTGAATTAGCTACTTCGAGCTAATGAACATAGCGAAAAGGAACAAAAAATGAAATATACGTATGCAGGTAAAATGAAGAAGCTACGTTAATAATCAGATTCAAAATCTGAACTGACATAAAGGTGTTACATTAAGAGAGCTAACTCACATTCGAATCAACGCTTTTGAATAACTAAAATTGATTTTCAAAATAAAAATGAAATATTTTTATGAATGAAATTTAACCAAACACACACACATATCAGATAAATATATGCGGCAATGTAAAGAAAAAGGGCTTCTAACTTCTCGATTAAGATATTTTTATGACAATAATGTATATTACATTTAATCAATTGCAGTGGCGTTTTCGTGAATCAGTGCTTCTTAATTTTTATGTTGTACCCCTTAACTATTCCCAATGTCATTGCCATCGAATGCTGTAGAATTTTTGACCATTATAATCAGGTGATTACATTTATATATAAAAAAAACATTGATTTCTTTCTCTTTTACTTCCATTCAGAACTTGTAATGATGCTACTATGTGATGTGTAATTTAAACCGTAATCTTAAATGTTTCCCTAAATAGTTTTCAAACGTTTTTAATAAATTTACATCGGAGACATTTCATTTTTCTTTAACTAAAAAATAATTAAATTCTTGCATCAAAATATAATAAAATAATCATCCAGACGAATATATGTTCATATATGTATGTGCGTATATTTAAATGCAAATACATAAGCTGGATATCACTTTGACCATCGGTAAAGGTTGAATCAACAGAGATGGAAACCATGTTTCTTATTGCAAACATAGCTGTCGATTGTCGATAAGGGTGATTAGAATTTTCCATGTTTTCTCCCTTTAAACGTATATATAGTTCACAATATTAGGACAGTCGTGTTGAGAGTTAAGTACGTAATTAATGAATCAACAGAGAGAATTAGACTACCCATAATATAGTGATGATCAATCCTTGGCTATTGATAAAGGAAATAATTTGTATGCATAGAAAATATAACTAGGTAAGAATTAAAATGATTAAAACTGTGTTTAATTCTAACTTTGCAATTGGTGGTTATACTTCAATGGTTTTTTTAAAAAACAGAAACAATCATGAGCAAAATCTCCATGAAATCGATTCGGGTATCAGCTTTAGAAACATTTCTACCAGCTATACAAAGAATAGTTTTTACCAAACGATTTTCTATCAATTGCCAGAATAATGGAAAACCATTGGTCGAGGCTTATTAATCGCTTAAATAAGACAATCTTTAAAATACAATTGAAACCGTCCCATGTGAAATGCATTTATTCAAATCTCGACTTCTCTCGAAAGGCATTTAAGTAGCTGATTTCTTCGGGGATGCCAAAAACAGCGATAACGAAACCGTCCTACTCGGAGCAAGACTGCTTGCAAAGCGGACGGACACAAAAACCGAAGCGCAGACCCATCGGTTAAGAAAGAAAAAAACCTTCGGAATTCCGGATAGATAGATAGTGCGGGATTTAAAATGCGACCGGATTGAGTCCGTAGCATTGGCAAGCGTCCAAATCGACTCGATAAATGACAAGTGAAACATTTGTTACGGCCAAATCCGAACAGCCGTGACACTGGAAGGGAGCGCATTTGTTTTAAAAGGGGAAACAGCGTTTCCCGCTCATTTTCAAAACATTAGAGCCGTTCTCTGGGAGTGGGCGTGGCATAATTGTTTGATCAATGGCTCGCTTAGCGGAATGGAACGATTTCGGATTCCCTGCAAAAGGGATAAATAAAATGGGAAAGAGGGAAAAATGTCAATGGGCCATGAGACACACACGCAGCTTTCCGAAGATGATTATTATTATTTCGAATATGAAGAATTGGCGGTTGGCCGGGTAGCGCGGATCAACGTGTTTCTCAAATCCTCGTCATACGACATATTACATTTCGTAAAATATTTATTATTTTTCCCCGTTTTTGTAGCCACCCCTCAATACTTTATTATTATTAGTGTGTTTGCAATCAATTGCATTTTATTTTATTAATGTTTTCAAACATATGAATAATCTATCCGAAATAAGAACTTATTGTGACCTAGTCGTAGGAGTATGTATTTTGAAGTCGAATACTCCAGGTTCGATCCCAGCACCTATTAAACAATATGAAATAGATATTGAGTTTCTGTTTTCAGCTTGCATATCTATTAGAATGGTAATTTTTCAAGTTTCATCACATGAGACACTGGAGTATAGCTCAGTATTTTTGAAAAGTATTTTCATAAATAGTGAGCCATATTCCAGTGTTTCAAGCGTGAAAAAGTATTTTCCTAAATATCCGTAGGTTTATTAAATTATTAATAATAATGATAATTAAAAATTACGAAAAACGCTATCAGAAAAAGTTTGCGTACAAGTACAAATTACAAAGATATTTAGTCTTATTACAAAGATATATAGTCTTATTTGTTTTTAGCCTCCGTGAGTTTTATGAAATGAAATACTGTCGGCCTTTATTTTTTACTACTTATTCCTTTTAACTCTGGTGACAATACAAAAATAGAATAAAAAAATTGTTTTATTGATGTTGTAATGTCTCACCATCGGCACTTTCGATTTTAAGATTCTATGTTTTTTTTTCTTTTTGTTTTAATTCAGAGACTCTCGTTGTACGCGAAGCAGGCGAGAGAGATTGTCGCGAACCCATACATGGCTCCTTGTAAATTTTGTTCATTTTTTAATTAAATGTGTATGTTTCAAAATTGGAGTCATTTATTTGTTTGTTTGTTTCATAACAATGTGATACAATAGAGATTGCAAACAAGTAGACTTAAAATGGATTCTAAAGGAAAAAAGATCGTTCAAGATGAAAAGAAAATCATCTTAAGACAAAGGAATGAAGGTAAACTCTTCGAGCAATTGGAAAGATAGTTGAAAGAATTCATTTTTCTATGCGAAGAGTAATCAATAATTACAAGCCATAGAAATCTGTTTTTTTAAAGCCGACCATCTAAGCTGACTTTGCGAGAAATGATATGCAAAATCCCTACGTTTAAATACAAAGATTACTGTATCTCAAATAGCACTTGATATTAGAGAAAAGTTAAAAAAATCTCTTCTTGAAGATACTACATGAAAAATTCTGAAAAAATCTGGCTATCACGGCCGTTTAGCTCGTATTTAAGCCATGTATTTAAACTGCCAATAAGCAAAAACCTTTAAGTTTTGCCATTAAATATTTAATCGGAGTTTTTTAACAACGTAATATTCTCTGATAAAAGTGAGTTTTGCATCTTTGGCATCAAAGGGCGTAAACTGATATAGAAAAAACAAGGTTCGGCTTTTGAGAGGCAAATTTTTGTGTCTACAGTTAAACACGGTGGAGGTGATGTAATGATTTGGGGGTGCATGGCAGCAAGTGGAGTCGATTTACTTTTATAGACTCAATATTAGATCATGTGGATATCTAAATATATTAAAAGAAAATCTGAAACAGAGTGCACAAGATTTGAGCCTTTGAGCCTTGGCTTGGTTTCAACAAGACAATGATCCAAAACACACTGCCCACAAAATAAAACTCTGGCGGTTGCACAATATCAAATATCAGTTGCACACTCCT
This sequence comes from Latrodectus hesperus, assembly GCA_037975125.1. Classification (NCBI taxonomy): domain Eukaryota; kingdom Metazoa; phylum Arthropoda; class Arachnida; order Araneae; family Theridiidae; genus Latrodectus; species Latrodectus hesperus. Next base: position 78,592,648 of record CM075853.1, read on the forward strand.
CCATAAACGTCAGGCTTAAGCAGCATCGAACATTTATAGGACTTATTGTAACGCAACATTCGGCAACATAAGAATATCGAAAGGTTTGCTAAAATAGGTAACTATGATGAACTGCAATAATATTTCATCAGCAGAAACCACCAAGCTTATTCACTCAATGCCTAAGATTGGAAGAGGTTCTTAGATTTATAGGTTTTCCCACCAGACATTAAAGTTTAATTGACAACCCATGGAAGCTATTTTTTAATGACTTTTCTCCTTTGTACGCAAACTTTTTCTGACTAATTTTTATGAAACTTTAAATTATTATTATTATAACTTCGAAACAATGTGCGTTATCTTTCTATAATTGTTACTGATATTTAAGGAAATTTAAAAGAAAAAATCACATTATATAAAAATTGAATTGATGTTGACATTTTCTGTAGCTTTTATTCTCAGTAGAATGTTTACCGTGCGTTTGTACGCAGACTTTTTCTGGCAAGTGCATATTACAGCACTCAAATTCTCCGTAAGCACTGTTAGTATTAAAAAACTCTACAGTTTAGAAACGCGAGGGAAACTTCAATACTGTCAACATCAATGATACAGAAGTATAAATTACATTTATTCAATATTTCTCTTAACGCTAAAATTAATATTGAAGTACACAATATGCACAAAATTTAAACAATGAGGAAGAAATTAAAAGCTTGAATTATGCCATTTTATCAGCATTACAATATATCCCGGGACTTCACTCTAATTTGGAAGAAAACTAAAGAATATTGATAAGAATTCGAATCACATAGGATAGCTTACATGGAAATAGCAACCATATTCATGTTAATAGCATTTCCGGCTATATTTACTAACGTGATGACATTTATGGTAAGTTCTTCCTTAAGTGATTAAATTGCAATGATAATGTGACTATATTTAATGTTAAATCTCTGATTATATGTATTTAATTTATCCTTTATGTATTTCCGATGTAAATGTATAGCTATTTATTTACTTATCCTACAGACAGATAATGTTTAAATTAATTTTGATTGACTCAGCTTTATTAAAACAATTCGATTTCAAAATCATTTATCCAATTTCGATCATGATTTCCAAAATTATTTGTTTCTATGGATAACATATTTGGTATACGTATATATAGTTTCTAATATTAAATCGAAAGGAACGAAAATTAAAAAAAGTGGCAACATTTTTTATTGATTATAAAAAAAACATTTTCTTCATTTTGCGCTGAAAGTGTCTTAATGTATTTAATACCTTTGCATTATAAGATCAATTGAACAATTTACTTATTCATGGTTAATAAATAAACTATGTTAAAGTATGTTTGGAATATATCTAAATTAATGTCTGTGTTAGAAATACCCAATTTTTAGCTTACTTATAGAAATTAAAAATAACGGATTGTGTGACATTATTTTAACTTCATGCGAAACACTTTTATGATATTTTATGGGAGTTCTTTTACTTTAACACACACGATTTTTAAAATAATATTTTATTCCATTGCAAACATTTGGATTTTAAAATTTATTGCGACTATCATTGTGACATTCGACGGCAATATTTTGGCGAAACTAATATTTTTTCTCAAAATAATGAATGCTCCTAGAAACTTATATTTACTGAATGTTTCTTACACTCTTAATAATGCAATATTCAGGATTAAATATCTTAAACACACACACACAGAATACCAATGAAGATAAATAATATTAATTAATAGAAGTTACATTCCCAAATATAATTTTACGGACAATTTTTAAGCTATTAACAACTGTCGTAAGCCTGAATATTTTAACTATTGATTTTAGATATCAGTAAATAGGATATTCCCCATTAACTATTCACGCTCCCTAAGTAGCTCATCTCAGTTAACTACTCCAGCGAACTCATCCATAATCCACCACAGTAGATGACATAGAATATTCAAATGGTAATCATATACTTCCAGACCATGTAAACGCAGTCCTTCATTAAGTCCTTCACATCTAAGTAGACATGCTAATTACAATATTAAAATATATCATTTTCATGATAATAATATGAGTTTATAAAATGGGAATTAATGCTTAATATATATCTCCATCAATAAATTGCAATTCTGCGTCCCGTAATATTAGATCTTGTCTTTCTCAATCAAATGGGACATTTTATGATAGGATAGCACATTCTAATGGAATTATATATTCATAGATAAATTATTTAAGTTAAACGTATTAGAGCTAGTTCAACAGATGGTTGTACAATTAAGAGATCCAAACATTAATCAGAAAATAATACATATATATAAATACTTTTCTTATGAGTGCTATTATTATTAGAAGATATTATAATTTTGTTATAGTAAGCAGCAACTGGTATTCAGATTATTTACACCCAAACATGTATTAAAATTAGCGGCGAAATAAATTAAAAACAATTTCCAAATTCGAAGCTTAAATGTATATCAATCGAATTTAGTATATTTTCTGTAAAAAAACGGATAAATTTAAGATATTTATATAATGTTTTAACTTAAATTTTTTAATGGAATGCAATATAAGACAATTATATTAGAATTTTTCACATATACAGTTCTTTCAAATGAACAGATAAGTTATTTTTTAATCATTTATCCGGACACACTAGCTACTTAATATAATTCTACGCATTAAATTAAAAAAGAATAAATGTGTAGATAAGATTTTGGTTTAATAAACATTAATTTTAAAAGTATTAAAATACATATTTGATTTAAATATTTTCTAATACTTTTTAGCTGATTTTAGCAATAAAGTCAAAAGTATTTTTTTAATTTTATTTAATGTACATCTTACATTTTTAATACCTGTTTCAGAACCTATCTGTCTAGAATTTTACGAAATTGGAGCGATATGGAAAAATACGCAACTTCTGGAGTTTTGGTGCAAAAAAAATTGGTCATTAACTTTTTTTTTACACACAATATACAAAATATGAAATATCTGTAATTTAATAGCTTTGAATAATGTCTGCCAAGGAAAAGTCTCTAGATTTTGAATTAACTCATGTCAATATCATATGCTTCAGCTGAAAAAATAGTTAATTTGAAAAAACGGGAAACATGCTACATACACATTTATATTGACGTTACCTGTTCACTGATATAAGTGAAATAATATCCATGATTTTTTTTATTAAATGGTTTTTCAGATATCTTATTTGTATTCAAAACAAAATAAAAATATCGTGCTTGAAAACAAATACCCTTAACTTGTTGTTTTCTCAATATCAACGCGTATTATTAGAATTTTGTTTTCCGCGAAATTTATGTTTTATTTATGAATAATTTTGTTGACTAATTTGGCAGAAACTACGGAAATTTTGAGAATATTTAATGCAGACTCAAACTGCATTTATAGCATGTAATGTCATGGCTTTTTATTCTATTCAAATTGACTCTTCAGAAATAGAAACTTAAGCATATGCATTTTATAAGCAGCTATAAATAAATAAATTGAGGGAAGTTTTAAAACTTCTATTTTAGGTGCGAAAATCACTTATTAACTCATTAAAGTATATAAAAGTGAGATACGTGCGATATAACTCCTAAACTATTGTCTGTAAAAAACAAAAACAAAATTCTTTCATTTCCAAATTACCACCATCACGTAAATATCGAATATTTCACGCGAATTGGATAATTTTAAAAAAGAATGAAATAGGCTACACATTTATATTTACTTCCTGTGCGTAAAAAAGATAAATAAAACAACAGCCATGTTTTATTTATTAGCCTCCTCTCCAAATGCCTTATCTGTATTCCAGACAATAGAAATATCGTGACTAAAAACAAGTGTTTCTAACTTGTTGGTGTACCGTTATCTCGTGTGTTATTAGTGTTTTGTCTGCTGCGAAATACATGCTTTAAATTCTAACAGAGTTAAAATCGTTTTTGGCGGAAAAAAATATCTGAGTCACAAAAATATCGCTTATGTGCATCACTGTGTTATTTTGGCCACTAGAATTTTTCCAAAAAGTCTGAATCACTCTAAATGCAAATGCACAGATAGAGTTTTCTGCTCACAAGTTATTGCGCGATAACTGGCTTCTTTTCATATTTTATGTATCGTGTGATTTTATTGTTTCCTTTCCGATTCTCCTGTACCACTTTCTTTCTCCCGTTTTTTTTATTCATTTATCCGGAAAACATTTTTTATATATTCACCAACAAAGAAATAAGAATTTTTTTTTCTTATTTTTTATTTTTCACCAAGGCAGGTAAAAATCAATACCGAAACAAAATTTACAAACATTTTCTTTTTTCTAGAAATCGTAAATATGTATGAGGGAAGGTGCTTTTCTTTTCCTCCTCTCTCTCTTTCTGTCTCGCGCGCGCCAAAAGAGATGCTCTTGCGATTTGTTTTCAAGAATGAACGCCAAGTTATTCCCATGCAAATGGATATGAAAGCTTATTATTTGTTGCTTCTGCCTCGTGTCCCGCACCACGAGTTTGTAAATGAAGATGTTTACGACATTTCTTATCCAGTATCATTCGTTAACTTGCATAAATAAATATTTAAGCATTCGAACAAGAAGGAACTCTATTTAGAATTTATTGTCTAGTTTTACGACTTTATTTACGTCTATTTTGGACTTCATACAGTAGCGGAACAATCGATTTAAATTAGGTGTCGATGCAAAAAGGTTTTCCTTCATCAAGCTTTTCTCTCTGATTTTGTATGCAATTCGCGTAAATGATCTTCTTTTTGTAAAAGTAGTATTGCTTAACAACAAAGTTAACAATCCAAATATATTTTGAAGATCTTTGAGTTTGAAAACAGAATGTATATTATTTATCAAATGTGGAAAAATTGTTAGAGGATAATTGTGTGTATGTGTGTGGTTTACATAATAATTTTACTGTCCACAATAAAGTGTATGATTTTCAAAGTAAAATAAAATTATTTGTTACTAATAAGTTGTTTTGACAGTATATATGACAACAAAACCATCTAAAAATGTAAATCTAAGTTGAAGGATAAATAACTTTAATAAGGCATTAATAATATGAATTTAATTATTATCTATAATTCATAATTTAATCGCTGTCGCCATATTTTGACATCATACGAAATATAATCACAATATATAAAATAAAATTTTCAAAATATAAGCTTAGTTTACGACATCATTAAATAAATTTTTTGAGCTAAATCGTGGAATGATTCATTAACGAGAATGGGTATAAAAGCAATGGATCAGTAAATTTGGACCTAAATTAGTCATGGACGTAATTACCAGAACTTGTAAAATAAGTCTTTAATACAATTTAAATGTTTATTTTAATGCATTCAAAATAATCTGCAAGATTTCATTAAAGATTTTTTAAAAATTTAAAGTGTTAAAATACGGATTATATGGACGCATTTATAAAAACTTCAAATTCCAAATAAAACTTACATAATTAAAGAATAATGAAATGCAATATAACCTTAAATAATTAAAACCTCTAATAGATTAAAAATAACATTATTATACCAGATATTTTAGCCAATCTCTAAAATCATTTATTATTAACAATAGCAGCAATTAGTAGTTAACGCAATGTGTAAAGGCTAACTGTTTCTATTGCTAAACCATTAACATTTGCTATTACCAACAACAGTGGAGAAAGAAAAAAAAACGCTAATATAGTTGCTAGCACTTACAATTTTGATGCCATTCGTTGTCGTTTATCTCTTCATAAATGTTGCCACTATTTAAAATTAAGTTTTATTCTCGCATGTCACTTATATCAGCGTTCCAATTCATTAAAAACAAAAGGTGGAGGTAAGGTAATGAATACCATATTTTTACTGTGTTCACATTTCTGAAAAACAAATTTGTACCAAAACCATAAGTTTGAAGAGAGAGTGAAAGAAGAAAAAGGAAAAATATGGATTCATTTTTCTCCAACATCAAATAAACACCTTAAGGAAAAAGCTGTCTTCCTAATATTTCATTCATTGAAAGCAAAGTTTAAAAAAGAAAGATTAAAGAACTCTCAATATGAACAGGGTAATCTAATTAATAAATTGATTACTCTCACAGACAGCTTGTGAAACGAATTTTTTTGCGCCAATTACGATCTCTTCTAAGGCTAGGAATCGAATGGAATTACTTATTTGGGAAAGATAATGAAGCTGTAATTGTAAAGAACTTGAATTTGATGGTGGATAAGGAAACGAGCTCTGCGTGTATTTTTGCTTTTATTTGGTGTGTTCGATTTATTTTGAAAGAAAAATTTACGGTAACACTCTCATTTTCTTCGCTTTGAAAATTGAAGCTATTAACATGTGTTGATAGTTTGAAGAAATGAAATGTAAATATATACAATGTAATGAATTTTTAAAAAGTTAACTATATTGTAAAACACAAAATACATACAAGCTTAATAATTTATACATTTTTTACTGTTTTACATATAACAATGGAAACTGCAAGTGTAAAATTCTGCTGACCAAAAAGATTTGTATAAATACCGCTAAATTATCACCAAATGGTTTCATATAGATTTTCAATGCATTTTTAAAAATGATTAAAGCAAAAAGTCAATTAAAAATATCGGAGTAAATGATTTAGAACCTACGAATAAAAAATGTGTAGGATATATTATTTTGGAAGAAAAAAAAAACTAGAAATAATTGTATTTTAAATTTATCATATTAACAAAAATATCATTTTTTACTTGAATTAAAATCTAAAATCTCATGTGATAATCATTGGCCATTTTTTCAAATATCAGGAGGTCATAACTTTGAAAATACTCGATAGTATTATATTCTATTATAGGTGTATCCCAGATTTTCATCATTTTGTGATAAAAAAGTAGAAAGAAAACTATTCAAACTAAACTCCTGTTTGAAAAGCAGGAATGGTTATCAAAATAACAACCATGTATTTGGTATGAAAATTTCTATCGTTGGCCAAAAATCATGTCATTTAGGGGAACTTTGTTTTCTTGATCGACGGAATTTGACATAGTATGTCTATTTTGGATAATGCTTTAGAAATACATTTAAAAGATGCTTTTTTTTTCAGAGAATTATTTTATTTATACAATTAAACTTTTATATAAATTACTTATAGTTCAAATATTTTTCTTTTAATAATCGTACGTAACAAATTATTCCTTTTAAAGAAATATAATAAGAATTAGTTAAATATATATAACATCAAAAAATATTTTTTCCTGTTTATGTATAATCCATTTAATTATAACAAAATTCTTCAACATTTTATGCGCTCTGAAACATTTTAGATCACAATATTTTTTCAAATAATTTCATAATTTTAGTGTCTTAGGAATAAAGAAAAGACGAAATTTGATGTTTACACTTACAAAATAATACCATTTTGAAATGTAAGCAACATAATGGTCTAAACTAAAAAATATCAAAAACAACTTTAATACTTCCAGTTAGATTCAACGGGATAAATTTAAATGAATGTGACTTTAATTAAAGAAAAAAGTTTTAAAAAGAACGTTTTGTTAGAAACTTATGTTACAAAATAATTTTATATTTCAAATATGTTTTTTTTAGTATTCAACACTGAATGTAAAATGATTACGAATCCAATTTGACACACAGTATTTGAAATAGTTGTGTCTTATAAATAATCTTTGAAGATCACACACTATATATAATAACAACACATTTTTAGTTTAAAAAATGCACATATAAGTATAGAAATCTTTATTGTATATGTTATGTTAGTGTATATATATATATATATATATGTATATATATATATATATATATATATATATATATATATATATATATATATATATATATATATATATATATATATATACATATATATATATACACACTAACATAATAGCTTTTAGGTACGTCACGGTTTACCATTTGCATTTATTTATCATTTGCACGCATCAAAGTTTTATCTTGCTTTCTCCTCCTCTTTCCTGTCAAGTCACTTTTACTTAATGTTTTGATTGTACCTTCAAGCAAACCGTATTTAATTTATTGGAATTTGCTAAAGATAATATATACCTCAGAATTATTGCTCAGTTGTAAAAAAGCAATGCTTCTTCCTTCTAGAATATTTCTTCTTCAGAGTTCTTTACAATTTAAACTTCTAAATTCTAATTGATTTAAATATTTAATCGTAATTAAATTCATTCTATGCTGCATCATTTTAAAAGTATCTTTACAATTTTAATACAATGATTGCAACATTTAACATTGAACTTCGAATGCATATAATGATAAGAGTTTAATATTTTTAACCCTTTGCGTAGTTTGTTTTTCGACAGAAATTTGCAACATTTTTTAGGATAAAATTTTATACACATATTTTTACAGTCAGCATCCCAGTTAGAGTAATTAATTATTTTGAAATATTGAAATATGTATACCAAATACATTCATTATATATATATATATATATATATATATATATATATATATATATATATATATATATCGACCACAGCTCAAAAAAGGGAAACAAAGATTGACGATGAAACATAAGATAACTGCATTAATAAAAAAACGGGCTAAAACTTGGGACTACAACTCATAAATTATTAAACCCGATGCCCTTCTATAAGATGGGACAACACTGAGCCACAAAAGCAGCATATTTCACATATCATTTTATTTATGTTGCCATTTGAGGGAAAGGAAATATACCTCACTACGCCGTATCTCCCCCTCCCCCTCGGGCAAGTAAATCGTGGTCATTCGTAACTTTACTTACTCCATTTGACTAAAATACCGATTGAGAGCCAATATGCTTATATCGCGGCGATATATCATTTCTACTAACAGCATCGAATTTCGCATCTCTATTATTACCTTGCATTTTTCACTGTAACCGGGAGCTCTTTATACGAAGCCATTTTTGAGATGTACGTAAATCCCTCATTTGCGTACCTGCAAATAGAGGAACAGAACTCTTTGGATTGCCTAACGAGTAAGAGCCTCGATTGAAAGGCGGTTCGTATAACAGAGAGATTGGTTTTGAGTGGAAAGTTCAAATCTCCCAGCGATTATTCTCCTGGAAAAAAGGAGAATAGTCTCCCGGAGAAAAAGGAGAATGGGGATGATTTGCATGCCGCAATTCTTCTTATTCGGGAAAGAAAGAATCATTTATTTCCACTGATGTGGTCTTGTCAATTGGAGTATTCAATTTTATTTTCCTTTGCCCAGCCAGTGGACATAGATAAGTAAATATAAATATTGAAAGTATACGTTTGAAATGGAAAAGGTAATTTTATGGATATATACACCAGTAAAGAACGAAACAAATTTCCGCAATATTTGAATAGATTTTTTAAAATGGTGAAACAATCAAGAATACAATTCCCTAGTTGAATAATTCGATTATATGGTTTCTTCATGATTTTATTATTCGAATAATAAAAAAAATTCAGTATGAAATATAACACTTGAATGAATATTTTGGAATTCTTTATAGTTTTTCGTTTATTTCAAGGTGATTTTGTTACGAAGAATTCAAAAATTATATTTTATGTCTTATCTTTAAATGAATATGCATGTTGAAATTTTGCAATATTTAAAGTCCTCCTTTATACCAAATGAAAATTTGAGAAAAAACTTCAAACCCTTTGTACCAACATCATGATTAATTAGTTGCAAATATTGATTTTAGCAATCTTAATGATATAAGAAAAATAAAAGTTAGCGTTTTTTAATCGCCTGAAGCTCTCATATAAGCATTAAATATCATTGAAATAGTATTTTACAATTGATCATTCATTCTCTAAAAAACGTCGTTTTGACATCAATTAAGCTATACAAGTTATTGATGTTCCCATGATTGATGAAATATAATTGCTATCAATTCTTTTACCGTGAAATTCATATCTTGAGAAACAAAGCACAATTTCAAGCAAATCAATTGCGGATTTATTTGGATGAATCAGAAACTGCTTTGCTGATGCCAACCAGAGACTACTTTGTTGAGTGGGCAACTTGATCTGGATTTAAAATTAAGCTCCTTTCACTTATTCTGCCTTTCCAATATTCCTGAATAAGTCAGAAAGACAAATGAATTAAAACACGATAGAATAATTTGTAATTTGAAATTAATTTCGTCTAAATCACCAAATGTCCCTAAGAGTACCTTATCACAGAATCATTTTTTTACGTTGGATTTTAATTTAATTCCTATTTCAAAGACATATTTTGTTAATAAGTGTGTGATTATTGTAATTTAAAATGTTCGAAAAACAAATTATTTGCAAAAATTTGTGAAAATTTCAGTATATTTAACTAATTTTCACTTTTTCCATTGTAATGGAAAAACTAATCATAAACCGTAAACTAATCATAAATTCCTCTCATTAAGTTCTAGAATATTATAATCAAAATTTAATGAATCTTGGTTCCAGTTCTTTATAAATACCAACATTATAATGTACACTTTTGCCGTTTAATTATCGCATAAGTCTTCAAATATAAGAATACATAGAAACGCTTATGATTTAGAAACACAGTAAAGTGCGAAATTATTAGGAATTAAAAAAGAAAACGAAAGAAATTGAATACTAAAATTAGTTATAATTAAAAGAGAACTCTATAGTTAGTTTGCTACATTTATTTTAATTGAAAAAGAAGCATAATAAATTCTTCGCAAAGGAATAAAAAAGGAATACCGAAGGAAAGAAGTTCGTATTATTTTCAAAGTTTAATGTGCCATGGCTAACTATTAATTAATTGAATCTGGCAAATGGTCACTTTTATTGTTTGTTTCCGATTCAGGCATGTCATGCATCAGAATGTTGGATGAGCCAACTTGCTAAATTGCTAGGAAGTCATGTCATCCAGAATTAAGAGTGTTACGTCACATCCTTCAAAAAACCATTAGTCCATCGGGGTAAATGAAAAGCTCAAGGTGCACCATTGCGAACGACCTCGCCCGAGGGGGCAGTGGTAGCAGCAGCCTTAAACGATGCAATCTGGTGCACCTAAGAGGTTACAGCTCCACCCTTACTCCATTATGTCATTCACCTTGGCGATGAAGTCAGAAGTAATGCAAGTCAGCTCATAAGATGCCAAATGGTCGAGTCTTTACATTGTTATCTGGCACTATCACCCTCATCCACAGCTTTGAAAAGGAGCCAAGTTATTGTAAATGAGCGCTCACTGACTCTTGATCCTCAGACTCATTTTGTTGTCAGCTGTAATTGATGCACAACATCGCGTCTTATCAGCAACGATGACTTTCACTTTTGCTTGTGAACCAAAAACCATAACGAATGCAATCGAGGCGCCGATTTGCTTTTTTTCCCTTTGATCACGAAAATGACTCGATTAGGTATAATTTGTATTTATCTTAGTTGTGAACTCCGGTAACCTCTGCAAGCATGGATTGTCTGATAAGGATAATCGAAAGCCTTAAGCGCGTTTTCGAAGCGAATTTCTTCTGTAAACAAATTATCATTGATTGGAAAATTCATAATGCAATCATTTTATGTAATGTTCTGTATTTTAATACGAGTTACAATTGGTTGTTACAAATTTTTTCAAATATGAAAGAAAATCAAATATGTATTGATGTAATATTTAACATTTAATTATTCCCTCTTTTCACACATTATATATATATATATATATATATATATATATATATATATATATATATATATATATATATATATATATATATATCAAATTCACACAAACTGCTAGTTAAGAGTTTTCCAAGCTTTAATATGTGCATCAGATATGCGTAAAGTTTTAGAATTATTTTTTGCGTTATATATTCACAAATAAGATTAATTTTTGTATATATATATATATATATATATATATATATATATATATATATATATATATATATATATATATATATATATATGTATGTATGTATATATAAGGGTTACCAAAAGTATCCGTAGAAATTATTTTGTGATTCATTTGAAACGAAATAATTTTAAAAGATAAGATAATAACAAATGATAATTAAATATTTTCCTATTTAAACGTATTTGAAAGATTTCAAATTCATAATTAAGGTATGGTGTTAAGACTACACAGTATTTTCTCTCCTTCTTTCTCCTCACCAAATAGCTAATGTATAATAGTAGTTAAATTTATACAACAATTGTGTGCATTAAATTAAATATATTTCCAAAAATTATCTTTGAAGAAAAATATTTACGTGAAAAATAAGCATTAAAACAAATAAAAATAGATAATAATTTTTAAAAATTTTTTTAATTATTTTTATTTATTTGTTTTTTACTTTTAAAAATATTGGTAACATTTATTCATTTTTTTATTTTTTGCGTCAAAACAAGTATAATTCTTTACAAGGAAGAAAACTAAAATAAAAAAGTTTATTACGTTTGTATAATTTATCATATCCATAAACATTAATTTAATTAAAAATTTAAATTTGTGAAAACATTTAATTAATTCTAATTGAAATTATTATATATTATGCAAGTACGAATTTCCACTTAAAAGATTCCAGCAATTATATACATTTTACCTGTCTCAAAAAGCAAATTAACAATGTTAATTACTAATTGCCATTAAATATTTCTCTTATTTCGAAACGTAATTACAGTTAACATTTAAACTTCTTACGTTTGTTAAAATAAATTAAGTTCTCAATTTCTTGAGATGCAATAAAAACTTCTCGGTTTTTATTTAACTTAAGAAGATAAACTTCAAAGAAAAGTAATTTTTCTATACATAAAAGTCTTAAAATAAATGGCAATAGTGACTATTTATTGAATGTGCGTACAAAAGCTCAAAAATATTATTAAATAACAGCTAAATTTTACTTGTCGAAAGTTGCTGTTCTTTTGACTAATTTAATTTATTTTCTCCACATTTGATACCCTTTGAACTTATTTAATTGACTTTCATATTAACTAATTAACTTTCTTTGATATTTCTCACTTTTAATTTGGCTCATTGTTCCGAATGCACTTCAAAGTTAAGAACTGCGGTAACTTTTAAATTATACTCCTTTTGGATGAAAGTTAATAAAAAACAAAGGAAACCTAACTTAATAACAGATTTGGCCGACACAAAACAGAACAGTTCAAAAGTACTTGGGAAATCAATGATTGAATTACTCCAGTACTTCGAATTTATAATTTGTATTCACTTAAAGTAACATGAAATATTATTTTTATTTCATTCAGCTTTAGATTAAAATGATTAGTTAATATTTTAATTATTTTAGTTCAGCATATTTAAATGAATAATTCAGAAATAATCATATAATAAACAATATTTTTTGTTCCATGAATTATAAACTCCAAAGCAGTTATTTATTAAATTGTCTATTCCTTTTGTATATGTAATTGGTTATTATCTTTGGTATATTGGTTTCATACTTAATTGTGAGAAAGCAATAAATAGGGTAATTTTTATCGGTTGCTTCAATTCTTATTATCTTTGATAATAATTATTGTGTGGACATAATATTTTTATTAAAATGTACACACACAATTTGAGTAAGTAATTTATTAATTCTGACATTTATGTAATGAAACAAAATGGTACTTTTTTGAGCAAGTATCAACTTTTTTATAGTAATTTACTTTTAGATAATTGAATATTACTTTTTTTATTTTACTAAAATAATCGCAAAGTTCAGTTTACATAAACATTATTATGATAGTCATTGAAAACTCAATTACAATATTTTAAACATACGAGGGAGATCAAATGTTATTATAAATTGGAAAATATTTTAAAAATTATTGGCTTATTATTTCATCAGGAAAAAGTTTAAAATAAAATGCTCTTTATTTGGGTGTAAAAATAATAAGCTTAAAAACTCTCTAGCGATTGCTCCGACAAATGTTTGTATTTGCTGAAGTATAAAAACACCACCTATCGCACGTTGCTAAACAACAGCAGCTACTGAACCTGAACTTTTCTCAAGAGGAAATTACCTTAATAATTAGCAATGACAAACTGATACAAAGAATACCGGTGAAGAAGTGCGGTTTCCACTCCAATCCCAAGGTCTGAGGTTCGATCCCCGGGCTTGGCGATGTCGACTCTGTTTTTCATTCGTTCAGTGGGTCTATAAAATTGAGGACCCAGTATTCTCGGGAGCAAAAACCCTGGGGATTTTGCGTTAGGATTTCTTGTTAACTGGGACATGCTTCGGTCAGGCATAAAAACAGGTGTGGGCACTGCAAGCTTTGGCTTCCATAAGGGCTCCAAACTGTGCTACTGAGTTTGGTTTAAATATATAGAAAATAATTTTGAAAAATTAAGAATCTTTCAAAAATCAGTTGATATTTAGGCTTTCGACGAATGGTTCTCTGTATGTTAGTGGCAAAGTCGTGCTCTATGGAATGAAGATTTGAATTCGATTCTAACCACAGTGTTACAATAATAGTTGAATTTCTGCTTTCCGAATACACTTTGAGACACGTGAATACTACTTACATTCCAAGTGGAAAGTAGTCAGTATCTACTTTTTAAATAAAAAAATAATGTTTTTCTCTTCAGTAAAAATCATCCTAGATGGCAATAAGCGGAGGATATTAGTCTATCCGCTTCGAAGTGCCTAGTTTTTGATGGATTCCCTTAAACCTCGAGTATTTTTAAGGCACGTATGTACTCAGGTAAATAACGATTGTGATATTTATTTACCTGAATCAAATATTACTATCTACATTAAAAAATACATATTGCTTTTAAATTAAATTGTTTTTAAACTTTATAAACATTTTTTATACACGTGTATCTCATATGATATGCACATTTAGTATCATATGAAGTGTAATTCCTCCAAAATAGAGAATAATCAAACAATGTGCATAGTTTAAAGATTTAAATTTATATTGTAAAGAAGCTGAAAAAGTGAGCTTATATATATATATATATATATATATATATATATATATATATATATATATATATATATATATATATATATATAATAAATGGAACAACATTTTTATACAACACGTTTTCCAAATGATTTCTTACCTGAAATAAAAACAAATTACTCAACAGAATTAATAATAAAACGTGTCGAAAACCGATTTATAATTGAATAACTACAATAAAAAATTAATATCTAAATAGAAACATTCAGAAACTAAGAAAAACATGCAAGTTATCTTTTTTCTCCGAAATTCAAAATACATTTTTATCAAGAAATTGAAATAAATGTTTCGAAATTATTTTTTTCTCAAACAATTCTTACCAAGCCGGTAATGAAATCAATAAGAAAAACAAATCATAATTTCTTAATTTAACTTTTTTCCACTTTTTTTTATAACTGTCAAACATTTTTCTTTGCGTAAATTAAGTATTTTGCTAAGTTATCCTACTGGTGCAAAAAATACACGATTAAAAAATTTTCCTCGAAAAAAATAATTTGGTGAATTAACCATTTCATTAATTTCTGCCGGAAATTTTTAATTTTTATTTTCACACTCTCTCACACCAGCCTAATTCTTGATAATATGTGTATTTTTTTTTATTATTATTCTTAATCATTTGCACGCTGTGCTAAAAGAAACAGGATTTTACACTTCAGCTATTACGAATGCCGTTAGATTTTTTTCTTGCAGAATTTTCTAGAAAAATAAAAAAAAGAAACATTGCTCTGAATTAAGAAAAAAATAATATTTTCCTAAGAGAAGAAGCATGCTAAAAGCAAGGGGGAAATATGACAGGAACTGTTAAAAAAAATCACAGTCATCAGTTCTGCTCCTTCCAGTTTTTCTAGGTTTTAACTTTTAGTTTGTCCATTAACAACATGAACCAACATTCACCAAGCATATTAAACATTCTTTGGTGACATTATAAAAAAAAACTTTATGGGCATGAATATGTATTAAAGCAGTGTCTTTTTTTCTCAAAAACTACCTTTTGTGGTTTCATAACTTCCATCATCCAATCATTAATATACTCTGAATATTTTTTTGGAGAAAAACTCATAAATCCCAAGAGGAAAAAAATGAAGCGGTTGCAGTCTACACTAATCATATGAGTTTTGGTACAGAGTGGTAATCTGGGTCCTGTTAGCATCTAATTAATTCCAGAAATGAACTTTTTTCCATAAATGGAAAAAAAGGAAGTTTTTAAGATAGTTTGTCTGAGAAGTAAAGCTGGTGGTTTTAAATAAAGGTTACTATGCAATATCAAATGATTTTGCTATCAATACAACTGTATTAATATAATACACATCTACTTATCTTAGTCATACTATAAAAAAGTATTTCATGTTTATTTTACTGATAGGATGTGAATTATATGAAGATCAGAACTATACTTATTAAGGCAATGCGAAGTCGATTTAAAAATTGGTGATGAGACAATAAAAAATATGATTTCACTGAAAAAAAAAGTTTTCGGGTGTAAATGTGTTGTGTTGTTTATGATCCTTGGACAAGTCAAGCTAGCTATGCCGTTGACCATGCGAATTTAAGTCAGTAGAAAGCGTCTTTTTTTTAACCAGAGCACCAAGAAGATGAAAGTACGACTTTGTTCTAAGCTTCTGCGATAGATGGCACCAACAGAGGATCCACTCCCTCACTTTTCTCCAGACCGTTATAGTTATGGCAGCTGCTCAATGACCAACCACAGGACTTTCGACTCCACAGATTTAATTAGCATGTATATCGCATGCATTCGGTGGGCCTTTGGCGGCATTTGGAATCGAATCTCGTATTTCCAGACGGAAGGCGAATGCTCTAACCACTAGGATACCACTGTCTATGGATGTAGTTGTAATAAATATAATGTTTTAGATTCAATTCTTCTGCAATGTTGTTGACACAACACAATAGTTTTTGAAACATTGTTGACCAGTTTGTTTTTCGAAATCCATGGGTTTCAGCCTTCTAGGAGAAGTTTTTATTAATTGTGGAACGTATTCACGTAACACAAAGGAGAAAACCTTTAAGAATTTCAGGCATCCATCTCGAAAAGCATGCGTACAGAAAGAAGAAACATAAAATTTATCTTCAATTGCTCAATGCAACAAAAATACATATGACCGATTACTCCATTAAAAATGTTTTTATTACTTAATTAAAATATTTCTGAAGCAGGTTTTTGCAATGTTAATAATATTATCATTAGGAAATTTTTTAATTGAGGCACACAAGCAGAGACTATTAATTACTGTTAAAAAAACCAAATCATTTCAATCATCAAATACAGAAAAATACTTTGATAATTGTGCTGACAAAACAACAAATTAAATAGTATACTACTATCATTTAGAAAATTATAAACTAAAACTATAAATTATTATATTATACAAGTACTTATCATTTAAAAAATTTGATGAAAGTTTTTTTGAAGTTGTGATAATTGAAATTATTTTGGTATACATTTGATTGGAGATATATGCTACTTGATAGGTAGATCGGAGAAATTATTTTTAGCATACAGATTTAGAAATATTTTTGACAAAAGAGAAAGAAGTCTTAGAAGAAAACTTTTGGCACAATCAGAATTTGTAATAATTTTTTTAATTGAGATCATTAAAATCAGTCAAAATTTGGAGTACAATATTAAATTTTATTTTAAGGACTGTCAACAATGTGATGCAAAGTAAAAAAAATGCACATTTCTTTAAATCTAAAATATCCCAAGAAAAAGGTCGAATTTCCGAAATTTATAAGAAAAATCTACATTGTACTAGCATCTAGAGTATTTAAAAAAGTTAAATATTGTTGAATAGATTGTTACGATGTGCTTTAAGGTATCTATTTTTACGACCGGAAACCAAAATCACAGTAAAATGCTTCTTCATTTTATATCATGATTAAATTACGAGGTTGATCTTTGAGTTGATTTCCCTTTTATTATTTCAAATCCATATCAATAAAGAATATTAGATGTCATGAAAGTTTAGAATCCCCTTTTAGCACGATGTTTTCTGCTACGTTCGGAATCGAACTCATAATTATCTAGATACAACACCAACGTATTTTTCTCTTAGTTATCACATCCAAAAACACAAAATGCCTGATTTTTTAAAATTTATATTTAAGTAGTTTCAACTAAGAAATATATGTTAAACGTAAATGAAAAAAAAATTTTAACCCCATACATAGCTTATAAAAATACCAATTCAAAATTCAAGTGTAGTTTGAAGAAAGCGAAAAATACTAGATCAAATGCAGGATGAAATAGTTAATTTGCAAAAAAGCACTGAGGAAATTGGCACCTTCAAAAGTCATTACTACAACGATCTATCCAGCGCGCAAGGTATAGAAGCTGTTTATCGTCAAAGTATGACGCATCTTTCAGGGATGTGATTAGACGGTCTTTTTATTAACGACATCATCCAATGAAGCCTTTAAATATTGACGCCCTACGATATCTGAACGCGAGAATCTTCGCCTTGCCTTTCCAGGATGTAACGAGGTCTCTTTCATTATCTGGGAGGAAATGGGTATTATGCATGAAGCCGCAAAAGAAGTGGCCAACAAATTGGATGGCGTCCATTGTCATTATAGAAGGTAGCCCATTTCTCTATTAATGAAATGTGGAGAATAAAGCCTGTGCCTTCTCATTAACAGAAGTGAAGCTCACGCGGATGGAGGGTTTGTGTATATACTTGGTTTTAAATATCATTTTAATAAGAGCGGTAATAAGGTGGTTCAGGACGCATTTTTCGTGGTTCATGCACTCCTTGAAGAGCTGCTGCATCATTTTCCACCTCACTGATAAACTCTCTTCGTTAGGTGGCAGATATTCTCCGTTGCCCGTCAAATTTGAGTAGCCTAACTTATTTAGAGGTGTTATGAAGACTAAAATGTTGTGGTTTAAAGTACGACACACTTTGGTGTTGGAGAAGCTGAACTCGCTAAGTTTTACTCCTGGCAATGAACTGGCTGTGGAAGGCTTTAAAAAATTCATTATTTTATATGTTTAGCACATTAAGTCGATAGCATTAAATACGATACGATTCAGACTCTTAAAAATATGATTCTTATTCAAAAGTTGCTCTCATTGAGTTACCCAAACATAATTTAGACCTCTCATAAGTTGGAAAGGCATAATCGCACCTGTTAAACTACTTTTTCATCTCTTTCGTGTCTGATAGTGGCGAGTTCGTAACTTGTCGCAGTGGAAGTCTAGCGTGAAAAGAGGTCCAAAGTATAAATAGGCTTCAGTTTTAATGCTTTTCCGTAGGCATGATGCTTAAGTGTTGCGACAAATTTAATTGAGGATCACTACACTGGACCATAATTCAAGATAATAATGTGATTGGGTGTTTATACTGGTTTCTGTTCGCAGCGATAGTAAATGGAAACATAAAAATATGATATAGCATAATACATTTTTATTTTTCTTCGCTAAAAGAGTTTCTTGAAACTTTATAACTCAAATGAACAGAGTAATCACTTATGTGGTAAACTAAAAACAATGATACATTATTCAAAATTCCCGTAAGTCCTGCTATATGTAAAATAATTTATTGGTACTGTAAATGATAAATATTAAAATATGCCTTTCATCATCTTATTTTACACTATTTCACACCATTTCATAAAACGATATCTCTCTTTTTTATATTTCCTGCATTCAAAGAAGAATCTTTAATTTCTTTAAAGTATAATACTATTTGGCCTACCTAATACATAATATATAGATATGATATAGTGTCAAATTAGAAATTCCTTTTACATTTCATAATAGATCTATATATTAGGTATTCTGCTATCTTTCTTTTGTGTGGAATAGTAACTATTCATTAAAGGGTCATTCAAGTTATTCGATATATTAATGTCACAAAAAATATTAAAATCACAGCTTGAAAATATATGGGGAAATTAACAGTCTCAAAAATTCTGTGATAATTCTGTAATTATTTGATTTGGTTTAGTCTGCAACGTTCAACTACGCGCAAGAATCTAGTTAAACTGGGACATGTTGTTAAAAGTTGAATCTGAGCCAGGAATGGGAATCAAACCCACAAGCTGTTGAACTGAATTCCAAAAACCTGACCATTCAGATGTTAATTTTGTTGAAGAAATAAGGCATAACAGAAATATATAATGCTTCAGTTTCCTATTACGGATTTTTATTAGCCAGTTTATTTATAAATTTAAGTGGGAGCAGATAGAGATTTTGATGATGGAAAATCATAGATTTTCAATATTGAAAAAATCTGAATGGTTTAATTTTGATATTTATGCCATTTTGGAAATATCTCTCGTCAAAGTCAACGAAATAATGAAGGCATGCTGATTGCACATTCATTTAATAATTTCATTTTCGTAGAGAAGTAAAATAATTAATAATGTCTTTATGGAATAAAAAAAATGAACGATGTACCGACTAGAATTTATTTGTATTGATACAATTTCTCTTTACTTATTTAAAAATCAAACATATTAAATAAGAAAAATACTATAATTATTCTCAATACAAGAAAAAATAAAAAAATATTTACTAGCATTGTGTTTCAAAAACATTAATTTAGAGAATTAGAGAGTTCAGTAATTTTCAACTAAATTTAATTCTCGATACACCCTGGAAACATACGATAATTCGAATTAGAATTTGCATGAAATCTAATTCGTTTTTCTGATAAGAAACCATTTCGTTGAGGTGAATTTCAACATCACTGTCCGAATCTTTTACATTCATTGGGAAAACGTGGCCCCTTTCGCACCATCCTCCGAAACGAAGCTGGTCCCTGGCCTCCCTTGGGGGACCTAGAGACACAGCTTTCCATTATTAATGAAGATACTCGTTCTTCTCGTACATCGAATGTTGGGAGATCACCAGCTACAAGTTAATTTATTTTGTAGAGTCCCAAGTGGCCTTATCGTGTGGAGAGATTTTTTTCCCGCCCTATTTCTCTCCGTATTTGCCGACGGATAAATTAAAGAGATTAGCGAATCTATACGTTCTTCGAGCCACCAATGTTTTCCTCTTTTTTTACTTCACTCCCACCAAAACAGCTCGAATTTTTCCAAGCCATTAGAAGAGTTTTCGGGTGTTGTATTAAATTATCTTTTTGGTGTTTTGTTTTCCGAAGCTTCATTCGGAAGTTTCTGTTGAAATGTTTGGTAAACATGAAACTAACCAGCGAAACGGATCACACAAAAAAAGGGCTGTAACTATGTTATTAAAAAAACCTATCAACATAATGAATAGTTATTTTGTGGCAATTTGGTAATTATTTTAATAAGGATTTCTTAACGAGTTAAGCAACATAGGAAAACGTGCTGCTAATAATAATTTAGCAATAAAATTATAGCAAACATTAAAACTGAAATAAAATTGTGAATTTAAATAACAGTTAATGGACTTAATATATTTCTACAATTTGAGTTAATTGACGTGTATCATTTAATTTGTGGAATATAACACCAAAAGACTATTCTTTTTCCACCAAAAGATTTTTAAGCGTTTTTGTAAGCAAAATAAGTCCCTTAGTGCTTTGAGTAAAAAAGCGTTTGAGGAGATAATAATTTTTAATTAAATGGCATTCACAATATTTAAGCTTTATAAGACCATTGATTGTGATCCAGCTGCTTCAGAAGATATAGAAAAAGGTTGTCTGAAACATTATGCGATACAATTTATACAAACTTTCATGCATTTTATTTAATCAAATACATAATATCGAGGGAAAATATTGGATGTTTGGATGAATAATGGGAACCTCTAACCAATTTCGTTTTTCCAAAGATTAATATTTCTATATCTCTTAGATATGATCTGTAGTGACTGTTTTCACGTACACATTAATCTTCATTAATATCATGTTTATGTTAATACAAATATATTTTGCAGTTCTCAGGTTATAAAATGTTTTCAGTTAGTGACGTTTGACAAATTGAAAACTTCTAATAACCTGAATCAATCCACCAAAATGAAATTTTGCTGTTCTTAACGCATTCAGCACCAACGCCCTTTATAATTGAATGTGTCTTACCCTCAATGCAGGATCCTCGCTCGTAGAAGTACCTCCCCTGAGCGGAAGGGGCCCTGAGCCCCTCCGTGATGGAATAAGAATCGTCAGGGCTGAGAAGACACAGGCTCGAACTGGAGTCGAACTCAAATGAGCGGCATGTAAAATCAGAATGGTGGACACAGGCCTTTTCGCACTCTTCCCTGGTAATAGCCGAGCCCTGAACATGCACGTGCCCACCCTGTACCAGAGTGCGACCGCTCTGCTGGTGGAACATGCAACGAGAAGGTTCTGAAAGAGAAAAACCAAAAGAAGGGGGAGAACTTCAGAAGGGGAGATAGAACGGTATTTACTGATGATTTCGCTTCTGTGAGGAGAATTAGGCACTTAGTTCTGTAATATAATGAGTAAATATTTATTATATTTAACTTACGAAACACTGGTAAGTCACCAAACATTTGGCTATGGTTATTGTTTTTGAATGTAAATAAACTCATATTCGGAATATGTTGACACATAACATTTGCAATAGGACGATTTCTTTAGCAAATGAATATATATTTATAATGAAAAATATGTTCCATATTAATTTTAACTGACAATAGATATAATAGATATAAATAAATCTTTCAATGAATAATTTTTCGAAAGTAATTGGTTTACAATTAAATCCTTAAGTTCTCATTAAATTTACTTAAAACCTCGGAACAATCTGACATTTCAAATTACTTTTATTGATAAAGATATTTTTGGAAACTGCCTCTATTAAAAATGCTAAAAAACATAAATTACGATTGTTCTGCTGTAGTAATTAGATATGATAATCAGACTCTGGCCTAACTTTTTAAAAGGGATTTTGTAATAGAGAAGAATTTCAGAGCATAAAGTCAAGTACCTGCAATTTGTCACAAGAAGATCATAGTAATTTGCTTTTCTCAAAAAGCTTAATTTTTTTTTATAAATCTTGTGCTTAATGATGCAGCTTTAAATTTTTACTTACTTAATTATTCAACTCAAAAGTATTATGTATCCAAGGGAATAAAGAATTTCAGAATAAAAGAATTAGTAAATTGTAATTCTTATGGTAAGTTACCACTGCAAGGCATTAAAGCAATTCTTTTAAGCAATTTTAGGAAATCTATACACTAATGATCAATAATTGATAAGTGATTTTGAAATACTTTGAGAACGTTAATGATTAATAATTCATCAGGCATTACTTGGGGATGAAGTTAATGATTTGGAAATGTCACGAAAATAGAGTATTGTAAAGTATAATCATCAGAATGTTTTAGGATTGATAAAAAAAATTCCGAAGTTAGACAGTGGGTCAATTTTGGAAGCGTCAAAAGAAGCATTTGCAAATGCACAACCGTCCTTGGAACATCAAACAGTTCAAAATATCGAATTTCTTTCATAGGAACATCATCTTCGTATGAAATTTGCTTAGTAAGAAGTCTGATGACTTGATTTCGATGACAAAAACAATGTGCAAAATTTGAATTTTTCATTGAAATAATTATTTATTTAATTCATTTTGATATACAATTTTTTTTATGTCAAGCTGCGTATGTGGATGATTAAAAGAACTGCGATCATTTATACAAATATATTTGAACCTGAATTTTTATAAAATACTTAAAAAGGAATTCAGTTGGAGAATATTGTAATATAGGAAATCATATCCGTATACCGGTGGAAATCCTAGAAAAATATTTAAGAGAAATTGAAAATTTTCAAATTTTTTTTCTTAATTAAAACATTCATTGTTTGTTATCAATTTATTTTTTATTAAACTTCAAAAAAGAGATTGTGTGTGCACTATATTTTATTTATTCATTAATAGTTAAATAGAAAGTATAGGATAAAATGGATTTTTAGAATGGGTTAAACAAACTTTTGAAATGAAATATATACATATTATTCTTACATATAAAAAATTAACATAATTTTTTTAATTTAAATTAATATATTATAGATTTTAAATCATTGAAAATCTGCAACATTTTTTAATCCTTATTCAGTAAATTTCTTTTAAGTATTAATATTGGAACGCATCCGTCTTTAAATCATTTGTTTTAATGTTTCAGTAATTTGTGCGAATAATGCAACAGATGATATGAATTCTTAATGCCTCCATGGTATCAAGCTAACAGCTACTTAAATGTTTGCTTCTGTAACAGAGTGATTACCATAACTACAAGAAGCTGCAAACGTAACATGGTCTTTTGTGTGTGTGTTTTTTTAAGAGAATGTTTTATAGAAGGGGATGTGTGATATTTAAGCCTTATCCGCTCACAGAAGCGAAAGCATGCAGAAATGCTTAACATAAAATAACATGCTCATCAATTTCAGACACAACACTCCAGATGCTCGAAACATAATATATAAACATTTGTACATGAATACACTGGGAGTGTCAGTAAGCTAAAATAAAAATGCATACATTAGAAACACATATAAGACAAGCAGAGAACAGAACATTGAAATAAAGAATACAGAAAACTTTGTTGGCACTGAAGCAAAATATACATATCGACATGCTTATGGTTTAACGAAATTGTTCGTTTTGTTTGCTTTTGTGTACAACTCAATCATGCATGACATTAACATTTTCAGCTTTACACAATACATAAGTTTTGAAAAATTATGTAGAAACATATGTAAAGTGGGGGGTGCTAACCATAGGAGGCATGTAAAGCATAGACTTTTATTTTTAATGATCATTTCAGATTATTTTGGGTGAAAGAAAATGCTTATTTTATGTTCTTATGTCAAAAAGCAAAGAGAAAGTACTTAAAAGAGCCTGTTAAAGCATGCAAATGATATAAAGCATATGAACTCATATTTTATTATTATAAAAATTATTTTATTTTCTCTCTCTCAGGACTGTTATATACTTTAAAAATATCTACAAGATATTAAAACATTATATCCTGTAAAAAGATTCAAAATATATAATATTAATATATATCACATACTTTAGAAAATTTTTTTTACTGTAGCATCGGTTGTATGTATTTATTGCATCTATTAAATATAAGAAGTATATAATATGGGTAAAATATCACACATTTTTTCATCATTTCTATACGTTTTTCACTGCATGCATTAATGAAAATATCATCTTGATGAAAATGAAACTTTTATGTTTCTTATGTCCACATATTAGAGAACAGCAGAAATAAAACTGTATACAGATTTACATCAATTAAATATTGCTAACGATCATTTTACGTCAATTTAATTTTTTATAAACTAAGAACAAATGCATGATTCAATCTTCATTATTTAGTTTAACACACATTGACGTTAATTACAATCTATTCCAATTACTAAATTTTATAAAATTCATAAGTAATTATATAAGGTATACTCATTTATAGAATCTTATAATAAATACACCTTACCAATAAGTTTGCAAAAATTATTTTGTTACGGTATTTCATAAGTTACTATCGTTGAGAGAATACCACAAATGAGTACAAAATTACACATTAGATAATATAAATCCATAGCAAGTCTCAGCTAATCGTTTAAAATACAGGATATTTCTTAGATAAAATTCCACTTTGAAGTGACTAAAAAATGGAAATCATAAAATTAAGAAATATAAAGTCGGTGGTAGTGTTAAGATGCTAGCATGAAACTAAATAAAAAATATTTTACTTTGCCAAAAAATGGTAAAAATTAATCTTTTAATGGGCAAAACTCATCCAAAATGTTCAGCTTCCAGAATCAAATACTTTCAGTTAAATATAAGATATTTATCATTTACGCTAAAATGAACACAAAAATATCATTCAGCGTAAATAACCAAAATTTGCTTTTTGTTCAACTAAGTAAAACAAAAACATATATTTGATATGCAGTAAATAGTTTGGGAGTGCGATTTAGATTTAATTTTTACATTTTAGTTATAAATTATAATTAAAATTTAAAGTAGAGGAGCTATCAAACGGTTTGCTACGAAAATAAATAAATGGCATGTTATTTCATAACAAACAAAACTACAACGGCAGCAAAATATTGCAATATAAAGCTGAAAAATTCTTTAACTACGAATTTATAATTGATGTTATATAGCAGATAAATACGATGATTGTTGTAAGGTATATTTATATAAATCCAGCTTATCGCCTTCTGTAAAAAAATCATCAAAAGTTTGTCATGGACCGTGTTTATGTGTCACAAAAGAGGAAAATCAGTAAACTATACTAATAACTTTCAACTGATGTTCTGGATGAAACAGAAACGCACCATCCCTGTCCTTGGCAAGGAAGAAATGTGGAACAAATCACTTCAAAAGGCGTTGCTTTATTCTTTGGTTAAAGTGAACACATCTCTAACTATTTAACTGAAATTATTTTAATTAATGCTTGTAATACTTTAGTAAGTAACTAAAATATGGTGTAATATTATTGATGCAAATTAATTGTAAGATACTTTATAATTAGTGAAAAAATCATAAAATTTACCGAAAAAATCATACACCATCGTTATCTTATTAATGACGATGTAATTTTCATGGAGAATTTAATATTAGGAATTAAGAAGGTAATAAATTATATATGTTTGAACAAAACATTGACAAAAGGATAATTTGCAGAAATATAGAACAAAACAGTATAACAAAAAACAATAACAACAAATTCGAAGAAAATTAAAATTTCCTTACTTTTAAATTCAAATTAGAATAAAAGTATCTAAGAAACGACAACCAGATATGTTGGAAAATTCAACATAAACTCTTTCCCATTTAAAAAAATACTTGTCTGGAGATACAGCACTTAAAATGAAATACATCTTTCTAAAGCACTTGTAAGTACTTCTCAAACAGGCGAATACATTGATGTTAGAAAATGTCAAGAAAATTTGAATTACTTATTTCTACGACCAAAAAAGCATTTGCTAAAAAGATCAACTAAGTAGATTTGCTAAAGAAGATATATTTAGGGAAAGGAAGTGGGATGGAATTCCAGAAGCAGTTTTTGAGCAGTTAAAGGTGGCAACAGAAGAAAAGTGAAAACATGGTTACAAATAAACATGCAATTCTGGCATGGTCCAAATTTCTCATAGGAATATCTTATATTTTTCTTCTTTTTAAGAGGGCATACATATATGTTTGGTTTGCAGGGGAAATAAAATTCAACAGAAAGTAAAGAAGTAGTACCTTAAGTAAATATTGCAGTCGCCCGGAGAGCACATAATGGAATCTTGCCTCCAATCTGGTTTTCAAGTTATATCACCCCAAGATCTCGAAAATTTGATATCATTTCGAAAAAAAGAAGATATACCCAGCTCGTTTTATTTATGTACTATTTTGAGAATCGTACTTCATGTTTTTATGGTGAATATTTTTTCCTATATCTCCTGTTCATCTGCAGTAGGGAGGCGGCTGAGAGGGACATCCCCTCTCTTAAATAAAAACTGAACTTTTTATGTGGCCGTATAAATATACAAGCCTTCGAATTTCCTCAACAGAAGGCACGGTTGAAAGCCTCCTGTTTATTTTGTCGGAACCTTAAGGTGGAAAAGTTCGAGTTTTTATTTACTTGGGGGAGGGGATGTAGTCTGTTGTGCAACTAGCGCTTTTTATTCCCAAGCGAATGACGTTTCTGGAGACTTAGAAGAAACAACTTCAGAAATATCCTCCGCTATTTGAGAATGGCTTTGTATGATGTATCTCTTTTGTCTTCATTTTTGCTTCTCCAAAAGGGAAGAAAAACAATCGGTACCTTAATATAGCAGAATTTGAAAGAAACTTATCACAGACTGGAAGGCTTCATGAGCGGTAAAGGACATGAAGCACTCACGAAAAATACATAAGCTAGATTGAATTTTGAAAGTTAGTTTTCATATTCTCAATTTATTAGATTCCATTAACGATATCATGCATTTCTTTAAATAGAAACATATTATACCAATATTTAAACTTGAATTTTCAAAATGATTTACATGCCAAAGATTTACGAACAGCAAGTGTAATATTAAAATCCTACTGGGTAATGAAATCCTCTTTGATGTGAGTGAAATAGTTAAATGGCTGAGTTTGAACATTTTTCCCGGCAATCGCAAAATCACTTCATTCTCACAAGATGTTCTCCGGAATGAGTGTTTTTCGGAGCAAAGTTTGATTCTAGTTACAATCTAATTCGTTTTTATCGGGTGGGTAATTTGAAACATGCATCAAGGGTCAGGGTTGCGCAGTAGCTGTGTACTTTCTGCCGCACGTAAATCCTGTGTTTGTCGTGGGGTGTAAATTCCGAGCAAGTGACAGAAATGAGTGGTGACGTCACTCAACAACGGCCATCACGTGTTGTGCCAGTTCAGCCAGGTCGGCTATGATCCCCTGGCTGACGAAATTCGTACTTATTGTAGCCAGTGCGTTGGCTGACCTGTGTAATAACCGCAACCGACGGCCTCAGAGGTAAACATTCCTCCTTTGTGTACTTTACAAATGCTTAAAAAAGATATTTAAGAATTTGATACTATAATAAATTGCATTACTTTGTTAATATTAACAACTTTATTAAATGTACTATAACTCTGTAATGAAATCACGTTTCGAATCTTAAAATTTTAACGCAACATTTAATTATTTTTAATATAAGATATCAACAATTCTTCTTGCGAAATATTTAATTCATAAAACATTTGTTGATATTATATTAAGAAATATATATATATATATATATGAACTGTTCATAAAAAAATGAAAATTTTTCAGTTCGATTTAGAAATTTTCAAGCTATGCAACAAAAAAAAAAGAATAATTGTGTTTGAGAAATTGAATTGTACAGAATATACACATTTATGTTTATATGTATATAGCATATATGCACTCAAAGGAGTTGTTTTACAAAACTACAATGATTTTGAATTCAGAAAAATAAATTGGCACTTGTTTATCTGTCACTAGGGCATGCTTTGTTTATAGCTATCTTGTCTTGCAATAAATTTTCTGGGCTACAGTTACCGATTCCATACATCTATCATATCATCTTGACTAAAATGCTGGATTGTATTGGTTGTTTGCCAATTGCTCTGATTGCCATGATATCACAACTCTGAATATTAGGAAACCACAAAATTTAAAAGAAGACCTCTTTAAAACATAATCTTTGAAAGATACAGATCTCTTCGTTTATAAAATTCCTCTTCACTTGGAACAGAAAGCTATATTCGTAAAAAATCTTCTCAGACTATTAAACTCTTGCTGGTTAATAAATTCTTACGAATAACTGAACATCATACCTACTAAGAAATGAAATTACTATTTTGGCTTCATTTTTTACTTACTCGTTTATGCTCCAAATCATCTCATTACTATTTATCATTCAATTCTTTAAATTGAATGGGAAGTCATATTTAAAAGGAAAATGATTTGAAATCATTGGAGTAAGGAGAAATGAGGTCAAACAATAGTAGATGACTTTTCTTGGGTAGCGTAACTTTTTGCACTTGTTCATTTGCGAATAAAGAGTGATTTTATAAAATTATGGAATTTAGCAGCTATTTCATCCAGCAAAAGCTATGCAAATATTATATTCAGATAAAAACGTTGATTATAAATCGATAAATAATCTGTTTTCCTGGGACAAGATACGACACTTCTCTTCTTAAAATTGAAAAATCTTATTTTATTATACCACTGTCTGTTTAAGTATCCTGTAAAGCATACAGAGAGTCTCTTTATTACTTTAAATAATTCCCTTTTGAAGGAATATTTTGAGACCATTAAATTCACTCTTGCTTGAAAATGATTTTCAGCAGCAGAGAACGACAGTATTCTTGTGACATATGTGCATGTTGATGTCATATTCTTTGACTCAATCAAATTTCATTTGGATTAGTTCCTATAAGTAACTGGAGCAATTTCTAACTATACTTTAACCATATCACATTACTATGTTTTTTTTCTGATTCAATGTTACCAATACCATTATATTAACCAAACCATTCTAAATAATGTGCTGCCTTTATAAATCATATATAAATAAAAATAGCATAATAAATATATCAAATGTCTCAAAGATACATTATCCTTCAATTTCTTTAATGTTATTAAATTTTATATTCTAGGGTAATGTATCTCTTTAAAATAACATGTAATGAATCAGGCTGCCTTGTTTCTGTAAATTAAATCAGTATATTTCAGATTTTATAACTTCTGTTTACATTTTTAGAAAAACAGTTGATTATAATAAAATTTTGTTGCGTTGTATTGCAATTATTTAGACAATTTTAATCAGACTTATATATTTTTACAAAATAGAAAGAAACTGCTTTTAGATATTAATAATTTTAAACTAATTTACGGTGTTACTGCAATAAGTTTATATTATTACATTGATATAAATTCTAAATTTTATTATGTAAAACCATAAAAAAAAAATTCATCTCGTTACTCAGCTTTTTCATTCTAATCTAAAATTTCTAATTTATGCAATAAATTGTAGAAATTTTATTGATAAATAAGGTATTGTATGTAATAAACTAAACTAAAATCTATGAAAATATCACTTTTCCCAATCTTTTAAAAGAAAGCTTTTTTATTCCTTTCCCAAGTCATTTGGCGAGATTTTGATTTTCCTGAACGTGAAATAAGAAGTTACGCAAATCACCACAGCCTATCAGAATATTGCTTTTCGTCTATCAATCATTTCTAAAAAATAATAAAAAAAATATGCGGCCATGAAAGTGAAGGGGGTGAGTAAGAAATGAAGAATGTTAAGAAGAAAACACAGATACCTGGGAGAAATGCTGCATTTCCTGTCTTGTAATGCTATAGAGGTAATTTATGAGACCTTCATATTTCGAAGAACGCTGGAATAAGTCGAGATGTTAGAAAGGTTTTTCTTATACTAAATCGAATCGATTCAAATTCTTAATCTTTTTTGTCAAAATAGCAACATAAATCTGCGAATCAGTATATGTGATTAGTGCTTCTTCTATGTATTTTTAAAATTTTAAAATATTTTGACTTTGCAGAATGAAATAGTGAACAGAAAAGTGTGTTACTGTAGAATTTCTGATTTTTAAAATAAATAACTTTTGTATTGATGTTAACAATGTATGAATACTATTACTTTATTTTTGAATATAAGTAGTACATTAAAAATATAAAAACCTTGAATTATCAAACAGAATTCTTCTAGTAAGGCTCTTGTGCAACCATCGAGTGCTTTTTCACAACTTTTTATCAATACTTGGCTAAATACCGGTCGCAAAGTAAGAGAAGAGGATAAATCCCAAGCACTTGTACCGAAACAAATGCATATAAAATGCAAAACAGATAAGTCGGTTATTAATGTTTTGCATTGAACCCAAAATACTCCACTCAAGAGACTAAGATTCTAAGGCCAAAGTTTGCTCGTCAATTTACTGCTCATTAAACTATCACTTTTAAAAATAATTATTTTTTTACTAGCAACGATGTTAGTAAATTCTTAATTACAACTGAACATGTAGTCATCCTGTGGATGAAGGTGTGAGTCAACCTCATATACTATCGAATTAACGACAAAGTAATAGCCATTTAGACTGGTGAACACCGAAAAGGGGAGCTATGCAGAAAAAACCATATACCAGGTAGTAATATTTCATTCTCTGAGAATTGCAGAAAAGTATCAATTCTCTCGTTAATTACAATGATTAGATTTTAAATTTTGAGGTGAAAGCCACTAATTGAGGTATATTCCCGGGTGGGGTATCATTTCATTTTTGAATGACAGTATATTAAAAAAAAAAGAAATCAAATGAAAAAAGTAACAGCCGATATTACTTTACGTGATTCAGATGTTGGAAATGAAATAAGGTCAACATTGAAGTCTCAATTTATAAGAAACAAGCAGCATTTTGTTATGTAGTTTCATAGGAGCTATACACAAAAGAGTTTTCAGACGTATATGCGTCATTTTAAGTAATCTAGTAACTTCTGTTTTCGCAATTCATTTCAGTTATCTAACAAATATGTAAATATTTTTTTAAAAAAGACTTACAATGGATAAAAGTTTTTATTTATCATTTAATTAATATTCTTAGACAAAAACTCAGATCCTAATATATTCTGAATCGATTTTATTTACTTGTAACTCTATAATCATTTATTGTGCACAAGGACTTATTGAATTAGAATCTACAGCTAAAAGTGAATTCCGAACATCTAAAAACCACTCTTGAAATTCGAATGAAAGCAACTAACTTTTGAACAAGAAATTAAAGCACTAAATATCTAGTTTCCAACTCTTGATATTTTAGGAAAGAAGTATATATACATATCTTCTGTTCATAAATTAATTATATTAAACATGCTTTCTGTGGTGTGATCCGATTTGACATTTTAATGTATACCTTTTTAAGAGTTTCTAGTATAATCTGAAATCATAATCACCGTGTGACAGGTTTGTTTTATTTGCCGCTTAACGATCACTTTTTGCACTCGAAGGCTAGTTAGAACCGGGACCCATGGTTTAAAGTGTATTCCGAACCACTACTAACATCCAAACCCAAGTTGGGATTCATCATGTGACTGAGTCATAAAATTAAACTCCATTCGAGACCAAGAAATTGATTAAGGTTAAATAAGATTAGTATTTGATTTTGCTTGATACTATTTAATTTCATAAAGTAGTTTGAGTAATGTGAATATTTTAGTATAATATTATTATATTAAATTATTTAAATTATATATATATATAGTTTATTAAAACTATAATTAATATAATTATGAAAATTTCAAAGCAGTTGGGAATAGGAATAATTAGCGCAATTATGTAAATTTAAATTAAATATATACTAAATTCTTCAGCAGCATAATTTATATTTCATAAACACTAATAAATTTTTAAAAAAATTTCAAAGCATTTAATAATTATCATATGAACTAATGTCGTGCCTCAACATGATATTTATTTATATTTTCATAAAATTTACCGTAAAAATTTACCATTATTGTACATATGATATGCCGAAAACAGTTATTTATGAAATTGGTTTTAGTTATTATGGTTGCTATGTTATCCGTAAAAGAAATATTTTTAGTCTTAGTATGTTTTAAGAATAAAAATTAACTTCTATATAACAAATGATATTAAACAATTCTATAAGAACTTAGAATTAACAAATATGTGGGTGTTAAAATATTATATAAAATCATATTAAAAAGATAATAAAAAATATAAAGGAAGAAAAAGGGAATATTCGAATTTAAAAGATGATGAAAATCTTTATTAATTTTTCAATGGAATATTAATAAAAAGGATTATTTTATTCGGAAGATAAATTTACTTTATTAACTTCTGAATACAAAAAGGATGTGGCAGCAGCTGCTGTAAATATTTATGATATGCAATTATATGATGGCTTTTCACCTATTTTCGCGTCCTTTGCATGTTAAGAGTAAAATTTCTTTTAGTAATAAAATATCAAATACAATATTAATATTTAAATTATTTTAATATGTAGACATGCGATATTCATTAATTTTCACTTCTAATTAACTTCATGAATACGTATTATAAAGCAAAGTTAATAATAAGGATATACATTTGTAAATTAATTTTCCTTTGATGTTCATCAGATTCTATTCAGTGGAAAACTTTGAAAATGTAAAAGAAAAATAATTGAAGGAAGAGCGTTCCTGAAAATAACGAAAAAAATTAATGTAGGGAAAAAAGTTCAATGTAGGGAAATGTGTTCTCCCTTTTTCGCTTTATGGATCTTAGATGAGATTTATTGGAGTGAGTCTGTCGCCTGAGATGAGATTTTACTGGAGGTAATATTTCAATATTCGATATTTTTATCCCTTCAGAAATTTTTTGGCAGCGATTTTATTTTTCTTTTACCTGTG
The DNA here is from genome assembly GCA_037975125.1 of Latrodectus hesperus. NCBI lineage: Eukaryota > Metazoa > Arthropoda > Arachnida > Araneae > Theridiidae > Latrodectus > Latrodectus hesperus. The sequence goes on from CM075853.1 coordinate 78,626,384, forward strand.
AGAATGGGGATTTTCTTATTAAGTATTTTTCGCGATGGAACAGGGAAAACAGCAAATAATTCCCTCATCCCCAATTTCTGAAGATATTATTGAATCATCCAGAGTGCTGAAAGGGTGAGGGAAGAATAGGAGAAAGACCTTAAAAGTAATTTATGGAACCGTTGCTGATATTGCGTCATTTATCAATCAACATATTCGTTCGCTTTATCATGGCTGGTATAAATAAGGAAACAGCATTAATGGACTTTTTTTATAGAATGAGGCAGATATTTTATTATTATGAGTCAGAACAGTTTATGAAGGAATTGTATAAGGGGCTGTTGATTTGTTTCATTAAAATTTTATAAATTTAATAAATAAAAAATAAAAATAGTTTAATCTATAAAATCACAAAAGTTAATATTGAAGATTCACGTACTTAACTAAATTGGTTAATAAAAATAATTTACTCTCAAATTTTTTCTTTCATATTATTAATTATAATCAACTTATCATTAGTATTGAAATTGTTCATTGAACTGTTAACATTTACTTTGTTTACTATTTCATAATTTTCTTTAAAATAACTCTATTTATCTGTCCTAGTATTTTACGTGATGATCAGTTTACTAGTCATGAGGTGGCGCTGCATGCCCGTCTGTTATTTCGAAAGCCAAACTATACTTCGTGTTTTAATCCATTAAGGTCTCATATAGCTATCTATAATAGAATACTATGATAGAATCAGTTTGCCGTAACATTACAACTTGACTTCAGTGGAGATCTAGTCATGATTACTAAAATAGACTGTGAACATATAGCCTATAGTAAAATATCCTTGAGGCTCCTAAATAACGAAATTATTTTTTCTATCTGTTGTTGTTACTAATGACACTTGGACAAGCCAAGCTCGTTATGCCTTGGCTATGCGAATTTAAATCAATTGGGAGCGTCTTTCGTTGAACCAGAGCACCATGAAGGTGAAAGTACGACTTTTGCTCTACAAATTCTCCGATAGATGGCAGCACCAGAGGATCTACTCCCTGAATTTTTCCATTGATCTGAAGGGGGAGTGAATTTCTCCAGACCATTGCACTCATGGTAACTGCTCAACAACCGACCACAGGACTTTCGATTCCACAGATTTTACGAGCACGTATATCGTATGTACTCGGTGGGTCTTTGGCGGCATTGGGAATCAAACCCCACCCTTCCGAATGGAAGGCCGATACCCTAACCACTAGGCTACCACGGACCTTTCTATATGTTAAATGTATCTAGATATTCTAGGGGGAAAGGCCAAATTCTGGAGTCTTCTGCTTGACCTTCATTCTAAATTACGAAGACCCTACTGAAGGTTTATTCAGTCTTCAGCCTTCGCGGTTCCTTGTTCAATTTGTTGTTGAACGAGGAAGTTGCACATTATTCAAGAAGTTGCATATTGTTCAAGAGGTTGCATATTACCTTTAGCCATTGATCATTGCTATCGTGCTACGGGATCTGTTTGACGTAAATTTTCCTGCACCAAGAAGATGAGTAACAGTAACAACATTTAGCAAAAATGTTTTCAAGCCCAGAAACTCAAAAATAAGAAAACTCTAATGCAGAATGCTTATAAGTAGTGGCAACATTAACTTGCAACTGGACAGTGAAACATATAAAAAAGGCCGAATACTTTAACACATTATTTCATTATTAAAATAAATTAAGAACTTTAAGAGAAAATCCAGTGTTCTTAATGCAATGCATACATCGCATAATTCTTTGTGATGTGATTGCATGCCTACTGTACTGGAGAATATTAATCAGATTCTAATTTGGATTGTGAAGATTGAGCACAAAATCAAGCATGAAATTCTATTTCAAGATTAGAGGAATAGCTAACAAAAACTATAAATGCTGCAACAATTTTATGAAGACAAAACTTTATACAAGAGGTTAGAATATATAAGAAATAGTGTGGAAAATAATCTATACACACTGACCATCTAAGTGATTGTTCACCAGAAGAAATCCGGAGATTCCGGAGATCCGGAGAGATCATTTTCTTTCATTTTAAATCGAAAAAGGACTAATTACGTTTCAAGCAGATTATTCTGCGATGCATGATGTATGAGCAGTAAATAGTATCAAGGACATAACAGATATAATGATTTCAACAACAAAAGACTTCTTTGGATCGTGAAATAAAATTTAAGGAAAGAGAAAGTATATACAAAATTCTCTAAAGGGTCAGTGCGCTTCTCAATTAACTTTTCTCGTCGAATTTATGCCCTTGCGATTATTGACTGAATCTTAAATTGAGATTGAACTTAAATGAAATAATCTTTTAAGAACAATTTTAATCTATCTCTTCGACAATGTTCTTGGCGTTGAAGCTGCTATTTCCATTTATTTAAAGTATATTTCTAAACAATACCATTTCTAGGAGTGTTTTCATAAGTTGTAATATGTGTGTTAAAATTGTAAAAAGTGTGTTAAAATCGTTTTACTAGGAGTATGTTAAATAAGTACAATTAAAATTTTACATTTTCTGCTTGTGAGACCAATTTGTAAATTTTAAGAGAGACTTTCAGGGAACACAATTGGGATTAACTTCATGCATATAATTAGACGAGATTTAATGAGGTTACTCCTACTTATAACTTTTATGTTTGGTTTAATTGTCATTCTAAGGTTTCTATGGTCACTTTCTGCACAAGAAGGGTAATTCTACTAAGACTATTGAATTAGAGAGGAATCTGTATTTTACTACTCACAACTCAATAATATTCATGCTTAAGATAAGAATCGAAGTCGGCTGCAGTGAATTAAAGAATATGAAAATGCTGTATTTTCTTACATATACATATTTACTGTATTTTCTTACAAAATATGAAAATGCTGTGTTTTCTTGCATAAAAGAAACTAATTAAAATGATTTCCAGTATGTGTTACACTATCAATATATGCCTTCTTGAAAATTTTAAATATTTTAATCAAATTAAGACAAATATTTACGTAAGCAAGCATGATTGGTTGCACTGATGAATTTAAACTTCAAAAGATTTACTTAATGAAAATTTCTCGTCAACTTTATAAATATGAAATAAACTCAATCAAAAGTTATATTTTAAATCAAAAGATTAAATAATTACTAATTATATCATTTTACAAAGAATTACGAAGTAAAGTAATTCAAAGAATCTTTTGAATATCTAAATTTGTCAAATGTAATTCAAATTTCAATCTACAATTGTAATTCATTGAAGCTTAAACAGCCTAACATGTTCTAAAATTACCACAACTCAGTAAAATTACAGTAAATTAAATATTGATAAAATATGCAATATATTTTGCACACACACAAATAATTAATTTCTCTTTCTAAATATATTCCTATACTTAATATTTATGCAAAGCCTTGCATCTACTACTCAAACAAAATCTCCGCAACCATTATGTATACTTTGTAAACAATGTTTAAGTAATTTGTTACATTTGGAGTATAGCTAAATTTTATTAAAGTAACCATAATTGTGCGAATATATTTTGAAATGATATATATGAACTCTAAATACACATCATAAATATATTAGTTTACTTTACGTTTTTTTCCTTCTATAATATCCTGTCAATTTAATAAACTCTTTAAAATTATGAAAATCGTACATTGTGATCTCCATAATGTAAAATCCATTCTTATCTTTTGGTGATCGCTTAGTAAAATGGCTTTTATTGATTTAATTTAAGGTTCAAATAAAAGTAGGAAGTTAATTTAATTCTTAAAATTATAAACCACATTAAAAGTAAGTTACAGCTGCCTAATTAAAGGTCAAAAGAAATATCTTATTAAATAAAATTTTTTTTCTCTGAATTTTTGATTTTATAAACAGCAAATTCAGCTAATGAAGTTATGTAATATTTTTATATAATAGCAAATTACACTTTTGTATTGTAGGGTCCGAAAAATGTTTATATTGCTTTTGATTTTCATTTTAAAATGCCATAAAATTTGTTGTTTATTTTCGTATTATTCTTGTTATATTACTTCAATTTCAGACTTGCATTTATAGTAAAAAATTATTAGTAAAATTAGTTTATTCTGACCTTTAATTTTAGACATGAATATCAAAATATACAAGCATAAGTAATAAAATTTCAAAAATAAATTCATAAAATATATAAATGCAAAATCCTCCAACAATAATAAATCTTAATGATGAATACTTTCGGATTTTTAAGTACGACACAGGTTCTGGATATTTGGATATAGACTAATTATACACATACAAAATATTGCATTGTAAGCGGATTACTAGAAGTTAGCATTTATATCTTTGATTTTTCTCCATTTCATGCCCTCTACTTCCACAAATCTAAATCCCAAAAATATTAAATGCTCTTAAAAAAATTCAAACGAGCATTTACGCTTAATGTGCGATCACAATACTATTTTTTATTTTAATTGCCAAAATAATATAGGAAATCTTTTTTAATATTGAAGTGAATAACTAGCGTGCTCAAGTAAATACAGGATAATTAAAATCAATAGGCTTTTATTGCGAACTAAATTCAGACAAGCAACACACTTGCCATCTCACTCTGCCTGTCTGGCGAGTGAAAACCAACAGGCTATATATACAGGTAAAATTATCTTCTGATTGGTTGGTGACAATAAATATTTACATAAAATTATAATAAGCACAGGAATCATGTGCGGAAAGAAAAGTTCGTTCTAGAAGGAGAGTTACGCACATGCAGTTCTGTAGTGCGAATCGAATACTGCACATTCGTTCACCACAATATCATTTCTCAATAAAAATTCCCACATAAGAACTAATACTTTTGTCATTTTTTATAAAACTACATTGCATTCAGAATAATTAATTTAATACTTTTAATTGCAAAAATATCTTTTAAATATTTTATAGAATAAAATAATCAAAGATTATTTTTATAATTTTGACAATTCCTTCATTTTGTTTTGATTCATTTTAAAATAATAACAAATTCATTATATAGTACAAAATTAATTTTTCATGATACATTTCTCTTAGCTGAATCTATATTATAGGCGTTATGAAAACGGGTTCCTATGGCATGTGTGTACTGAGGAAGTCGGACTCCACACCAAAATAGGGTTCAGTTGGAAAAGTAGAGCAGCGCACCCTATAATGCCAGCCTAGCTGGCACACGACAGCAACAACAGGGGTTATGAATAAATTAATTTCTGATTCTCTCTCTCTCTCGCTCTCTCTTTGTAAATATACATATATACATAAGTGCCTTTTCACCAGTTAATACGATTACATATTTAAATAAAGCACAATTTTACCATCCCCGTATGTATATAAAAAAGAATATTTAAAAATCAGTCATTTTTATAGAAATTCAGTTTTAATAAATATAAGCCTAATTTTGGGCTTATATTTATTTGTTTCCTGTAATTTAATAACGCATAATTTTTAAGCAAGTATTGAAAAACAAGCGTGTTTATGATGAAATATTTCTACATAGTAAGTGATTAAATGATTAATAGAGTATAGTATGTTATGATAAAAAGCATGCTTCCAAAAAAAGAAAATATCGATAAAAAATTAATTCAGTTATTAAAAATTCATGAATAGGATGTACTAAATCAATGAAAACCAATTTTTCTGGAAATTGAAATTAAGAGCAGGGGTCGTGAGAAACATTAGCTGCTGTAAGTACGTAATGAAGCTTAAATTTTCATTCTAAATCACTGTTCTGTGCATAATTTGCAATTTCTGACTCTTGGGGTTTCCTAAAACTTTTTAATGAAGATGAAGACAAGAGGAAATGAGGACAGCGTGGAGTATAAAAAAATTGTGTTAAAAAACAAATGAAATTACACCAATTTGCATTTTCATTACCTCCCACATCCCCTTCCATCTAGCGTTGTCCTATAGTTTTTTGACGAGACGCGAAAATTACTTTTGATGTTTTATTAATGCCCATTTTAATTTCTATTTTTCTATTTTTGGATGGGAAATTATTAACTGAAGTGTAAAATTATTTTTTGTGTGCCTCTCTAAAAATAAATAAAAAATATAACTCTAATTTGTGTATGTAATTGACTTATTTGTTTATTTCTTTAATATTGAAAAAAAATTTTAATATGTTGCTAAAAGAAATTTCTCAGTTTCGTTTATGATAGGAAAATTTAAAGGGAAAAATGAAGGGAAACAAAATTGACTGTTAGTTTAATTACAGAACTAAATGAAGCAGCAGAAGCATAGAATCCATTAAAGATTAATTTTTAATGCGGATATCGTGTAAAAATGGATAGTTTCCTCATTCAGCTCATTTCCCGCTAATAAGATTCGAGGAGAGGGAAAATGCGTAGGGAAAAAATTACTTTTCTCCGGGTAATTATTGTCGAACATTTATGTCTCTTTTCCCCCATAATTAGAGAATCATTAAAAAATATAATCGAAGACCCATTTTGCAGTTACTTTTTCTGCGGGAAATTCACAGCTTTTCACACTTGTATGAATTTCCAGAGGGAATTCAGGGCAGGATTAAATACAATATTAGCCATTTTTATGGCATAGTTAAGAATTTTAATTCTAAGCTTGCTCGCAATTAAGTGCCCTATAATGGGCGTGAGCATCCCTCCCACGCCACGTGAGGTGTTTGCCGAGTGAATGGTGAAACTATTTTAATGTGTTTTCGAAATAGTAAAAGATCGGGAATGTTTTTCCTCTGGTAAGACTAACACGTTCTTCTCGTCTTCGAAACACCTTTTTGAGATTGTAAAAAGTTGTCCTTAAGGTTATAACATCTATGTATTACCAACTTTAGATGTCGAAAACTGTTGCCTTACGCTTACTCAGAAATTCCAACTTTTATACAAATGCCTGTTTATTTAGGTGGACCTAAGAGCCTACTTTCAGGTTTCGAAATATATTTGAGGAAGGTACCTTCAAAAATGAATTTATAAAATGAACTTAAATCCCTCTTGCAAGAGAATTGAATGAATAGCTAACAACTTTTCAGTATTCGAATATTTTTCTCGATAACTTTATTACTTGTTTTCAAAGTATTGAAAGGAAGAAAATTAAAAAAAAATTCATCATCATAATCATTTATTCATCATATCATTCATAATCATTTATGAGCTTAATAATAAAAATTATGATTATCATAAAAATCAAAAGCCTTGTAAAACATTAAATTTTACAAAATAAAAATGTTGTTAAAATTATGTTCATAACTTCTGCGCATTACTTACAGAAAAAAATCAGAAGCTAATTTTAAAAAATTGATTATTACATAAAAAATGTTTTTAGTTGATATATTTTTACATCAATGTATTATATTATAAGATCTGAAAGCAATTATCGTGTATGTGTTTTTTATAAAGAACTTCAATAACTTTGTAATAATTTTGAATTGATTGTTATCAACTTTGATAATTAATGAACAATTTTGATAGCTTTTCTATTTTGTTAAATGCTGAAAACATGAAACATTAGCTTTAACTAAGAAAGTGAAAAGATAAAAAATTAGGAATCTTGTTGAACCACTAATTTTTTATCTTAAGGATATATATTTTGTATGTTATTTATGGCACTAATAAAGTCCAAAATTTACACACAAAATGCTAACAAAAGACTTTCAAATTTTGGAACATAATTACTTCAGTTTTTGTATAGATATAAATATATATGTATGATACGTATTTAACTCTCTCAGAAAAAATGGTGTCTTTTTGCGTGTATGTGTCTTGAAAAATAAATTTATTAATAAATTTAAGATGCCTTATAATATGTTGTAAATACAAATCATTCTATCGACCTAAGTGTAAAGAAAAAAGGATGTGACATCAAATACAAAAATTTTAGGGTGTGCTTTTTAAGTAAATTTATTTTAAGATTTTTTCACAGATTCCACATGTAAAAATTATTCATGTTTTACAATTAGAATTTGAAAAAAAATGAGAGAAAAAAGAAGGGAGGCATCTAACATATAGAAAATTGTAATTTATTCAAAATCATTCATAATACGACTGCACGTGTTTTTTTTTTTTTTTTTTTTATAAAAGCATAAACACATAAAAATGTTACGAAAATAAGCTTAAAGAAATGTAAACGATTTTCTGCCTTTTTTAAAAGTTGAATAGGAAAAATGTGTTTTCTGTTTTGGAGTTTGGAATTCAAGATCTAAAAGATTTAACATATTTATCACTGATTGGTCAAACAATTTTAGAAAATTGCACTGCTCAAATAATTCGTTATTATAAATATTTTAACCAATTAGTCATTTTTTTAAAAATTATCTTAGCAAAAATATAAAAAAAACATTATTTAAATTAACTTTATTATAAAATTATATTTGGCACAAAATGTATACTTTTTTACATCAAATACAGTTTTTAACGCTTTTCGTTGACTTGTTCTTTTATTTACCACTCTATGGCCATTTTTAAGGCGCGCATCTGATTCTAGAAGAAGGTTGAGTGAATATTTATAAATATTTTATAAATATTGTGCTTCTATTGTGCTTATAAGGTAATTAGATTTGTCACACTATGATTAGTTTTGAACAAAAGGTCTAATTCGCCTGGAAATTATGATTTTGAATGTTTCCAGTCAAATTAAACAAGTGACGCTCGAAAATGTTACTAATTCCTTGCAGTATATTTCAAACCATTACAAATGCTTATATCTGAGAGTGAGTGGTAATTGCTACCTTACAGCCATACTTTGTACAAGACAGCTTATTCGATTGAGATCTACAATTGAATCCAGATACTAAATCCCCAATTGCATCCATTCTCAAATGTTTATTTAGAACATACCAATTGTTGAATATAAAACAAAAGCTTCCTCATTTAGAAATTAATTTAGTGTATAACATATCCTAAAATTTAAAAAAATGCTAATAAAATGTTCAAACATTTTTTTTTAATTTTTATGACATAAAATTTGTATTTATAAAGTAGACAATATTGATAATAAAAGCAATGTAAATAATCTTATCTGCTTAATTTTATAAACAATCATCTTGAATAAATATCATTTAATATAGAAATTTCAAAATTTTTAACTACTTTCTTACAGCATTTTTAATTATTCATTTAAATTTAAGAATGTTGATTGCAGCTTAATTTATCTCCGACCGTGTTAATACAGCACTTTTTGAAATTACTTTTCTCAAAGTTACTTAAAATATATAATTTGAAAAGGACAATTTTTAATTCTGTACTAACTAATGATTTTCACATTATGTGAAATGAACTATTGGAATCATTTCCTAATAGCTGAAGCAAGTGAGCACTCATTAATCATTTGGAGGAGCCATTTACACTTAAAGACAATAGCTAGAGCATGGCGCCCACGTATACAAGTTCTTCATTACAAGTAAAACGCTTACACCATACTCTACACAGACGTACTTAAAATGATTAGATCAAAAGGATGCTTCGTAAATTTTTTTTTCTAAAATACCCTAATCTTTAGGGACATTAATATTAACCCTAACTCCCCGCCCTTCGTGGAGTGGGAACCAGACCCCCGACTTTAACTGCTTTCGGATATAGAAAGTGAGCCACGAAATAAAAATGTTGGCTCAATTATCGCTAATAAATCATCTCAGATAACAGATACTGAAAATCAAGACCAAGTTGTTAACCCTATCTCTTGGCGGGTCGTTATTTTAAGATGAGCGAATGCATTCCTTAGCAACTTTGTAGTTCACCAGTCTGTAATATATGTAAATAAGCTCGCCAATGATTATGAATCCCTTGCTCCGATGGTTTGGTAGTTTAAACTAGAAGAGGAATTCTAGTTTAGTCGGAACAGAGAGAGAGAGAGAGAGAGCTTTCTGGCATGTCGATGGTCTAGATTATAATCTCCATGATTATCTGATTTTCCTAAAGACTACGTGATTCAATGTTTTTTGTTGTGTAATTTTTATCGCACCATTAAACTTTTGCTAGACATCTGATGAGATATCGGGGAAACATGTATACTGAAATAGGTTTTACAGGATATAAGCTTAACAAAACTTGAATATCCTATTTAAATTCTTGTGCTTAAACTATTAAGCTAAATAATGCTGAGACAAATTCTATAGCTTAAAATAGGAATGTATTTAAAAATGAATTGAATGAAATATTTATCAATAAATCTAAATTTTTATAAAGAGCAAAGAAACTCATTTTACTTCTTCTAATTTTACTATCTTGTGGTAGTGAACTTAAAATATACTATAAAATTGTTTCCATAAATGATCATGCATCGACAATATACAAATAAATGTAAACGTTCAAGAGATATAGATAACTAACTGTTTCATATTTGCGTGTGTGATTTTATATTTAACATGTAACATGTTTATTTAACATGTAAAAAAATAAAAAAGATTTAAAATTCTACTTTCTTATATTTTATTCATTAGTCCAGACAAATTAATTTTATAATGCAGCTTAACATAAGGGTCATTTCATATTATTAAAAATAAATCGTTTTTATATTTCCTATAACTGGAATTGACCATATTAATAATGTTTGTAATTTAAAATATAATAATTTATTTGAAGTTTGAAAGTAAATAAAAAATAAATGCTTGTAATTTATAATTAACTAAATACACTAGTTTTGTATAAGAAATGGTTTTTGTTTTGATTTTGAATTAAAGCGAATTTGGAACTTCTGTTTTTGTATTTAGATGAATTTTATGTGTGAAATTCAAAATTGCTTACTTTTATATTGAATATTAGAATTTCTCAAATGTGAAATTGAAAACTATTTAAATTATGATGGAAAAGAGAGAATTACTTTTCTTAAATAAGAGTAAATTTGAGATATTCTGTTATATTTTAAATATATATTTTTGAAGTAATCATTATTAAATGTTTGACGTTTTTAAATGTATAGCATTATAATTTAAATATTAGTCGTGTTTTTAAATCGAGTGGTTAAGCTTAAAAGAATTTTTGTATAGCTAATTTTATTATTATTTTGATGTTAAATTTTGAATATATTGAGAATCTTGTGTGTTGAAATCAAAAGTATACTAAATGTAAATGAATGAAATCTGATGTTTTAAGTAATTTTTACTTAAGGAAAAATGAGTGTCCATTATGCTTATTTAGAGGTAATGCATGGTTTGAGATTTATATATTGATTGTTTGAATTCATAAGAATATTGTTATTAATTAGAAAAATTTTTTCTTTTTGATTTAAATTAAACAAATATGATATATGATCTGGGAAAAATGTATATTGAAAAATTTAAGTCTGAAATGTTTTGAAAGAGAGTGACATTTTTGTATAAAAACAAACTAACAACTGCTTCGAATTTTAAATAAAAAGCTGTTACTTTAAGTTGTAGTGACTATAACAATAAAATGTTTGAAACATATTATTTTATTTAAAGTTTAAAATAAATCGAAAAATATTTATTATTTGTAATTTACAATTATCTACACACAGTAATTTTGGATTAGAATTGTGTGATTATTATTTTCAGAACTGATTTTGATTTTGAATTAAAAACAAAATTGTAACTAATGATTAGTATTTAGAAGAGCCTTATGGGTGCATTTCAAAATTGCATATATTATTATGACTCCTATATTCTTATTTTCTTCTTCTTCTTCTTAGAGTTGGGTTTGTATTATATTGGGCACCACTGCTTTTATCAGCATTTTGTACCATTAACTCCAAACCCAATGTTTCCTAGTTTTAGTTGCTCGGGTCACCCACTTTATTAATAAAGTCCGATAACCCTTTAATGGAGTCAAGGTGTAACTCTCTAGTATGGATGATGCCTAGAGAAGTTAATCTAGGGAGGGCAAGATCCTTGCATTCGTAAATGATATGCTTTGCCGTTTCCTCTTGCGTATGACATTTCCTGCAGATAGGGTCTTGCTGAAACAGTCCCATCTGGTCAGAGAGTCAGTCATGCTAGCGATAGCTTCCTGACTTTCACCAGAAGAAGATGGTTTGGAGGTCATTTCTACCTCCTGTGAAGGATTCATTGCTGCTCCTTCACTAGATTGCCTCTGAGTTCCCTTGTCCTTTTCAGCAAGGTCTACTTCAGAGGCTTCACCTGTAAATGTAGAAAGGTTAGTTGTTTCTTGTGTCTTTTCAGCCGCAAGATAACAATTAATAAGCTCAGGTAATATAACAGTCCACCCAGCATTGCCTGAGTTACTGGGCAAGGCAAAAAGCTCTAGAAGTTCGCCAGGACAACTAGAGGCTCCCTTAAGACACCCTTACCGCGGTGCCAAAGAGCCCTAGGCACGGGTCGCATAACACCAGGGTTTACGGGAGCTGGTTCGCGGCCTCTGATTCTATATTCAAGGCTATCCTGTCATTCCTACAGGACGTTCGGCGATCCACCGCCTGCAGATGCGCCTGGTAGCTGCTCAGGCCCCAGGGTATTCTTGTTTTACTTTCATAAATATTGTCGATTAGAAATTTTGTTTTTGTGACAAGCTTGATAAATAATGGAATTTTATAAACCAAAGAGTGTATTATTAAAAATTGTATAAATATTATTTTATATAAAGTAAACACTCTAAAACACTATTGAAGTCTTAAGATGTTGTTATTCATGTACTGGTGTTTGTATTTTATGCGTTACTATTTTAAGCAGAAAACGTTTCTCCTTCGAGAAGAGAACTCCTATAGAAGAGTAGAATTACTCTGTTTACGTTGAACTCTTATAAAGAGAGTTTTTAAAAATTTATGATTGTTTTTGCATGTTTTTTTTTTTTTTTTTTTTTGTTAAGTAACATTTTTTTGCATTCTTATGACATTTTTCATTCTTTTTTTCAGTTTAAATATAAGAACTAAATGAATGTGTAAAGATGAAATTATATCATTATTTGCTTGGTTCATACGTTATAATATTTATAGAGAAAAATATTCTAATAATATCAACGGATTAACAGAATAATTTTGGTTGTCGAATTAGGTGATTTCATTTCCAATAATAATATTCGTAAGCATAATGCATAAATTAGATAATGTTGAACATCAGTAATGCTTATATGCTGAGAAATATATATATATTAACGAAAACTATTATTTTAAACGTTTTTACATAAGTTAACCATTTGAAAACTCAATATTATTACATAAATAAAATTTACTTCTTAAATGCTCATATAGTACACTAATATATATATATATATATATATATATATATATATATATATATATATATATATATATATATATATATATATATATATATATATATATATATATAATAGTACACTTTTACATTTTATGTATTATAATTAAAATTCAAAATAAATCTAAATTTAATTTAATTATAAGCAATCGGAAGAGGTGACAGATTTTAACAGAATATATTTAGTATTAACATTTAATCAATATTTAATTAACAATAAGATTTAATCATTCTTCACCATCAAAAATGACTCACAGATTTGTGAAATAAACGCAAATTGAGACTTTACTAAAGCATTCACCTTAGAACCGGCACAATCGCGATATGAAGATCCAGAGAGATGGCAACAGAACCTACAATCTCTGCATTAATTGCGATAATATTCCACTAATACCATGACTCATTTTTGACTGCCCTGCAATTTTTAGATCTCTGGCTCAGCTCGGGGAATCACCCCTTCTCGGAAAGAGTATATACTCCGAAAACTTCAAGGAGATAGCCAGCTGTGTTCTGCCCACTCATGGTCATTTTTAGTTCTCCCCAAGGACACGACACCAACCAACCATTTCATCAGTGTTAGTTATTCTAATATGCTTCTGTATATTAATTTTAAAGTGATTTTAATGATTCAGTGAACGAATTAAATAAAACTAGCATTCAAATAGAAGGCATTTTTGTTTAAGAAAAATATGATTCAATGAACTAAACTAACAATTCAATAGTTTTCAATTAAAATGTATAATGAACAATTTAATGATTCCATGTCTTTAGCTTAGGAGATGTATCATAACATAAATTAGTTCACGAATGAATTCCTTCAAATAACTTTTAAACAAGATGAGGAAGTCAAGATATCATGTTAAGAAAATTCTTTTGGTTTGCAGATACCAATATAAGAACAACGTTTACTAAACTTTTATAAGAAAAATCAACACAATCTGTGGAAAAGCAAAACAGTTTCTCATATTCAAACAGAAAAAAAAGAATGAAAAATGTCAGAATCGTGTGGAATCTTAACAATTAATTTAAATCTATATCAAGAGAACGCCAAACCAAAAAAAAAGTGAAACAGTTCATTAAAACCCCTTCCTTATCCGTGAGAATAGTAAGATAAACTGAAGGTTTCGAACATCATAAAATAAACAAGGATTATTCTCAATTGCAATTAAGTTTGGGGCAATTACGTTTCCGTGGTTTAATTTTCTACCAGGAGAGGGAACTGCAAACCAAATAGCTTGTAGCTAGCAATGACCAAATTCAAATCCCGCGACTCTGGTAACTGCAACTTCTCACTGGGGAAAGGGAGGAATTTGGAAACATTCTTTTTTTAAAATTCTTTTCTTTCGGTTCTTCTTCACTGAATGGAGAGGAATAATTAGCTCTTTGAACTTAGTTTTTGATTGCGCGTATTCAGTAAACATTTCTAAGTTCGAATTATATCCAATAATTAGGTTCTTTCAACAATGAAATGAAATATTAATCAAGGCTTAAGGCAGTAAAAGGAAGTGATAATTTTTTTTTAAAGTTTTGTGTTTTCTCTCGCATGAATTCATCTTTTTTAATTAACTTTTATTCGAAAACTTTCGGTGGCGTAGCTTCGAATATTTATGAGGGAAATCTTTCAAGGGATGCGTTTTTAATTATCGAATTTAATTTCATATCCACATTTCCACCATTATTCAAATTTAAGAAACATTTCTGAAAATAATCATTTTTAAGCTTTCTTGGGTATTTTAATAAAAATCTAAATAAAACATTTTGTTCTTATTATCTGTTAAGCACATATGAATTTATTAATAAACATTCCTTTGTTTTTTGTTTCTTTTATTCGATGTAATTAACAATAAATATGGAAAATTCTGATTGGTTAATTATTTGAAACCGTTCATCACGCACGCTTTAGAATTAAAAATACATAATATTTGAAATCGTGATAATTATATAAAAATTTTAAAACTCTAATGACAATTCATAGTATTTTATCATTAACAACTAATTTTGTTTAAAATCTTTAGAAAACGTAACTCAACTTCATTCAATAATATACACCAACTGTGAAATTTGATGTAAATCAGTTCATAATTCAAAGCAGTAATTTGCAGTAAAAAATTAACAGAATATGGTCTAATTTAAAATTTTAACTTAATAATATATAAGCAATAACTTACTTATAAAAACATATGAAATCAATCTGAATTATAATGCATTTTTCTCAAGCGTTAGATATAATTATATTTTCTAACAAATGTCAGTATTTAATTTTTGAGGGTAACATACAAGCATTATTAATAATGTGCATTACCTAATTATCATTATTTCCGAGTTATTTTATTGTTTGATAATTATAAAATCACTGCCTAAAATAAAATCTATCCCTTTTTTAGAACTTTTACCAAACATGTAAATAATTATCTTAATTAAATATTTCAAGTATAGCAATCATGAACAAATAACATTTCAAATTTACCTCGAAATCACGTTTTTATATGAGGTTAATTATGCAATAATAGTAGTAATACATACTTAAAGAATGACTTCGAACTCCAGTATATTTAAAGTTAAATATGTTTGAAAATTACGTGTGTGCTTATAATAATAATGATACACACAAAGGGTGACTTACAACTTTAGCAGGTTTAATTTAAGAATGGTGCTGCTAATGAATTACTCATGCACTTACCTCATGCTGATGCTTAAAACATTTACTGTAACTGTTCAGTGTTAAATATACTGAAAGAAGGTTTCTAGTGGCAGTAATAAACAGATGGATTAACCTCAAACTCTAAGCATATCTTTAATGTTAGACATATTTCAGAATCGCTACTAATCGACACACAAGGAGCAATATCGAACTTTAACTATCAATGAATGCTACTAATTATAATTTATTCAAAGAATGACCTTAAACTGCAACATGATTAATTCAAAATTTGGTTAAAGAATTCTTTTAATTGTAGTAACACTCATAAGAAGTTTTTATTTTCATTATTTACGTCTCGTGTTAAGTGTACTTAAACAATTACATAAAACGTGTTTCAAATTTAATCAAGTGTAACATTAAACTATAATTAATGTTAATTTATTCAAGAAGTATCGTCGGATATTAACGTGTCTATAGTTTAGTGTTTTTAATTTCTACTATCAATAATATGAAATGTATCCACGAAATTAACCATTCTTATTATTAAGTTTATTAAACAAAATCTTTTAATACTAATGTCCACAAAATAAATCTTCAAAACTAAGCAGAATTCAGAACTTCCTAACAAATATAATTATAATTTCGATGCATTATATTATAATAAATTTACATCGATAGAAAATATCATTGTTTCATTAAATTATAAAAACTCGTAAAACAAAGTTCTACAAATACTGACTGTAGTAAAAAATCCTGACGTACGTTGCATTAGATTAAATTAACCTATTGGATATAACTTACAAGACATGACTATACGTTCAATTACAAGGTCAAAGATAGCAAATTAACCATAAGCATATTTTCCAAAATCTATTAATGTATCTACTCTTAAAAATGGAGATTAATAAAAATATTACGAACACCCCCCAGATGGTCTGAATACACACTATTTCTTGCGATGAAGTCATATGCAAAGATTATGGATGTTCTTGAATATGACCATTCTATACTCAACAACGTGTACATCTACATATTCAAGATATGTCTAGTCTATGGTAATAGCCATCATATGTCACGGTACATGTATCTTTCTTATAGTTTTTTTGGCATATTTATTTACAAAACAAGAATGTATCTAATATTCCATGATTCGGGAAAGCAACTGCTTTAGCAACTAATATGCCATAGATGAGTTTCGAGCTTTTGTGAGTGAAGTCTTACTCAATGTTCTAGGGGAAAATATTGCTTCAGTTTAATAGAGCTATTTTCGTATTGCGTTAATTGGCGGGTATTTGCATAGTTAGTAAGACACGTCTATTAGGAAACATAATAAAAAGAAATCAATAGCTTCTTGCTGATACACTAACAAATTCCACACGTATATATTTGAAAAGAATAGTTATTTGTGATAACTTCCTTATTCTCACCTGTAATGCATTGGTTTTCAAGGTACTCCACCTGGTGGAGAGATCTCCTAAATGCTTCTGGCGCTGTTCTTCGATCATGCCGGCTGAGGACGCAGGTCTTGTTGAGTCGGTCATAACGAGCAGAACGACATACAAAGCTGTCTTCCACGCTGCATTTCTCCAAGCATATGTCTCTGGATTCGATACCAGTGAGAGGTTTATCGTCGTATCCGAAGAGCTGTACACCAGGTATCCTGTCGAAAGCCCATTGTCGATGACAGGGTTTACCTTGAAGGAAATATGAATGTTAGAAAAACAAAATAAGGTTTTTAATGTGGTAATAATGTAGAAAAATAATGTTTCTGGTTTAAAGCAAACAGTTCAGACAAAATCTCTTTGAGTTTGAAATAAATGTGCTATATAATCACAAAAAATAATTAGTTTAACGTTAGAATCAGTAGCATTTATATGAATATCTTTTATATGGTAAAACGTCTCACTCAATAAAAAGGTAAGTTTCTAATAAACAAAATACAGCATTGCTGAAAGTACTGAATTCGGTTATATTAATTAATTTTCTGAAAGCAAAATAAAATTTTTCTTATATTTGCTTCAATAATTTCAGCTATAAGTAATTCAAAATAAAATAAATAATACCCTTGGTACCCTAATTGTAAAATATTATCTTACTTCTTTGCATATTTAAACAGTTCCTATCAGCATTTTTATCTAATACAACAAACATATATTCATTTCATACGGAGGTATAAAATAACTATATGATTAAAATATAATCAAAAAATTTCAAGGAAAACTATATTTTAAATTAAACAATAATTATACTAATATTTATTTTACATCTCCTAGAAGATTGGAATTAAAAATTCGTTCATTTCAACAAACAGACATTTGGAAATAAATATATATTTATTTTATTCTAAATTACAAATCCATTTGTTAAAAAAAATCCATTTATAACAAATATAGTTGTTAACTATAGTGTTTGTGTATAAATATATACATTTAAAAATAATATTATTAACATTAAGCTGAAAATTTATAAATATTTTTTTATAAATTCAGTTATTTCTCAAAATTTGCTAGATTTTACGTTAACATACTTTAATATGTTGACATTTTATTAATTGAAGTATTTGGAAAAATTCTCTTTGTGAAGTTTGTACATAAAAGGTTTTGAAATAACATTTATTTAATTAAATAAATTGCCATAAACTCTCTTATCAAAAACGTAGTCGCGTAATTTGTTAGCCATAAGATTCATAAATAATTTTGAATATTATAACTATAATACCTATATTTATTTCCAAATGTCTGTTAAAAAGAGCAAATTTCTAATTCCAGCCGTTTGGGAAATACAAAATTAAATTTTGTCTGGTAAATTAATTGGGAACAAAAACTCCACCGGTTTAATAATTAGCTTACTAGACTACGTCTGAAGTAACTTTGATTTCGTGCTGATTTATTTTTAAATAAATTATTTCGAAATATATATTGCAATGAATTTCAACTATAATTTTAACCAATTTTTAAATATATTGAGCAGCCATTCAATATTAAATGTCAAAAGTACATTAATTAAAAAAAACATATTGCAGATAAAAATGCAGCATAAAATTTGAAAATGCGTCTAATGGGTAAAATATAAATTAAATTAAATAAACAAAATGTGATAAATATAATTTTAAAATGTACTTGTTGTGGAAATAGAAAACAATAAATTTATTGAGTAAATACAGAATTAGTTGACATTTATTAGTATATCATTGACAATACACACTTTGAGGCTTATATTAAATTATTTATAATATAATCTCTGAATTTATCAATTATTATAAATCATCATTATATGATTCCAGTTGATTTGTCAGTTGAGTTATGAGCCACGAGTTTTGATTTGAATGATTATGATTTCCTGTTTCAGAGATATGGTTATGAAATAATAAAATTGTCAATACTTTAACGCATGTATTACATTGGTATTTTAAAACTAATAAAATAAAGCTACTAAAATATTGTATATTTTATATATAAGAGTTAAAATTATGCACTGTTAACTCAATGTTTCATACTGTTTTCTCATCTCGTACTACTTTCATTTTCATGTCATTACACTCTACCATCATTTAAAAAACAATGACAGTTTTTCAGAATTGCTTATATTTGCAATATTTATGTTTGTATTTTATTAAATAATTTATTTTCTTTTTTGAGCCTTAACGCAATAAAATGCTTAGTATTTTTGTGTCATTCTGGCATAATGTCATGCAATACAAAATAAAGATTATTTTTATAGTTATCTTTATACTTATTTTCATCTGAAAAAATGTAATCAGTACAAATAATAAAAAAAAATTTTAATTATTGTTTACCTTCCCAATAAATATAATATAATTTTGCATTTGTGGGGTTTTACATTTCACTGACATCTTCTATACATAATTTTATACCTATATTCTAAGTGATATTTTTTTCTATAGGTTAGTGGCATTCTATCTCAATTTTTTTTCCATCTTAAATAAGTTAAGTTAAAACAAATTAAGAAGCATCAACAAAAACCTGTTAAATATTTTAATCGTATCGATGAAATCATAATTAAAGTGAAGCATTTATCTACTACAAACGATTAAAATTTATTATTTTAATCATGATGACATAAGAAAAAATTTAAGTATTCTATATATGTAACATTAATGCGCAAGTGCTGCTTAATGGCTTATAAAATACATGTAATTGTCCATATTATTAAAAAATAAGACATTTCAAAACTATTTATCAATATCCTATATATATAGATCTAAATAATTTAAATCAAAAAATAATCTATGCAATTAGAAATTTTCGTAATTAGCATAATAACTGAATTCTTACTAATTATTAATTAAAAAGATTAATTGATAAAACACTTTCCATTAAACATTTATGCATGCATTTCTCAGTCATAAAACATTTATTTAATGATTCAGCTTATTCTTTATTTATAAATCAAGGAAGGGATAGAATACATTTTAGAAAAGGTTTTATAATTTCAGTTAAATTTTCAAAATTATATTTTGAATAATATGATATTAAACTCTCTATTATTCAAAAACAAATATGCAACTCGAATACACATGTCACATTCTAAATCAGATATTCTATTTAAGACTTAAATTGAATGTTTTTCCATTCTCATTTCACCATCTAAAATTTTTAAGTTTACACATTTAGAAGGTAAGAGCTTTTCAATTTTCGGGAACTATATTGATGTCTCTTCAAACATACCATGCCTCTTTAAAGGGCGTGAGACTTAAAAATGGAAATCTTTTTCGATTTCGAGGTAAATGAAAAGAAAGCTTCGATGCTATTTGCTGACGAAGGACTTTTCCGCCGCTGCTGATTCCTATTTTCCCTCCTCTCAGGAGTTGGACAAGCAACAAGACGGCGAAGTGAAAGCAAATACACTCTTCCTCTTCATGTAAGCGGAGGAAGAGTTGTTCTACTTGAGGTTCTTCTCCAAAAATCTCTTTCATCAATTCTTTAGTTGCGCGTTTTCTCTTTCCTTCTGGCTGTTCCCCTTTTCTTCCTTGGAACACTTTTCCCTCTTTTTTCCCCTTTTACTCGTCCTACCTCTTTTCGAGGACGTAAAATGTGAAATGTAATAAATAACAGGAAAGTGCATGTCATGGGACCTCCAAGGAATTGCTGATACGTGAAGCAGAAAATGCCTCAGATCCTTAAAATGGCATAAAGAATTCTGTTTCAGTTTGCAATAACTGAAGACTGTTTGGAGGAGAATTTAGTGAGAGAGAATTTGACATTTTTACTAACTGCTACAGATTTTAGTTCGAGTCGCTATACATATTAAAATGTCTAATTATGTCTACTGGCAGACGAAAATTTTGATTCATTTTTTAATATTTTCTTAACAATTTGGAATAAAAATTCACTATTAAATGGTAGATACTTTATTCAGATCAGAATTTCTTAAAAGAAATTAATTGATAATTTAACATTCTTCGTAACTATTAAAAATGCTCACGTATCTTTTATCTTTCATGTGTTAATTTGCAGAAAAGAATGAAAATTCTCTTTTCGCTACCCTAAATTTTAATTTAATTATTAACATTCTACTCAACAATTTGCAACAATATTTATGCTAAATGATAGATATTTGTACGAAACATAACTTTTAGGTGATGTTTTGAATTGAAATTTTTAATTTTTTTTTCTAGTTAATAAACATTTTAGCAATAGTCTCATATCTCGAATAACAGTTTCAAACCATTACTAAATAATCGATATTTTAATTAGAATCATATGAAATAGCATTTAAATTATGCCAGAGCTTTTAATTCAAACTATTATTTATTGAAAGATAATTTGAATTAAAAAATACCCATTTGTCTGCCTATTAATTAGATCTAATTATAATCTTTCACTTGGTGATTTGGAATAGTAGTTGCTAGGTGGTAGCATAATCCTTTAAGACATAAATTATGTAATTTTCAGGCACAATTGTTATTCAATTCATAAGCATTCCAAAGAAGATATTTTTTAATTAGTCACATTCATTTTCTCCATTATAAATTTATCATATTATTATATTTCAACATAACTATTTGAAATAATAATTTCCTATTTTTGCTAGAAATGGAGCTAATACTTTAAAAGCCAAATTATAATCTTTTATATGGCACGTTGTATTAATAACTTTACATTCAAATTTATTAAACAGAAATTTTCATTTCACAACTTGATTTGAAATGATAAAATAATATTTTTACAAATAATATATATAAATTTTTAGTTCAAATTATAATCTTTTAAAGATGACTCCTGTTAGTAAATTCGCATTTATTAGAGTTTGGGATATTTTTATGCCCAAATTCTTGTATTATATACATGACAATTTCCATATCTTTTGTATTGTGATTCAAAATATATAATTTTAAATAAAGAATTGAATTCAAAAGTTTTACATTTTTCATAACAATTAAAAAAACTTAACTTTAATATCTAATATATTATCATATATTGTTATTAAGGATAGAATATTTTATTTTAAATTAAGAACACATTCCTTTTTATGATTTGGATATGAAAGATTAATACATGAATACGCTGAGTAACTAATGGGTTTTATATGACAGCATCTGCTTTCTGTAATGTAAGTTTCACGTATTTAACGTTACCCACTTAGTTTCAATTGCAATATATACATCTTATTTCGAGCCCAATTGGTAGTTTTCTGATCTTAATCATTTTAATCAAACATTTAATTAAAATTTTTTCAACTTATAAAATAGAAATTGTTTTTCCCTTTAATTTTATTTTAAACTCCTACTTCTTATTTTTATTATCTAATTAAACATCATTTAACGGATTTATATATTGAAGTCTGTTATAATACAAAATAAACATTAATTTAACAAATTTATTCATAACATTTGGTTGTCTTTGAAAAAGCCATATTTTCTTTTTCTCAATATTAATTACTACTCTTAATTAAAATTTAACAAAAAATATGTTTTCAATTAATTTACATTAAAATTTAAGAAATATTATAACATATAGCTATACATTTCTACAATCATATTTAAACAACTATTGGAATTGCGACAAAATATTTATCAGAAATATATTTTAATATTTCAAATCTCACATATGCGTATGCTTAATAAATCATGAAATAGTAGTATTATTTTGTATTATAGTAGTATTATTTTGCATGTTTTTATTTTGCATAAAAACATGCAAAATTTTAAATCTTTTTACAGGAAAAAACAAATTGATTCTATATATTTATTTTATTCTCTATTTTAACCAGAATCGTCTTTCTGTTTATGGATGTTCTCACAAAACTCAACAATTGCCATCAGGAACTATCATTATTATTAAAAAATAATCTATTTTTCTAGTTTTCAAGTAACTTGCTATAACATTAGCGTCTATAAATCCAAAGCAAATAAGTTATCCTTCATACTGCAATACATTAGGGAATCAAACGCCATTTTACTATTTGCCATTCATTTTGTAGTTTTCTACCATTAGAATCTTTCAGCCATTAGGACTGAATGGTATTAGCACTTAAACATTAGCATTAGCGCCTACCCGAGTTACTCAATGCGTCAAGGCGGCTCCATCAGCTTCTGGCGTGCCATTTTCGGCTCAAATATCCAATAGCTGAAGAGAAGCGTAACTGATCTAGGGCAAAAGAGGCAAAAATACACACACGCACGGGCGGAGACACGTGATAACAGCGGCAATCTTTGTATTTGAGGAAGAAAAGAGAAGTACTCCATTACGGACAACTCAAACACAGATCGTTCAATGGGTGGGACTGGGAAGACAAACAGACCACTCTCTCTGCATGGAACTGTTCCTTGGAAAAGTCGTTTGCTCCAGGCCATGGGAAGTCGTTTCCCATTTGTGGATGTCCACTAAGGCATTTACCCACCACGAACCCGAAAGAATGTGGAAGAAAAAATTAATAACAGTGAGAGGAATGGAAAAATACAAATGGTGGTTATATGACAGTCGCAGAAGTGAAGACGAAATGCGGTTAACTTTTCTCCTTTTCCCAAGAGGCTGATAGCAGTTGAAAACAAACGAAGGAAGTTTTATGTCTCTGGAATTGCTCTTTGCGTTATTGGCAAACATGTTTATTTTTTTTCTGTCTAAGTAAAGTGAACCGTGAACATGTAAAATATTGCATCATGAGACAATATTTATTTTCTTTTTAAGAGAAATCACTAAAATTGAAATATATTGAATACTATTTTTATTTCAAAATACTTTCTAAAAATTTTCCCTAATTTAGTTGTGAATAACACCATAATTTTTTATGTTAGGTTATATTTTTTACCCCAGACGGTGCAATGTTCTGCAACTACTTAAATATTGTTATTAAATTTGCGATAAATAGAACAGATTAATTACCACAAACATTTTGTCAGATATATTTGCTTGGATTTGCATAATTTTTCATTGTGTTGTAAATGTTTACATATAATTTATAAATTATATTATTATTTAATTAAATCAGTGTATACACTAACTTATATTGAATAGCGATCAAATTATCCGAATTTTTCTGATTTTTGAATAAAAGACATGCAAGTATTTGATATTAATATTATTGAATATGTTTAATTTAGTTTGTATGGCTTTATGCAATAAAAGACTGAAGGTATGAGAGTCTCATTTTGAAATTATATGGAGAATATGAAACAATTATTTGTGAAATATGGTAAGAGTGTAAAAAGAATAATTCAATGACAAGGATTCGAAGATAAGTTAATTATTTGAATTATTGAAGACAGGAATTACATATAATTCTTACAATATCTCACGCAGCATCATTACGTATGTGTGATGATAATCTAAAAATATTCCAATTGCGTCAGAGTAAAAACGCGTGTATGATATTATCGCGATTGTGTTGTTTTCTGCGTTTAGCTCTCTAAATATTTTGATTTAATAATCCCCAAATTTAACCTGAAAGCTTAATTTTTAGTTTGTCGTGTTATTTTGTCACTTTGTCGTAACATTTTTAAACAAGTGAGATAATTCGACAAGAAAATAAGTTTTAAAGCGGATTTAACAATTAAATTAAATTTATTCATTAAATTTAATTATTATATATTAAATGAAATAAATTTTGGTTTTCCAAAACAAAATGAATTTGCTTATGATTAATCGTAAGATTATTCATTATGCTTTCAAAATTATCTTAATAACCAACGAACAACTATACGTATATCACATTATTAATTACCGATAAGCAACCTAAGCTAGTATGAGTTTGTGTACTCAGATCTATCAATTATTGATGTGTTCTAATGAAGAGCATAACTTGGGAAAGTGGAAGCGTCTTTAGACGTTCCACTGAGAAGCTTGGTTAATCTCAGTAGTAGGAATGGAATAATCAGCTTACCTCCCAAGCATATCTTCCTGTGGTAGCTCCACGCGCTACTGTGCTCCAGGGGTCCAGTGAGGGGCAGCGTGCTGGACTCCCCCCTCAGCAAGACACACTTTTGATCCTCGTGGTCTATGAAGTAACCTTCGCAGTGCTCATTCTCCAAACACTTCCGATAACAAGCTGTCGGGGCTGTCTTGGACAGGAATTCCAAAGGGCCGATGTGGTCCATCTCGTTGCCTGGCAACCGCAATCCAGGCGTCCTTTCGAACGTCACACGGCCATTGGTACAGTTACCAACGTGGGAGGATGAAACTGTTAATAGGAGAATAGATCATGAGATCATGGCATGTGTGTGATCATTGTACAGGTAAAGCAATCATGTTTGCATCAGACAAACTATAATAGGCCGAGTGTCCTACCTAATTACTCATGTTTGGGGTAGGACTCATTGTTACTATACTGCTTAAATATATTAAAGTGGCAAAAGCTGACATCATGATAATATGGTCTAATAATTTAGATCACAGACTTAGTTTATACAAATAAATTGTTTGCCATATGAAAACACTGTATACATTTAAATCAGTGATTAAATTGATTCATCATTCTTTCCATATTTTCTGAGAATGAGAATGTGCCTGAATATTTCACCAGAGAACTTTTCTAAGTGTTTTGGTAGAATATATTCATACATTTATTTCATTTATTTAATAAATCATTATTTTCCTAAGTATATATATATATATATATATATGTATGTATGTATGTATGTATATATATATATATATATATATATATATATATATATATATATATATATATATATATATATATATATATATATATATATATATATATATATATATATATATATATATAGATAGATAGATATATATATATATATATATATATATATATATGTTTATAATTTTCCTATTTCATATACTAATATTACTAAAAAACAGTTCGAAAAAAATAATGCAGTTCCTTCGATTATATATCTTGTTTTCTTAATATGAAATATATCAATCTGGGAAATATTCATGGGGAATGTTAAACTTCGTTATATAAGTATTTTCATTTGCTGAGTAGTGGAAAGACTACAATCTTTAAAATTTTTCTATATGTATATGTATGCTTATTTTCTATATGTATGCTTATATATACGAGTAGATATCTCTGTTTAAATCATTAATGAATTATTTTAATCACTTAAAATAAATACGTAGATACTTTTAGTTGTAATTATATAAAAGTATCTATGTACATCTTATTACTGTCATGTATTTTGTATAAAGTTGAAATTCCGATTTTAAAGTTTATTGTTAATAAGACTTAAACTATGACTTTTGTGTTGCAAATATTTCTTTTTATAAGAGAAGCATCTATAGAGTTATGTAAGAAATATCTATTTTAATATATAATATCAATATTCTTGTATATCCTTAGTACCTTTGAATTACTGTTACCTTAGTATTTTTTCTTCTTAATACCTTTGAATATAATATCGACATTTGAATATTCAAGAAAAAACGGATATATTAAGTATTTTGGTTAATTCTCAAGGTACTTTCAGAAAAGCTGGTAATGCTTACCAACACTTGGTAAAAAGTCTGTTTTTGTAGCATTAAATTTCCCTTAGGGCATTTTGATAAACTGCTAAGTTTGTTCATAGTTGTCACATATACCCGATGATTACTCTAAATGAAACGTAAAAGCAGCTATCAAGATAATTTATTGACTGTGTAAATTTTAGGACACATTAGCAATGCTTGTAATCCTTCAATTACCCTTCAAGAACTTTCAAGTTAAATAGTTATGTCCTGTGATTTTTCCAGTTGATACACATAATTCCCTTTACTTTTAATTTGCAGCAATATGATATCCTCACATAAAATTCAAATTCCTTTTATAAAAAAAAAATAATCGCCAGCATTTTCTTTATGGCAAATCTAATGAACTTAATACATAAGTATATTTATAGAATTGCAGTCTAGACCACTATATTGTAAACCTTAAATATAAACACCAACGATTTTCAATGATAAAATTTTTGCTCTTTTGCTCTATATAAAGTTGTTTTTGTTTATGAAAAGAAATACTACAAGGACTTTATAAATTTGTCTCTTTTAAGCGCTATCAACTGTGTGACAAGATTACAGTTAATTTATTTCCAGATACGTACTAAATTATTTTGCTCACTCTTTTCAGACTATTTTACCAGAAAGATTGCTTAAACAGATAAAAATACAAGGCAGATAACTCATTAACCTCCGAGCAATTGTTTTAACTCCTGAATCACCGAAGGTGGAAAAGAGCTTATGGTGGATTCTTTAACGAGGCTTCTAACTATAAGTAAGACAAAGAAAGAAAGACGCTTTCCTACCGTAGAATCGCATGCGTTTCCAATTTCGTATCCCTTTCCATTTTCTTCCTTTTTTTTCCCTTCTCCTCCAACCCCTTTTCCTGGAAAGTGAGATGAGGGAGAATTCAATTAGAAAGTTAATCTATTCTCTCGGAACTTCGACGGCAATTCCCCCCACAGTTCCTTTTGTCTTTTTCCCGCCAAAAGTTCGAAACCTTGCGGAACGCCCCAACCAGTCGTGATTCTTAATCAGCAACGCCAAGATCCATGAGATAGCTTCCTAAAACCCTGAGAAGAAAACGAATGCTGAAGACTGAGGGAAAAGAACTACTTTCTAGTGCTCAACATTGGTGGTTTAGAGAGCATAAAAGCTCGCCAGGGGTTGGAAATTAAATTGGCATTCTTGTTTGATCTCAAACAAGAAATAAATTACTCGTCTCGCGAAGGACTTTGGATTTATGGTAAGTACCACTTCAGGGAATATATGAAATTTTATTTCTTACGCCTCGAGAGTCGATGCGTGACATAAAAGATTTAAATTTTTAACTTTTCAATCCTTTCTTTCCCGGGTTTAGTTTTGCTTCCCTTGGCAGCTATTCCTTTCTTCGGGGTTTTGTTCTTCCTTCCTTTCACTTTCGAAGATTTCATCAGCATTTTTCTTTTGAACCGTCCACAGACGCTCTCAAAAGCAATCACCTGATGAAATTTCTTAAAATTCAAAGAAATAATAACATGGAAGAGCACTTTTTGGTTGAAGGAAGAAAAGCAGCTTTTCTTTATATTTCAAATAAGACTGCTCCAAATAGTTATAATTGTCTTGATAATGAATTGCTCATTTTTATCCTCGATATGAGGTAACAAAAAACAGATAAAGCTCTAAAAATAACCAAAAAATAAAGAAATATAACAATAAGAGCACAAAACTAATAAACAAAATTGAAATTTTGAAAATTGATTTCAAAATCGATTTTGAATTGAAACAAAATGGAAAAAAAAATAAATTTCTTACTTTATATAAATTATTTTAATATTATATTATTCACTTGTGTTCCAATCAGTTTTCTAATTTCCTTTTAAATATATTCAGCTAATTTATTGTGAAAATTATTTTTTCTATGGTGGAAATTATAAATTCCCAACTTTGAATAATGAAACAAAATGATCTCTGTTTAAAAATAATTTTGAATAGTTTAAAACCAGATTTATTTTATAATCAGAATAGATATGTGTGATGACATTTTAATATATTAAAGTAGCAAGATATATATATCGGTAAAGGTGAGATATTCAACCAATACACTACAAATCCGAGACATATTTCAACAAACACAGTATAATAACAATCATAAGTAGACATTAAAATTACAACTATTTACAAATAATTTCAATTCTTAAAACAAATTACTCTAGCTTTAGAAATTTGTAATTACACAATGATTTTGTGTAGTGTACTTTATATTTCACATTTATAGTAAAAAAATTTTAAAAATTAATAAAAAAAACATAACAAATTTTCATTTGTTTGTCATTTTAAATTAAACTCAGCAGCATGACAGCACGCGTGGACCAAGGCCAGCAATGCCCATACTTGTTTTCTTGATCGAGGGCCCTGAAGTGCGAAGAGTATGTTGTATTTAGGTATTTAGCCTGACGCAAAACTCCAGCGTTTAGTTCCTAAGCATGATTAATACTCAGTTTTATTTTCTCACTGAAGGTATAAACTTCAGAATCCACCTTGCCCAATTATAGGATCGAACCTTCGAAGCGCGAAGTAACATCACTATGCCACATGACGTCATTTATTATTTTAAGTATAAGAAAAATCGAGGACTTAGAAAATGGTAATCTGAATACTACATTTCTGTAATATTTTCTTTGAAAAATGAATTCCTTTTTAAAGTGAAAATTATTTAACACTTCAAAAAGCTACGAAATCTTCAATCTTAAAGACATTTTTTCATTAAACAGCATAAGTAATGTCAAAATACCTATGTTTAAACAAAGTATGATTGTTAGAAGACAACTTTGAGATAGGCTAATAAAGATTAAATTATGTAGGTAAGCTTTTCATACATGAGTAGTGGATAGATTAACCCTCGAGTGTCGTTGTAAGTCATTTTAAAATATATATATATATATATATATATATATATATATATATATATATATATATATATATATATATATATATATATATATATATATATATATAATCAAGCTGAAAAAAGCATTAATCTTCTACTAAGCCACCATGAGTTAAGTATAAATAAGAAATATAGAGAAGACACATGAGCCCTTTCTATATCGATTTATAATAAGGCATATTATTTATGAAAAACTCTCTGAAAAGTAATGCAGTGAAAATTCAAATGCCTTTTACATTGGCTCTCTGTTGTCAAGGGGTATCAACTATACCAAGACACCCACTGGATTCGTATACTAAGACAAATTTAATCAAGATCAATTTCCTCATTATCTTTATTTCCAATTTATGTTAAGGCAAATTAATGTAATTTGGTATAAAATTTTAAAGCATTTATTTTTATTCATTTAATTACATAATTGTGTGTTACCAGTTTATTCAAAGTAAACGAACCTTAGTAAGATCTTATATTAATATTACGAACATGTTATAAAAAAAGTAAAGATTGCTTAACTGAAAATATTAGCAATAATTACAAGAACATGGATTCATTTAACGCAGTTTGGACTCGGGGAAATAAATCAGGATTACATGGGCGGGTCCGGGATACCTGGAAAAGCGGGGGATGTTCTCCCATCACTCACCCTCTTCCCCAATTTCCCGAGCTAGCAGGATTCTCTCATTTGATCAGTGGTGGTGATTTCTTTTTCTACCTTGACGACGCGAATACGGTGGCGGCCTTTGTTGCCGTGGCCTATTCCTCCAAGACCAAATTCAATCTGGAACATTAAGGGAAAGGTGACGCCAGGGGAGGAGAAGGGGCTGGCCATGGAACTCTCTTTTGTCTTTAGCAATCACGTCGTATCTCTCCACCCCCGGAGGTATTTCGGATTCGCTTTTATTTTTGTTTTTATTATCCTCGCCACCCTACTTTTATGGGCGCCACCCGCTGGATTCGTAATGCTCTATCAAACAGTATAATGGCAGTAGCCAGTGCATCAGATAGTGATGACCTAATCAAGACATAGCGAATACCATCGGTAGGGAAAAATAATTGAAAACTAGGATGTAAATAGTGATTTTATACAGGCCTTGTTAATGAAATAAATTATGCAGCGATTGTTTTACAAGATGGTCCAGAAATTTATAGATTTAATAGCCAATAGATAACTCAGAAATGGATCCCTAAATTTCATAGCAGACATAAACTGATATTTTTATGCAAAAATAACATAAATGTGATACTCAAGCAACAAATTAGTTTCAGTTTTTACTGATAGATGGCACTATATTTTAAATTTACAGCATCGAATCACCATAATTCTCTTTGAGTTTGAATAATGTTATCAAGCTTGCAACAAGTAGTATTTTCTCTTATATTTAAAGAGCATCTTTGAAGATACATTCAGCTACTCAAGCATCAGTACCATCTGTCAAAATATTTATAATTATTTTGTGAAGCATTCTTATTAGATGCCTTAACAGATATTTCCAATAAATATAACATGTTACATTACTAGTTTTTCAGGGATACCTATCCTATAGGAAATTGAACTTTTATTCCGGAGCTCCATAAAAACTAAAACCATCTCTACATGTTACGTATTTACCCGGTAACTGTTTCAGAACTTTTTATATCAAAACTCGAAAAAAAAATCCTAAAAAAAAGATATATTAGATAACTTTAAGAGAGAAAGGTGAAGAATCAAATACCATGCTTTGATTAACAGCATTTATTTCAAAAACAATTTGTATTTTTAGTTATATAATTATTAAATTCTCTCTGTGATTATACATTTTAATTTCAATAGCTTTAACTTAAATTTATAAAATAAATATTAATATAAAATTCATACTTTTCTGAAACACATCTAATATTAATAATCATTTAGCAATATTTTCAGTTAATTTATGATTTTAGGTTTTTAGCTACAATAACAAAATATCTTATACAAACATCAACAACCTTATGAATAAGAATAACGTAAAAGGCTTAAAAAATCTCTATAATAAATCCTTGTAAGCTATCTTATAACGTATTTCCAGCGAAATTTATATACATATGTTTTACGATTTATACATCAATGCTAAAAGAATTAAATAATTTCATATATTTTCTCCTCACGAAACCGACTTCAAATAAATTGCAATATTTAAATACGTTACATGATAAGCATTAATAAATTACAAATAGCAAAAGAAATTTGTTGCAGCTTACTATAGCAGCTAGAATTATTTCATTTAAACTTTTGCTACCAAATCGTGAAAATCTTAACAGTTACGAATTATTGTAAGGTCTTATCCAACATCTAAGAATTTTGACATCTGAAAGGACTTCTCACCGGAAGTTCATATGTCAGTCGCTAAGAAGTTTCGAAGATTCCCAAGCACTAATATTGAGAAGTAAGCAAGTAGAAATAAAAATACATCCACTTTACATTAATGACTTAAATCGTATCTGGTGTATTTCACCCCAATGTAAGTTGACCTCATAGATTTATCATATTGTTGTCCTAATAGATATATTATTAAATATAAAAATTTTAAATGATGGATTCATGATGATATCCGTTATTTAAAATTTTTAAATTTACTTATGGCAGAAAGAAATTCAAATAAGTATTTTTATGATACACTTAAACTTAGTAAATTCTTAATCAGATTATTAATTATTAAAAGAGTTTTGTTCTTACAGAACAAAGTCGTAACTTTAGCAGCATATCACAAAAAATCCAATACCACCATTTAAATTAACATAACATTTAAAAAAATTATTTTGATAACCATTCTTACGTTCAATTGTGGTTTACTGTGATAGTTTAAAATAGATGTTAAATTTGTGTTTCATATATTTGCGTATGTGATTATATTATGCACAAAACAAACTAGAATTTAGTATTTGAAATGCAAATGCGTGTTGAATACTTACCTTTTGGAAAAACTGTTATGTAATATGACAGCACTAGCAATGAGAACCAGGACTTAAAATTAGATCGATCTGTAAATAGAAAAGAAAAACATAAATGAGATTTCAAAAAAATAATGCTTGCACAAAATTAAATCCTGTAAGTAAAGGAGTAAATGTAAACAACACTTAAATAGAGAAAAGATAATATATAATTTAAAATGTTTATCCTCCCGCTCTCTTACAAATCGTATAAAGTTATTATGTAAATATTGGAATTACTGATTTCCATAAACAATTACTACAATAATTTTCAAACATTATCAACATTATAATATCGAAAAATCCAACAAATAACAATTAGATTACCCCCCAAGTATAAAATTTAATATCCTTATTATCTACAAATCAAATCTTGTGTTAAAAATAAGTATTTTTATTTTATACAAAGATTTATTTAATTCTATTTGATAAATATGTTTACTATTTTATGTAATTTTATTCTTATAATTAAATTTGGGAAAATTTTAGCATTATTTTCAAATTAACTTTGTTTTTATTATTTAGTTGCTTTTAAACTCGGTAACAACAACATATACGAATTTTTTACCCTTACCAAATTTAATCATCTCAGATTACGTATCTGAGATTAGAGATTTATAATAATTTATTTTCAATTTTAAATGCCACTTACATTGTAAGATATGCTATTACATTTGTTCGAATAATTGTAAATATACTTTATAACCTAACTTGGATGTCCAAACTTGGAATTTACATTTTTTAAATTTACCATACACTTTTACAACTTATTTTTTAATGATTTATTTTTATAATTCATTTAAAATTAAAATGATAAACTTGTTTTTTTAAGCGTTTTTGATTGAATTACCCTTACATATTTCCTCATACTTTTTCTTTTAATAAAATAGTTCTCTTCATTCCTTTTGTATTAGATTACATATAAGCACTGGATTATATTTAAGTAAATATATATGTCTATATGTCCCGATAAATGCACATATTCATGCATATACATAGCTCAAGCGTTATATTTTGAAATAATTCAATAATAATCAAAATAGCTAATCGCAGAAAATGTTGTGTATTATGGTGATTTAACTGGTTGTGACTTATAATACAAATGCAATTAAATCATTTTTTTTTAGTTATCGGCTAAGCTCACTTCTTAAAGAGAAAATTCGTTATAATTTAAATTAATTTTTTAGTATATTATTGTACATAAAATTAAATTTATCTTCAGCATTATTATAATTTTAGATATATAACTACTTTATCTTTATTTATGCTTTGTCTTTTAAAGTAATATATATATGTTGTACTTTAAACTAAGATAATACTCTTTGAATAAAAAATTCTTGCCCTATAACTCTTTGGTAAAATGATAGGATAGGCTTTTTAGGAATGAAATGTCTGAAATTCAAATCCGTAATCCATAACCTGCTCATTAAGTTTTTTGGGTTTTCTTTTTTTTTTCCCCCTGGACAAGTGAATACGACCCACTCTCCTTGAAAAGTCCTTAGAGAAAAATATTCCACAAATATTTAAAAAAAATATTGCACAATTTTTAATTATTAAATTATTTGCTGCGTCAGTAGCAGTCAACTTGGTGCTCATTACTCATCCGTTACGTCAGCTTTCATGATGGGCGGTAACTGAGTAACCATCACAATTATAAATTGCCATTACAGTGAAATCGTTGAGTATGGTTAGAAATTTGTTTCTACTAACAAAGATACAAAAATGGGGGGTAAAAACACAAAAGTTGATTATATTTCAAATACTTTTAATCATCTATACTTTTTTTGCCCATCAGTGAAGAAATTATTGTATCTATCCTTTCCACAAAAAATTATTTTAAACATAAAGTATTTATTATAACTCCATCATAATATGACTAATTGTGTTTTCTTGCATATATAACATTAAGAAATGATGCTTATGAAAGAAGAAAAAAACAGATTGACAGAAAAAAAACAGAAAAAAAGAAAAAAAAGTATTGATGAGTCAAAGAAGAGAAAATTTTGAATATTGTTTAAGGGGAAAAACTGCAAGTTAATTATGAAATTGGGAATATTTTTATTAATATCAGGCCAAAAAATAATCATTATATTATTTTTAAATTAAATATATTGCTCGAAGCACACACACGTAAGGTGAATTACTGATCATGTAACATTTACTTACGATTAAGCCTCAAAACATGCGTAAGTGGAAATGACTTTTATATAACAAATTTATATACGATTTATTTATTTAACAAGAGAATATATAACAATTAATACTATTTATTTAACAAAATAATAATAAATTCTCCACGTACTTCAATTATCATGAGAATTTATAGATTTTATCCCCTAAATAAATACCGTAGATCTCTAAAATCATGGCAAAATCCTAAGCACAAAACATTTATTAGTTAAAAAGTCGTTAGAATACATGTTTATAAAATCTTCATAACTAATTCATAACATTATAGTTTAGTGATCTGGAGAATATGAATAAGCAGTGTCTATGGGCTTCAATTTTCAATTCTAATCCATACATAATATCCAGTCAATAAGCCACACAGAGCTCTCTGACGGCGAAATTCATTATGAACCCAACGCAGAAAGCGTAGAACAAGAAGCCGAAGCGAATAATGTGAGTGACGGAATAAATAAATTATAAAATTTCCTAAATGAATGGCAACACTAATCTGGTAGTTAATGTTCCGGTGGAACATCAAAAGTCGCCCTTGTAAGCCCGAAGTACGCCCTCGGCGCAGCATCTCTTTTTAAAAATACCGTTCTAATTTGTCTCGCTTAATAAAGGTTAGTGTCGAATCATTATTCTTGGGGGAGGCGTGGTGGGAGACAGAGTTGAGTGAATTCTCGCCAGTATCAGAAGCAAGGAAAGAGGACTTAATAATCCACGAAATAGTTACTGCGGATTAATCCCCCATCCCGTTCAGAGAAACGAACGACAAAAACACGAGTTATGACACAACTCTAATAATCTCCGGATTTAGAACAGGAGCTGACAGAGAAACCTTAAACATCAGCATAGAGAGTCATTAGTGTATTAGTGTTGTGGAACTAAGCCCGCTGGAAACCGTTAGGTCCCTCATCCACCGGTAGAGGGAGATGCAAAGGTTATGAGGGTGATTAAAAACAAAATGGTGCCTATTTGTCGTGTGATATCGATTATGAATGTTGTTAAATGTAAAGAACAGTTAAGTTTCTCCTCTGGTTCGTGGGTAAAAATCTTCGTTGGAATTAAATAAACTGCGCTTCCTCGTCTTGAGATTTCTCATTTCCGGAAAATGTTAATTTTAATTAAAATGACAAGCCATTTGGTAAATTTAATTCCACATAATCCAAACATTGGAACGTGATTTACTCCGAAAAATGAGAAACGAAGTACACCTGCTGTAATATTTCGACATGTGATCACAAATGTATACTTGGAAATTTGAAAATAAAAATGTGAAGAGTCCGTGAAAATATTCTGAAATTAAATATACAGGAAAATGTGTGGCTTAGAGAGAATAATTTAATGTGTGACAAACTGACGGATGTGACTTAGAATTGTTTTTTGATTGAAAGAGAATACTGTGCCGTTTTCATGTGATATTACTGATCAAATGTATGTCTATCGAAATTAATAAGAATAGTATGGAAATTGTTATCGCTATTTAACTGTAGTTAATGCAAAAATAAACAATTTTGGATATTAGTTATGCTGAATGATTAGTATAATTTAGATTACTCACAAAACGTTTGTGAAATGCTCAATATTAGATAAAAATTTTATAAAAAAATAATTTCTTTACAAAATACATGACATATTGTATATGAATTTTTTCCTTGAAAAACTGAGATTCCATATAAAAAATGTGGAATCGTAAAATAGATGACAATGTATTCATTATTATTTATAATATTTATTTATGTTATTTTTGTGATTAATTATTTTTAATCTATTACAAAAATAAATATTTAAAATATTTCTTCTTTTCCGATTGATCTTTCAATCTTACTTATCACGTTTTATTAAAAATACTGTTTCGCATATTTTGAAGAAAAATGTTTATCAAGATATTACTGATCAAGCATCATCTTGCACAGATCAAGACGATACTTTACCGGAGAATAGATTGTACTGATAATTATGATTAATTTGAGAATAGACAATATTTAGTAGCTGTGTGGGTCAGAAAAGGACTGCTTAGTTAGTTATGCTTCTTCTAAGAACAGATTATGCATGATTAATTGTGCCTAGTCTAAAGTGAAAGCATACAATACCCAGATAACTATGCCCAAAAAGAGATCACAACATGCTTTATCAATTATGACTAATTTTAAAACAAACGATGTCCATACGGCTATGATTAATCTCAGAACAGAAAACACCTATTTAGTTATGTTAATATTAGAAGAGTCAAAATGCCTGGTTTGATAAATTTAATTTGAAAAAAAAATAGTTAGATCAAAGCCTCTTTAGGAAAAGAGTATGATTATTTGAAGAATACAAAAAAAGATGAGGCATATTTGGCTAAGCTTAATCTGAGAACACGCCATACCTGGTTGGCTATAGGAAAACAGAAGAAATTTTTCATTAGTTATAAATAGTCAGAGAACAGACAATTTTTAGCTGGATATAACTAACCTGAGAATAGAAAATAACATTTTAGACCTATAATTTATCAAAAAATTGGAGATATAAGTTGCCAATTTCGTCTGAAAACAGTTGGATTTTGTTAGACTTACATGGACATAAAATCAAGAAAACTTAGTCAGTTGTTACGAAAGTATTGTTTTCATTCACACACAATTATTATACTGAAAATTGAAATATAAAAAGATTCTTTACGCAAAAAATTCTAATTACAATTGTAGTTGTTGGAAAATGTTTAAAGGTTTTAGAACAATTTTAAAACTCTGAAGTGCAAATTCATAAAATTAATTATTTCAAAAAGAAACATTTGACATGATATTTACAATTTTCAACTCGTGTTATTTTCTTTAAATTGTGTAATATCTTAAATTTTAGGAGTGCGATCATTTTAGAAAGCTGGAGCAATATATTGATATTCATCGAATTACAAAATATATCTTATAAAGATATTTTGAAGTGTTTACAGTTCTAGAATATATATATATATATATATATATATATACCTATATATATATATATATATATATATATATATATATATATACTAAATAACTCATTTAGTAAAATAACATAAAAATCACTTTTGTTTGATGCTTATAAAACTTGTTTAAAATAATTTAATAAGTTTTACCAAAATTTGTTTGATTATCTTTGATTATGTTACGCAAATATGAATACTTTTCTAAAAAATATTAATGGAATGAATAATATTTAATTTATTTATAAATTGAATCAGAATTTATCTTAAACTAAAATGTTCAGTACTTAGAAAGCATGTTTTTAAATTATAAAATGAATGTAGTGCAAAGTATAAAAACGAGAACAATTGCACTTCTTTTCTTTCCTAAATTTAAGAAAAGTAATTTTCATTAAATATTGTAAGTGGAAACGACTCTTGTAATACAAATTTTAAAATGTCACAATAACGAATGAAAAAAAACTAAAAAGAAAAAGACGTTACAACACAATCATGATAAGTCATTCAAAATTACGAATTTCATTTAAATGAATAAAACTTGTGAATTTGAAAAAAAAATACATAATATAGAAATATGCGAAGGATAGAAAAATGCTTCCACTCATAAGTACGAACCACGGAATACTGACTGTAAAATTTCGAAGACTGTTTAAGAATTCAAGTTAAGTTGGTACTCTGGAATGTCTTAATTGTGTTAAAGCAAAAGGAAACAGAATAACTTACGCAAAAAGTGCACTACTATTCCAAAAGTCTTAATTAAATTAAAAAGTACGTGCTTGTCTGTTAATGGATTTGTACTGATTTAATATAACAACATTTTATATAACAACTGCCATTTCCTCATTTTGCTGCTTCTTCTACTTTGGAATCAAGAAAACATTTTTGAATTTCCAAAAAGGGAAAAATTTAATTAAAAGAATCAGAAGGTAATTGGGTTAGACTTTGACTGCACTTCTAGGTTCACACCTCTGCGAAACTTCCATTTTGACTTTTTTTTCGTTTGTTTTCTTACCATTTACTGGGTAATGTGTTTGAAGGCTAAAAATTCCCGCCTAATGTGCTTAGCCGGCATTCTTAACGAAGCCGAAAAACCCGGCCTGGCAAAGCTATGCGAATTAAAAATTCTTTCAGATGCATTTATACGAAAGCGTGCACGTAAATAGCCATTTTTCCCGACCACCCTCCCACCCGATCGTCCATGGCACATCAGTGTCATTTTATTCCAACTTTTAATTCTTTTCGGTGGCAACGGGTTTTTGATGGTTTTAGGAATTTTTAATGATTTTTCTAAGCAGTCCTAAAGGTGACTCAGAGATTTTAGGTATCGATTCCACATCACCTTTGTTCCATTTTCCTGTTTTAATGGGAAAAGAATGAAACAGAATTTTAGAGTTAAGAAAAAAACACATAAAAAAAGGGGAATCAATTTAAAATTGAAGAATAATCCGATAAATCCGAATAAGATTGGAAACGAGGAACATTTTTACTTTCTTTCTAAACTCTTTTCCAATTCTTTTTTGATAAGATATAAAGAAAAGAAATTAAAATAGATTCTTTCTTTAAGACTTTGATTCACATCTGAATTTTTTCAGTTTGGCAATAGAAATTTATAGTTTCTTAAAGACACATTCGCTTTTCTTTAATTTTAATTTTTATACTTTTTAAGTATCATAAAGTTCTCAGAATTTTTTATTCCTATTTGTGAAGGGATAGTCATAATCTCCCTAAATCTCTTATATTTTAGGAAATATGATTTCATTTATAGCTTTTAAAATAGTAATAGTTAGGTTTTAAAACGTTTGGCTGAAAAGAAAGCAAAAGTTATTGTACTTTAAATTCTAATGTTAGATGAAATCGTTTATTTTATAATATTAAGTGATATTATAAAGTTACGCAACAACATTTCAATCAACATTTTACATACAAAATATTAAAATACTTTAAAAGTAATTAAATATTTCATAATAAACATTAAATTCAAGGCTAAAATTTCTTAAGTTCGATTTCAATATTTAACTTTTATTAAATAATTCATAGAAGTATGATATTTCCCTTTACCGCAAAATAAAATACTTGAATATTGTGTTTTATAATTTCAATAGGAAGACCCAAAAAGAGATGGAAGGACTGCCTGGAAGAAAACTTCAACATACTTAAAGTCAAGAACTGGAGGTCGATTTCTAGAAAAGGGGCGGTATGGCAGAGACTTCTGAAGAAGGCCAAGGCCCACAAAGGGCTGTCGTGCCAATGCTGCTGATGATAATTTCAATTCCAAATATATTTAAATTAACACTCCTAGAGTTAAAAATGTATTTTTCCCAGAAAAAAAGCTCACTCTACTACCTTTTCAACCCCTATCTTACCCATAAATTATTTTTCATTTTAACCTATATTTGCTTATTCCCTTAATTTTGTTTTCTATAAATTCACTACAATTTTCTTGAAAGTTAAAATCTAGTTCTTGTATACTATATTTTCATTAAAATTTTAACATTAATTTTAAGATTTCTCTACAAAAATTAAAACAAAGCGTGTAGATATTTATTTTTCATCTTAAGCACTGACATTTCATAGATTAAGAAGATATTATTTAATAAACCAATTTTTTTTCTTCTTATCATCTCCGATCACCTTTTTTTTCACTCTAATATCTCAATTTTTGTTTTGGGTTTAATACTGAATTTTCATTAAAGTTTTAAAAATAGTCTTAAAATTTCCTTTTATATTTATTATAATGGAAATACAAACATAATTTTAAAATTTCAATTCCAAATATACTTAATTATTCAGGAATATGGTCAAATTCAACCAAGTATAAGCATCTATTGTTCTTTCCTTCATTCATACCAACCAATTTTCTTCACTTTAACAGATAAACTTTGTTCTACATTTTAATGCTTAATTTTAATTGATTTTTCTAATATGACATTAAAAGAATCTTGTTGACATTATAGAATTACGCACATAATTTTATAGTCCCTGTGCCAAGTATAATTACGTT
This sequence comes from Latrodectus hesperus, assembly GCA_037975125.1. NCBI lineage: Eukaryota > Metazoa > Arthropoda > Arachnida > Araneae > Theridiidae > Latrodectus > Latrodectus hesperus. The sequence goes on from CM075853.1 coordinate 78,667,058, forward strand.
AACACCCTGGGGGTTAGGAATATTCCTCAAAGCAAAAAAAGCTGTTATCCACTGATGTTTCTGATGCATGAACCGAAAATTTCCTATTATTCCTCCTTCCAATGAATTTATTTATTTCATAATTTTCAGAGCTATAAAGTAAAAATAACAATATTTCTAGTACATATTGCTATTTCTTTAACAAAACGAGGACAAAAAAATTTTGGAAAATGAATTTAAAGTATGTTGCATATTTCTTATAATATATTTTGTACTATTTTTAAGATATTGTACGTGGTAATAAATTTAAATTTAATGTTGAAATTTATTAATACTCACGCAATCATGCATCAGAATAAAAATATCTAGGAAGTATTATATCGTTAATTGAAAAATCTTGAAAAACTTTTAAAAAAATATTTGCTGTAAATAAGAGAAATTTAACTATTAAATATTTTTTAGAAATAGTCATTATTTGTAAAAATATTCACTTCTTTTTGTAGGTTAATCATTTTACATTTTCTGTAACATTTATCATCTCTTGTAATCTATGTATATATATAACTATTAATACGGAGAAATAAATTACTTTCTCATTAAAACACACTCAGATATAATAACATTGTTGTGTCCATGTGCAGTGAGAAATTACATTTTGTAACATGCCTTTATGGTTGAAATCTCATTCTTAGATTGGGTTTTGCTAAGATACACTTATATTGTTGTTTTTTCAAAGTTTCCTAATCAAACGATGTGAAATATAATATTTCAAAGTCTCTTTAATATTGTGATTAGATACGTTTCGCAACAATGTGGATTTTGTTTCCTTCTATTTTGTCAGCATTTTCATGTCTGGTATTGCACTGTAATTTTACTTACATTATTTTCATTTAATCTAAGAAACTTTAGTCGAATAGTTTCATAGAAGCAAGTTATCCTTATGTTTTATAGTTAAAATTAATAATTTATATCTACAAGGTTTCAAAAAATCAGAAAAAAACATAAATTCATAGAATTATGTATAAATTTAAATGATGAAAACTATTGAGAGTAAAAGCGATATTAACATTGTAATGAACTTTTATATATATATATATATATATATATATATATATATATATATATATATATATATATATATATATATATATATATACGCTTCAATAGAATTAAAGTCAACGTAATTAATTATTCTTGTGTATAATTAATCAGGATGAGGAAGTTCTTGAAAATTAGCTTGACTAGATAATTTTTTGTTGAGATTTAAAATTAATTAATTTTATTATAAATAACTATGCTTTAATTAGAAACTATTCAAAGAAATGTTTATTTTTTATGAAGATAATTTTAATAATTGTAAATATCAAATATAATACTTATATATTTTTTATTTCCTTGTACCATAAATATGATTATTAACTACTTTAATCTTCTAATCGCACTCATTTTTTTAAAAAATATTTATATATAACTCCTACTCGTTAAATGAAAATCATGCAACTGTGCAGAAATATATACCACTAATAAATAACGATGTAAGGTTATATGCTTTATTAATAAAACTTGAAATTATATTCAATTTATTTATGAAAGATTATTGAAATTTTTGTAATTATTTTTTGTTAGCTTTTATATATAACAAATAACTAATACTTTATTACAAATGATATACCAAATTAGTTACTTAATTATTGTGCGCAAAGAACTTATTTGAAACGCATACCTCCATTTAATTTATGTTTTCAAAATAAAGAATTGGAAATGTTCTTATGAACAAATAAATCCTACCACATTTAATAGCATTTTATAAAATGTACCTGTGCTATGATTTGATGAAGAATATCAATAAATTTATCTTGATACCAGATACCGCAATAATGAAGATATTAGAACATCTGACATTTGTATGGTCACCCTGTCTCGTGTTGTCTTTTCACATGTATAATATTGGGGAAAAAACCTGTAATACTACCAAAAGGCACACTACCAATATGTATGCTTGAAAGAAAAGAAAGCAGAACTTAATGACGTTGCTCAAGAATGTCTCGAATCAAATTTCCAAACTGAAAAGTGCGGCTTATCGGCTAAGCCACAATATATTAATCTACTCATTTTTGTAATTGTTATAAGCTACATTAGGTTTTAATATGTTAGCCAATTTAAAAGATTTTAAAAAACAAGATAATAATAAAATTAATAATGTTTTTCAGTTTAGCTTGGCAACATTAACTGACACTTTCAAAACGTATGAATTGATATAGAAGAGAAAAATAATTATATAAACCAACATTAAACCCTATAAATGCAATGTAATCTGATAGAAATAATATTTTATGTGAAAAAATAAATAATTTATAAAATACTATCAGATATTTAATTCGAAAATAATTTTCATTAAAAAATGTGTGCAATTAAAATGAATATGTTGTAATTTTCAATCAAAAATTATTTAGTAACAATTTTTAAAAATCATTTTATAACTGCTAAATTACCTTAACAAAAAAGAGAAACGTTTTAGTTTTATCTCGCAAACAAAGGAAAAACTAACATTTTTATTCGATGTCGAGTAAATATGCAATAAATTAATTTATTATCATTTGCGAATAAAAATAATAATTTTTTGATGAAAATCGTAACTATGCATAAAATAATTCGTCTCAAACTTTTGGTGTAACTTAAAAATTTTTTTCGAAGAATTGGGTTTGAAAATTTACAAAAAAATGTATAAGTACATTAAATTAAGTGAAAAATAATGAGTTAACTTTTTTTCACACATTAAAGAATTTAGTAATAAATTTAAATAATTGTAACAGAAGAAATTTAAAAAAAATAATTATTAACTGCATACATTTTCAGAAAATAATTATTAATAAGTAAATATAAGCTAAATCGTTCTTAGAAAAATACATTAATTCAGTATTTAATTTTTATTCAAGTGGAAAAAAATAATTAATTCTGCATTGAACTTTCACTCAAAACTGTATCCAATTATAAATACATAATAGTTTTTAGTGAAAGTGTAGCAAAAAATATCTTTTATTTTTTATCCTTTAGTAATCGTAAAAGCAATGACTAATATTTCGTTTTTAGTCATTTATATAATACCTGTACAACCACAATAAATTTTAATTAACTTTATCTATAAATCTCATCAAACAAGTATTTTAAGAGAGAATTTCTTTTCTCCCTGAAACATTGTGCCTATAGAGATAAAAAAAAATCTTAAAATAAAAATAAAGATAATGTTTAATTATTGGGGAAAAACCATTTTGAGGGATTTAAGTTAAGTACCACTTTGTAATTTTTACTCTTTTTTTGTTTAGAGAAGATATAGCTGCATCCTCGAAGAATAAGTCTTTTAAAATGTTCGTTTAAACGTTCAAAATGACCACTAAAATCTTTTTCAATGGCAATCTTTTTATTTGAAATCGACCGTACGAATTTCATCGTGCAGAAAACGATAAATAAAAGAGCCTACCCAACAATAATCGAACGCACCAATTTTGAAGAGGACTTTTAGTTTTGGTCGATAAAAAACGTTTATCTTTCTTTTGTTTCTTCCTTTCAGTTACTTCGCTATAAAAAAATAAAAAATAAATGGAAACATCCCGATTTTTTGGCATAGAGTTAATTTTTTTGTATCATATTCGTTTTCAATTATTTTTTTATACTTAGGATAAATGATATCATTAATAACAAGCTATTAAATATACTCGCTTTGGCAACAGATTCGACTCAACCAATCATTGAATGATGGGAAAACATGTTCTACATTTTGAGTCAAAGTGAATTTTTAGTTAAAATATTTTCTTATGAAACTTTTAAGCTTTTTTATTATAATATACTTGATTTGAAAGAGTTATTGTGACTTATTACTTTTTATTTTATCCTAATAAATCGTTAGTAATATTAACTTATTATTATGTCTCCATGTTGTGGTTTTGTTGTTATTATATAAAAATCACAAGGTTGTAAATTCAGTTTTCAATTAGATCAAAATTAAAAACCAGTTTTTTAAACCAATTTACTGAAAAAATATTAATTAAAAAAGTAAATCAAGATATAAACTTCAATTTGCGTACAATTAATTTATAATAGTGTATTCTTCACATTTACCCAGATAAATAAATGGTTAGTCTTGTTGAGTTCGAATGTTTAATTTTTATTGCTTCAATTTTTGTTCACTTAAGTATTTCCCGAGTTCCGTTTTATTTGAAAAATGTTAACTATTTGTTTTAAGATTCGATTAGTTTTCAAGAATTAATCCAACCCGTAGTCATTACTACTAACTAAAAACAACCAAAGAACAATCTTTACCCAGAACAATATCATAGTAGAAACAGTCTTGCAGATTCTTATCAAACAGATTTTTTCCAATCATTCTCTACGACTGCACAAAATGTTTAAAGCATTTTGGAAATGGCGGGAACATCGCTATTTAATGTAATGATGAGAAAATGGGAAAGAAATTCAAATTCCGCTGGAGTCTCTTTTCATTTATAAGAAAAATTTAGTTGAGGGAGAACTAATTTTCGAGCTCATAATGGGGAAAGTGCTCTTTATGATTTAAATTGAAGGATTCTTTTTTTTTTTCTTTCAAGAAGGTTGACTAAATGGAGGCACAGTATTTTACGCTTATATTGACATGATAAATTGCAAGCGATTTCAGTAATGGCTCCAACTTGTCATTAAAAATATCCCTTTTTGTCCCAAAGAAAAATTTATAAGATTATAAAATACAAATTTCGCAGTTAAAATGGATTATGGGATATGCCTTAAGCCATTATCATTTTTATTATAATCGTGACACCTCTTTACGTCATTTGGGAACGATGCTGTTACCCATTATAACTTATTGCTGAAATTAGGTTATTATAAATTGTCTCCATTTTTCTACAAAAAATTTGAACTATATTTATGGAAACATTTCGTAATTTATTGCATTGCGTCTTAAATTAAGATTAATTTATAATTATGAATGTAATTTGCATAATAAATGTTGCTGTGTTATGTAGGATACCTTTAGACAATATACACACATAATTTCGTGAAAAAGGAGTCAAAATTCAAATTTTATCATAAAATTTAAATACATTCATAAATAAACTGTTTTCGACATGTTTAGATGATTTTAACTTGACTTTGAACTACGCTCTAACAATAACTGTTCAGATAAAATTATGCAAATTCTTGATAAAAAAAATAATCTTAATAAATTATTTAGTAGTTTATTTTTTATGTTTAAGTTTACAATGTTTACAATTAGCAAAGTAAATTTTTTGTTCTAATTATTTTTTGTATTTTGTAAACTATGATTTATTTATAAGTTAAAACATTTAGTCCGAAAATACTAAATCTAATCGAATTAAAATAGAGAGCACTTCAATGAAAGATAATTTAAATTAAGATTGTGAGAAATATTGGACTACTTCCATTTATGTCTACATATAACGAAACCGAAAAAGAAAACTATTTTTAAAAATGGCAATTGAGATTTGCAGCAGGTATATTTTGTTTTTCAGAAGAAATATACGCATTTATTTATTATTAAAATTAAATAAATTATTAAATCTTATCGAATTTTAATTTTAAAATTTGAATATGTGCACGTCAATGAAACTTTTTACATAGTTAAAAAAAAAAAAAAACTTCTTTGAAAATAATTTGGATTACAAGTGATTTTTAAGCATATTTGTGAGATTAAATTCTCAACTTTTCTTGTTTTTTGTTACATAAATGCTGCAATTTTATTTAATTTTAATTTAAAACTTAAAGTTCAGGTGATTTCTATTATATTTTTGTAACCGCGTTTTTCAATTAATTTCCTTGAAACAAATTGTTTTTTGGCATTGCTTAAAATTCCTAACGATAACAATAGAACATCTAATGTGACATTACTCCGAAAATAAATATAGATATTGGCAATCTTCATCTAATATACTTCGTCTGTTCCTTTCGTAAAATATTTATGCTTAATATGCAACATTTGTAAGAAACAATTCATAAAAATGGAATGCGAAATTAAATATATTTTAAATTTCATACTGTTAAAAATAAGCCAACCGATGGCAAAGTGGTTAGCGTCCCTAACTTCCAAGCAGTAAGTACCGTGTTCGAAACCTGGTTCGGACATGGTTGTTTCTTTGTGTTTATCTTTCTTTATCACTTCACTTTCGGGGCGAAGAAGGCACACGCAGTGGCTGCCCCACCCTTTGAGATGCCTTCACTTCGCCCATTATAGAGCTGACGAGGGCTAAGGGCAACCGGGCATTAGAAAAAAAAACTATTAAAAATACTTTTTCCAAGCTTTTATTTCCTTACTTTCTTTCTAACAAAAATAGTTATAATTTCTAAGAATAATGTGGATATTTTAGTATTTTATGACAAATAATTTTTAAAAGATAAATAAAAGTCCTTGCTGATCCAGAAATATTTATAAAAGTAAATTTGTATTGAAATTCTAAAATAAATAGCCAGTGTCCTACCGCATTTAGGAAACATAGTATCCAATTAAATATAATATTTATAAGATATAAGCAATATTTCTATCTCATAGAAGGAAATGCTTCAATAACTATATTAATAATGCCGAAGGAATCAGAAGATAGCTAGGATCATAAATGGGATTCATAAGTTAAGGAAGAGAGATGGTACTTTGCTCAGAACTGATTCTCGGTTGATATATTAGATAATATTCATGGTTCAGTTCCAATGTTATCAAGAAAGTAAAATTTCTAGTTGGATAGTTATTGTTTATTTTAATAATATCAGGCGGCGAGATAAGTATTGTCATCTTCATATAAGGGAGCTTCCAGAAAGAGAAAAGAATCACATTAATGTGCATTAAGATAGTTTTGATATCTTTAAGTAGTTTGCATATAACATATTTTTTCAAAATATTTAATGAACACTATAATCAACATTTAGAATAATCTTAAGAAATGACTTTTGTTTATATGAGATTTAATATTATATTAGTAACATTGTGGTTAGTATAGAAGCGCAGTGAAAATATTGTCAGTTCAAGTATTGGCTTGCTATTTTTTTTTGGATTTATGCTAAGCAGAAAATAAGGGTAATAAATTAACAAGATTTAATGAATCGTTAAAATGCCAGTATAAACCTTTCTTATATTGTTTGTCTTCAAAATGCAATAACAAGGAAAGGAAGTTTTTTTATTATATCAGACATTTATAAATAGTATAAATCTCAGTTGATTCTAAATATGACTTTATATAGTAGAAAAATGATACAGTAAGCAATGCATGTCACCAACAAAGTTTACAGTAATTCCTGAAATCCGTAAAAACATTGAATAAAGTAGCTTTTAATGAGCTTTTAGCCTAACAGCAGTATCTGCCAATACAATCTCAGCAGCTCTTAAAATTAGTGTCTAAAATGTTTAGCATATAATGCATCTACAAATAATCAAGTAGAAACCTTCTTTTTGTATAAGATGTGACAATTTTTTTGTAAAACCTATTTAAAATGCATTAATACATTTTTATCAACCCAAATGAAATTTCTGAAAAGTTACGAATTAGTTTATTTTAAGGTATTGTGTGTGAATACAAAATAACTTTTTAATTGCTTTTCAATGCTCTGAAATTAACTGCAGTGAGATAAAATATTATCAAAGTTTCACTATAATAATTGTTGCCTTCGACGTAAAACGCAGCAATGATCACATTAAGAACATTAACTTCGCTAAAACAAGTTCTGAACTGTAATTATCAAACACAAAATCGAAAATGACATACAAAGAAAAAATCATCCATAGAACACAATTGTATTGATTTATACGCTCGCCATATGTCAAAACGATATCTTTATTATCTTGCGGAAACAAAAATATCGTCTGCAAAGAAAGAAAGAAAATTAGTTTCACGTTTTTCTCAAGCCTTATTCATAAATGCTCTTCCCCTTTCATACTTCTTTTCTTTTTGTGGCAATAATATGTACGCAAGAAATTTATTTTTATTTTTATCCCGTTGCTATATCAACTTCAGAATTTGTCGCGTGTCTATATGAATGGCGAAAAATGTTTATGAAAGAATACTTTTTTTTAAGAAAAAACGTTTGGGTTGGCTAAATTTGTACTATTTTTGACGATTAGCTATTCTTTAGTTCTGCACTTCAGTGGTGTTTTACACGCCCATTAAGTGACTGTCAGTGTGAACAGTTATGAACAAAGATAATCCGCGCTTTTCGTGCGTGCTTTCATTTAAGCAAAAAAAAAAGGTTCTATGCGCAAGCTTTTGTTGATGAATTGTATTTGATTCGCTTACATGATAGTCTTTAACATCAGGTAGTCGACCGTTTTTTTTTGTTAAAACTTATTTTCCTTCATTTACACTGTGATAATATTGTAAACTTTCGGTATGTATATAAAAATGAATGCATGATTGTCTGTTTGTCCTGTATGCATTTTTATGACATTCATTTGATCGCCATTAATTTGCTAAGTATACTTTCGCAAGGTTTTAGCATGGAACATTCGTTAACAAGCCTGTATAAAAATGAATTCAATTCAGTTGAATGTAAAGTATGATATGTTTCAGTTTTACGAATTGAATATGTACTGCAATAATTGAATATAAACAATGGCATTTCTGAAATTTTCAGTGACTTAGTGTATATACTGTATTAATAACTAAAAAGAACGATGCCAATGCCATTAATTTCAATATTCAAAACGAAAAAACTGGCGAAGCAGCAACGTATAAATCCATCGATTCTCAGACGAATCTTAACGAAATTGTTAATTTCTCAACAGACATTTTAAGACCAAAAATTAATGGAATTATTTTTATTCTCCAAAACATCAATTCACCATGACTTTAGAATGATACAAGACTTTCGATGCAGGCGATGAGCAATATCATCGAAGATATAAATTTGAAGCTCCAGACGAAAAAGTAAAAAAACTTTATCTACAAGCACTCGAATAACTAGAATTAAAATGATAGTTTGAAGTGTGTTTTGAAAATGATTAAGTATTTAAAAATGATAACAATGTTTCTTTGCATTTCCTGAAATCGCACAACGCGCAAATTGAATAAAGTCATGTATCACTAAATTAAATTTCATTTATTTATTATATATTTGAGTTTTCTTTCTTAAAAGGAATTATTTAATATTACTATTTAAAATAATGGTTCTGTTATATACAAAATTGTTAAAATTATAATTACATTATAAATCAGTTATGGTACAACACCAAACATGAAATTGAGGAGTTTAAATCATTCTATATTTTTTATTCTGTCAATCGTAATAGTCATTGTTGTTTCCGGAAAAAGGTATTTTAGTGCATATTTAGTCATACATAATCAAAATAAGCATATATATTACAACTTGGATATATGCAACACAGCTTCTATATTCAATGAAAATATATTAAATAATAACAAAATCGAAATTAATTGTGAATATATTTAGTAGAAATTTTGAAACTTTCTAAGCTGAAATTTTCCAAATAAAATTGAGTGAGACAAAATCATTATTTAATTAGTTGTGTTTATAAACGCAGAACAGTATTTAAGTGCTTGTGTAATTGTTCTCTTCCAATCAATTACCAGTTTATTGGGTACAAATTTTACTCAACGCATTTATTTATAAAAGAAAATCTTTATATTGTCGCTAATATTACATATTGCAAGTTTACATCATACCTCTCACGAATTTACACAACTCAAGAGCTAAATCTATAACTTATTTGCCTATTTTGCCATCTGTTTTACTCTATTGAAATATTTTCAAATAAAATATAATTGAATTTGTGAAAATCATCTTAAAATAGTCATGGAATTGATGTTTTTGAAGATATATTTATTATATTTTCCACTTTCAAAATAAACTTTAATGTCTTTATTCTTAAAATTATCTTAAATATTCAGTAAAGTAAGAATTCTCTTCGAAACAGAAATAATTCTTACAACACAAAATTCTTTATTTCTATTTCTTCCCAGCAAAGCAGCGAAATTATTTTTCAGTCACAGTTACGGATTTATAAATTTCCCGGAATATATCACTCAAAGTGAAACTTATAAACAAGTCTCAGTTTCCAAATCGCCGCCAGATGCGAAAAATAGGCATCGTATGAGCGAGACATCACTCCCCAAGACAACACTCGCGAAGGGTTTTCGTGGTATTAGACATAATATTCGCCAAGAATTCCGAGTCTCACATTCCAATTCTGGGCACGAAATATATTAATTCCTCTCGCGTCGACGAAAAGTTATAATAAATTATTCAGATGCCGCCTTTTATTTGGTTTAAGTTTTAGAGGGGTCTTAAAAGAGTGGATGAAGGGGTTGGGGTGGCTCTTATTGGATTTAATTTCACAAACGCACTCATTCATTTTGCCTCCCTCATAACGCAATCGAGAGACCCGCGGCGAGACGAAAAGTGGCGCAAGTTGGAATTCTTAAGACTAGCAGAAAAGCTCGCCAACAGCGTAAAATTGTTAAGTTCGAAATTAGGAAGTGAGATGGATGGATGAGGAGTTAATTTTGAAAGACTTAACCTCATAATGATTTCGTCGAGAGGATTTTGATGCTCCTGGACTTTCGCAATTAGTGCAATCGTTCGAATGTGTGGGTGTTCTTCAGTGCAATAACAGGTCGAAAGGCATTGTTTTCAATTGGGTAATTACACTGTTAAATGAGTTTTAAATCAGTTTAATACAAGTACAGTTTTCTTCAAAATTAAGTTGCTTATTAGCATGTTAATGTTTTCGAGATTGCATTTACATACTTATTTGTTGAAGAATGAAAATAATATTTTGATTTTGGCATATATAGATTACATATGTTATGTTACCAAAAGTCATGAAACAGCCAGTATTGAATAACCAGGAAAAAATAGGTTTTATACCTAACCTATATATGTACCCAAAGTACATCTTCATGAAATGCCTTATTAATTTTCCGTTTGTTCTGATGTTCTTTCATTTGTGTAGCACGATACAGGAAAAAAGTGTCAAATCAATCATGCAATCAACATTCGAACCTATTTCAAAATTACTCAACAATCACAAGTATTAGAGGCATTTCTTAGCAGAAATATGATCCTGGGTATTTAACTCAAATAACATAAATATCAAAGCAAGTTTTTTTGGTAAAAATATAATAAATAAAATTTTTGTTTCTCCAACCCAAACCTGCAGGAATTTTTATTGTAGAGATTTTGATTTGTACCACTGCTATGAACACAACTAGTTTTGTTCCGTTTCTTTCTCAGAAATATCAAATGTTTTATAAATGCTCATCCTCAAATTCAAATAATGTGTTGATGAAAATAAAAATAAAATCATATTAATTCAGAAATTATTACTATTGATAGAATTAGGAGTTTAGTTCAGGCTCATGGTGCTTTTTGCTGATATATAGAGCTTGTAAGGAACCTTATCAAATACTCTTAACTTCAACAAAATTACTTTATGATTTCAAAAGTTTAATTTATCAATATTGATTGTTTTCAATTTTTAACAGTCTTTAAGAATCCGAGCCTTTTTTAAATTGACGTATTTCAACTTCTGGTTTAGCTTTTCATTAGTAAGAATCTCAATAAAATAATTGATTGTTCATATTCCAATATTCGTTTTTATTGATAAGTTAAGTACCTTGATAAATTTATATGTAGAGTTTTATATAGTAGATTTATAGTAGATTTTTTTGAGATAATTTATTTACATAAAAATTTTTATAATTAAAAATCTAAACAGAATTTATAATATATATATATATATATATATATATATATATATATATATATATATATATATATATATATATATATATATATATATATTAGTTTTTACTTTAAGTCTTAATAACTTATTCAAATTAATCATTATCATTATATATAATTACCTAACTAACTAATAAATATTTGTTGCATATATGCGAATTCATTACAGTAATTGTAAAAGTGAACTGTTAAAGGATTATAAAAGTGAAAAAGGAAATGAACATTTTTAATAACGAATTCCAATAATACGACAACACGTATATAAAATTATGTAAATAATGTATTTTCTTCATGTGCCCCTGGTGATCTGGTTGGTTGGGGCGTCATGATCTGGTTGGTTGGAAACTATGACATGGTCGCAATGTCCTCTATGTGAAATGATACCTTTGGGGGTCACTCGTCAAGTCTGAGGATCTTTTGCTGCATTAAAATTACGAAGACCCACCCACATTCGAAGCTACGATGACACATCTAAAGGTTGCCCCATCATACCACCCATCGATATAAGGGTGTAATCACCTCCACCCCTTTTTAGCACTGAAAGTTCGAAATCTTAGTAACCGGGCTTTATATAAAAACCTTCTTCTTACTATCTATAGTCTTCTAAATACATATTAAATTAAACGAATTTTATTTATTTTAATAGCATAAATCACTTTCAAAGTATTATATAAACAGTGACAGAAAAGAAACCATTAATTGGAATTGATTAAAATCGATGATAATATCAAAGATTGCTTGAGAAAAATTAAAGATACCTTTTGGATAAAAAATAACTAGCACAAGCGTTTCTATAAATCTGAGAGAGAGAGAGAGAGAGAGACTTTCAAATTCCAATAAATAATCATATAATCTCATTTATTCTCCCAATACCAAAACATTCTTGATTTAGAATCCTGATTTTTCACTTACACCACTACTGCCCAATGAGGAACAGACTAAAAGTCTTAAATTCAAGCGAGCGCCTTTGCCAGTTCCTTCGACAAATTACCATAATTTAAAAGTGAAAGGACTGACTAATTCAGTTTGAAGCATTTAACGCGCCTCAAAAATTTTCCAACTCGCGCTACTGTTTCGAGGCCTTGTCTTACTTTTTCAGGACCAATGAGCTTTGTTCTGGAGGACCTATTTTCTTTTATTATAAGTGACGGCTTGAAATTTAAGAAAGAGAACTTTCCTTGGCGCATTTCAAGAAAACTCGTAAAATATTTTGACTTAATTGAACAGGTAAAGACTTAAAATGAAATTGAAGGACTTCTAATCGAATCACAGTTTTTCTCGTACTTGGGCTGGAGGACGAAAACCGCGTGGGACGAAATTAATTTTTCTCTATGAATTCGCTTTTTTTTCCCCTCTTACTATCGAAAATGGAGTTTCAAAAATTTACACTATATTTAAGTCTATCGGATATAATTGGTATCCAAATAAATTATCTGAATTAATGGAATACTCATTTTAAATAAAATTTTTAATAATATTTCGTCTCATTAATTAGGTTTAAAAGCTATATTATTTTTTCCCATCAATATATTATTGCTTTTTACTGGATTATAGGTGAAATAGTAGATTTTTTATTTATAGATACCACATTCAGACAGCAACTACCATGTTTCAGATGATTTATTCATAAAAGAACCCTACGTAGATTCTAATTTCTTTTCAATATTGAGATGAGGTGAAGAGAGGACATGACAGGTCAGATGTCGACCTCGTCCCTCATTTAAGACTCATGATTTCAAAAACAGTAGCTTGTTTAGTATCTTAAGTATGTAAAATTGGATATAGAAATCATTCTGTAAGTTACTGATCTGGTTCGAAATTATGCGATGGTTGTTACTGTGTCTAAAAAATTCAATTGGAATAAGTTAGCCAGACGGATATCTGTCACAAAAATCTAATCCTTTCTATTTTTACCTAATTTTACTTCTAGTTCCAAGAACCTCATTCTAATCGCGGTCACATCCGCGACCTTTCACTTTCCAGAGAGAATCGCTTACGAAATGTTATTTTATTAGAAGAAAGAGAACTAAATCAACGAAGATTGGACGGCCTCACAACTTTCCGTCATACACAGTCGACCACGGGCAAAGAAAATTGTCGATTTTTATCTGGTGCACACACCGACGTGTGTACACAAAAGCAATAAATCAAAAAAGGGGCAGTCTTTACAGTTCCGATTAAAGACGGTTCATAATGACCGATCCTGATCGGTTGAGAGTTCGATAACCGAAAATTAATTGGTTATTTAGAGAGAAAAGGCATTTTTATGGCCGATTCCTCGAGGGTCAAGCTGCACTCCTTGCTTACGTGTGTGTCGCAACACTACTCAAACAGAGAGTTCAGAACTTCCCACAGAAAACAATAAACGCTCGAGGGGTGGACTGTCCGGTGCACTGTTCTCAGGCCGGCGAGTGGCATTTCGCGATAAGGTATCTGCTAGGCATTCCCTCCGGCTCGCATTGAGACAGCTCTTTTTTTTTGCGGCAATATCATTATCCGCTTTTATTCTTTCGGCATTGTTGCTCTTTTATTTTTCGACTTGTTTTCGAAAGATTCTTTCTTTGGAATTGAAGTTATTGATTGAAGATTGTTTCGGAATATTTTTAATCTTGGGGAGTTTGAAGAGCTTTTGCCCGCAAGAATTTTCGCCTCCTCCCTTTTTCACTGCTTATAGGGTAGTTTCGATTATGAAAGATGTTCGGAAAAGATGCCGTGGAAGATATTTTCTGTCACAACTCTGTGGAGATAATACAGAGAAAGTATGCGTCTGTTCTTTGTTGCTGTGACGTTTAAGGGAAGATTAATCACTATGTACTTGTGGCTAAAGTAATGTTGAAGTTTATGGATAATGTAAGTGATGAATTCGGGAGGTAAATTTATTAAACATAAAAATTAATTTTTTTTATATTTCGACGCAACATGGAGGATAATTTAGCTATTTCAAGAAGTTTAAATGTCTATAACGTTCTAGCACGAGGGAAACTTTTCATGAAGAGAATAAGAGAAGATGCCCTGTAAACTATCAAATATTCATTTCGACAGAAAATATCGCACAGGAAGCAAAAATAACTACAACTATCTTCATTTATTTGGTTATAACCAAGATCGATTTTGAGATCTTTCAGTCCATAACTTCAATATCGCTTCACTAGACTACGATAGTTTTATTTTCTATTTATTTTCTTCATTCTAATTTCTTATTCTTTTAAACAATATTCAATTTTAAATTCTTTCAAACTATCTGTAGTAAAATATTGTGATCTAGCATAAAATATTAAACAATGTTTTAAAAATGTTTTTTTATATAATTTATGATAATAATAGACCCATTTTTTAAAGTCAGATCTTCTTTAAGATCATTATTCTAGATTGAGCATTGTTCTTTCTATCATAAGATTTTTACACGTCTTCGGTTCATATAAATTTTAATATTTCTTTTCCAGTACAGTATATTCAAGTATTGTTAAGTATTGTATACTATCATCTAAAAAACAGTAAGCTATTTTTTTCATTCACTCAAAAAATTTCCCATTATTTTAAGATCAATTAGATTTTCAATGCAAATTTGTTCCAGTGTGTATGAATATCTGAAAAAATTAGAACAATTTATAAATCTTTGCGGTGTTATATGACATTATCCAAATTACAATTCATTCAAATCTCCTACCAAATTTCTTTCTAAATGTCATTTTCACTTGCATTTATTCTTACAAGACTATTAGAGAGTCATAAAATCTTCCTCAAGAGCAAATCAAGTGAATTTGATTTATTTTATGCAAAACTGCCGCTGAAATTATTCAGAAAATTGGAAATTTTTGCTCCCGACCTTTCATTTTAATAACACTAAATTTAAAAAGAATTTTTTTATATCTAATTGATGAATATTTTAAAAAAGTATGATTGTGCAAGAAGTATATATATATATATATATATATATATATATATATATATATATATATATATATATATATATATATATATATATATATATATATATATATATATTCTATTTTTACAATTAAATGCAATCATAAATATTATTTTTTCAATATGACAATACCAGTGTTTAAAAAATCAAAATTTGCCACAGTTGACGCAGAAATTATTTTTGTTATCGAAAGGTATTTATTAATATGCACCTAAAAATTAATAATTATACCTGGACAGAATATATTAACCATTCTCTTTTCTAATTAAATAATTAATCAAGGTGGTTTTGAAATCAAACGGTTGGAATTAGTCTTTCCGGCATTAGACTAATGACGGTTTGAGTAATAACATTTCTATCAGAACTCGCTGTCCCCCTTTTTTTTATATGTAATTAATTGCATGCATATAAAAATGCGACTTTTGGATTGGATCGCTATTTCACATTTCCGATAAGCATTTTTGTATCGATAATGCCATTAGCTCATCGGAGCTATCGAACGCTAGATCAGAAACGATTTTGCTGATAACATCAGCGATAATGGAGTTTTGATGCTTTCGAAACTCATTAACAGCTGCATACATTTATGAACGCTGTTCAAAAAAATGTTTTACACACTGTGTTGCTCCTTACGCGTTATTTAACGTCAGAAAAATACAAGAATTTGCTGTGGAGTTCTTTTTTCAAACTATGAAGTTGGAGAAGTCACGGCGGCTTTCTTTGTTTTTGTAACTCAGTTAATTTAACTTAATTTTGTTTCGTGTTCTTGCGAATTACTTAAGGACTCAGCTATAAGTTCATAGCATCATGACTTAAAAAATATTTCAGTTAATTTAAAGTAAATAACCATGTACATTGTTGCAGTAATTTAAATTGAGCTCAGTAAAATAATTCAATGCATGATTTTTCTCAGTTCCGAAGTTACAGATGCTGATGCACTATTACTTTATTGTTATTAATGTAAGTGAATTTTGCTTTATCGATGTAAATTCTGTAATGATATTATTGGTTAAGCATGTAAGTACTTATACTTTCAGTCGAATTTTTTGCTAAAAAATTATGGAAATGTGTGTCATAATTATTAAAAAAAAAAAGAAATAAGATTTCGTAGTAGAATGCTTTATTCACTGGAAAATTAGGTAAAGGGCAATAATTTTTACTTTGGTAGCTGAGAAATTATTTAACTCATTATTATGTGTTCAATCCATACAGATCAATTAATGGCACTAGTGTGGTTGGAAGTTGTAAGACTTGACATTTCTGTTTTTAAGTTCTAGAAACATTATATTTATTTTTCGAAAATTAAAGTATCTTAAAAATACAAGTATTTTTATATTATGTTTATCAGATACATTTATTCCAAAAATACAAAAATGTACGAAGAGATTTTTCTTAAATGGGATGGGTTACAAAGAATCACTGCAAATTATTGTATTTATGATTAAGTTGATTTATCTTCTGTTTATGACATATTCATGTAAACCAATTCTGAACATAGACGTGTTAAAACATTTTGAGAGAGATATTTCATGTAATTTTTAAAACCATGTAAATGAGTCAATAATTAAAGTAATTCCATCTCAGAGAGGTACGAGAGTTCTTGAATTTTTTAACCTTTATGTTAGAAAAGCCTTAGAATTATATTATGTTTATAATTAAGTTACGTTCATTAGAAGGAGTCAAAGACGTCAGCATTTTTTTACTTTTTTATAATTGGCTAGTTGAACTTAATACCATCAGTTTGTCCATGCAATTTTTTTTTTGCCGTCAATATTGTGAGCTACAAGTAAAATTTTCTGTCAATATTTAAGCAAATTTATTTATTTTATATTTATATATATGCTCCATTTGCAACTAAAACTACTCTTAGTTTATTTGCCAGATTATAGGGAAAATGTGCAATCGACGGATGTTTGTAAAATTTTGAAAACATCTGGTTGAAATATTGCATATATTGAAATATATTGAAAGCAACAGTTCTACCGATTACACTTTTTCTGTAAGTAGTGGACACATTAAGCGTAAAACATAACCAATAGACTGGAAAAATAACCGATAGAGTTATATATGCTTTTAATTATCATGATTTAAGCTAATAATGTGTGTGCGTGATTTTTAATTTAATTGACACAGAATTCTCTAAAAGTATTGATGTCTTCTTGACGGCCATGCTTTACTTGAGAAGTTTGAGTCATTTTATGCTTTGACAGCATTCAGCCACAAATTCCTCTGAAAAATCATTTTACACATCCAAATTAATAGCAAAATTGAATCGTGCTATTGCATTTAATATGCATAAAATGTTCACTTATTAAAATGAATGCCGAATATAAATACATTTTATTAAAGTTTGGAATTTGCTTTAATGAGTAAACTACACTGACTGACCTCAAAAAGTTAAGGAACAACCGGTTTTTTGTGCTTAATTTGCTAATGAATGAATGTAGAAACACCAAATTTGGATGACATGTGCACAAAACAGGTATTTATTGATTGCAACATAGAAGTTTACATAAGAAAAAATCAAAAAGGATTTACAAAAAAAAAAAAAATGCAATCTCGCTGGAAAAGTCAATTCTTGGAAAAAAGAATAATCACAGTTTTATGTGGTAAAAAGTAATAGAAGCATAACAAAAATGAGTTTTAATAAAGGCTATGCCCACCCCTAGCTTGCATGCATTAGCGGCATCAACTTTCCATGCTGTCAATTAAGTTGTCGGTTACCGAAATGGGAAGCAAAGATCAGACAATGATAAGCTTTGTTCCAGCTCTCCTAAAGACCTTGGAGGAGGATTTCAAGATACTCCCACACATGTTCTATTGGATTCAGGTCTGGAGATCGATTTAGTGATTCCATTCGCTTTAAACCAAGATCCTAAAGATATTCCTCAACAACTACAGCTCGATGAACTCGTGCGTTTTCATCCATCAGAATGAAATCATTGCCAATAGCACCGGCATATGGGCGGACATATGGATCAAGGATCTCATCCCTATATCTCACGCCAGTCACAGTTCTTCCCTAGAACACATGCAGGTCAGTGTGACCACCGACTGAGATCCCAGCCCAAACCATCCTTCTACCGCCGCGGTAACTGTCTCTTTACACAATGTTGGATTGGTGGTATCTAGTGTTTTGTTCCCTCCAGATCAGAAGACATCCTGAATCGTTCTCCAATGTGAATCTGGACTCGTCTGTGAAGAGTACAGAAGCCCATTGCTATCTGGTCCAAGAAACGTGTTCTCTTGTCCAAGATAAGCGAGCCCTTCTTTGTCGTCCGGTGAGGGATACACACAATACTGTTCGCCTTGCATAGAGACCTGCATGGTGAACTTCGTACCGTACTAGCGGATATTCTTCTCCCCGATGCTACAAAGAGGTCTGCAACAAGTTGTGGAACAGAAATTCTTCTTCTCCTTCGGACCGGAAGACCTATAAAACGGTCTTCTGCAGGTGTTTTAACTCGTGGTCGTCCTGGAACATGTCTTCTGGATACAGAAGTTTCAATTTGATATTGAATCCAGAGACGGTGGACCACACTGCGAGACACATTAAGGCGTCTAGCAGCATCAGCCTGTGATAACCCCATTTCCATCCATCCGACCGCCCAACACCTTAACGAATCGGGGAAACGGCTTCTCTCAGACATTGCGGAACCCCACTGCCTATTGTCAAGGAAACAGCTAACAAAAGTTGTAAATGAACAAAAGTTACACGCGTAATTACGAAAGGCTTATATTTGCATATTTTTCTCTCACTCATATATAGCTATTCTTAACTATAAAAAAGTGATAGCTACCGTTTTTGCATAAATTTGCATAAAGTTCGTTTTTATCATTTATATAAACTATAAATTGTTTTGTTAGTGTCAATTTTTTATGGTGAACTTGGAAAAACATGTTGTTCCTTAAACTTTTGAGGCCGGTGTATTTCAGGAATTTTCCTTGACTTAAAATATATTCTCGGGTGCAAAAAATGCCCGTTGAGCGACAAACAAACCAACCATAAAATATATTTGTTTTATTAATGAAGATCAAAATTTTTCATGAAGTGTCATTTCTTGTGTATCAAAGTGATATCTCAAGTAATATCTTCTTATTTATGTATTACTGTTATTTATGTATGATACGTATGCCACAAAAATAAGTTAAGAGTTATGCCTAAACATTCTATGATGAGTTATTTAGGATGTTTTAAATATTTGAATTCTGAAAAACTCGTTAATTCCACAAACCAATTTTTTGTTTTAATTCCTAACGTCACTATCTCAAATAGAATTCAACAAATACCCCGATTTAAACATAGTACCAACTGGTGTGATATCTCTCAATTTCTAAACTAGAATGCCAAACGATAGTATTAATGAATTCGCACTGTAAATTTACAAAATTAGCATACAAACTTGTTTGTAAAGCATTTCAATCTCTTACCCCCGACAGAATCAAAATGTTGTGCTTGTTATTATGCAAAACATATTTTTACATGCAGACATATGCCATCATTCTTTAATATTGAAAAATTAGTATTAGTAAACATTTGTACTATTCTAAACCTCAGGGTTCAACGTCGAACAAACTGAATGTATATTTTAATAATAAACAGCTTGGGCGGTTGGATATTAAGAAGCCGAGAATGCTGTATATATTTCAGAGAATTTAAATTACGGTGTTATATTCACAAAATATTGACACTATTCTAAACAACGGTAGACACAAAAGAATCCATGAAGAGAGTTGAACTTTGTCGTGGGAGTGGAGCTTTAGGCTGTGTCTGCAGATGCTTATATAAACACAGTTTATTGAGATTGAAGGGATTTGATCACGAATACAAAGGAATTAGCATTAGAATTCTTGAAAAACATACAGATAATGTTTACGTATTATTTCGAAAAACCGACTTCATTAACATATTTAAAAGAAGGATATTTGTTAAATATTGTTCTCTTCATAAAATTGAATACTGTATCACACATCTCTCTGATCAGAGTGTTTTCTAGCGCTGTCAAATCAGAAGAATGTTATCTTGTCTCTAAAAATTCATAAAGGTATGTATATTTAAAACCACTTAGAAACAGCGTTGTGTAATACGAAATTGATTTTGATGTTATTAAATCTACGTCTAGACGTCTTTGAATTCAAATTTTAATCATTTGATTTTTAATGCATGACAAAATAACTATTGAAACATTTTCATTTATATGCATAACTCCTGCGAAAAAAAAATTAGTTAGTGGGTATTTCACAATTTTGTTAAAATGTTTATATTGTATATAAATGTAATTTATTTCATAATTTATATCCATTGTTTGGCACGTAAAATTACATTGTTGTACATCTTCTTTTAATATTTAGTATTCTCTAAGTAATTCTCTTAAGTATTAAAGGAAGTGAAATACTTCTCTATTTACAAAAATCAAAATAAATGCATTTAAATATATGAACTGATTAACTTCATGAAAAATACAGTTTTAATTCAATTTTGATTTTGAATATTTCTTTAAATGAATCTTAAATCAATCTTATTTTTGAATATGAATCATAACAGTTACAGATTATTTTCATATCATACACGTTACATATTATTTATCTAATTGATGTAAACATTTTTGTCTTCGTTTTTTTTATCTAAAAATTTTATATGGTTATGTTGCGATTCTACAGATTATTTCTGTCTATTGAAAATGCTATGCGCAACCAATTCTTTTGCATTTGTGAACCACATTCATGTGACGAGGTCGACATCTGAGATTCCACCCTTTTCTGTGTGCATCACCACACAAGCAGACTCTACGGACGGCAAATATAGTTGCTTGATGTCAGCTTTCTAATGGAATCGGCAATTATGTCGATGGTATTCTTTTTATGTAACTACAGTTATTTTTCCCATAATATACTATATTGAATAACTTACTGCTTGAAGCCTGTTGTAGGGCGTGTCCATATACATCGCTCTTCCTCTTACAGACAAAAAATTCAAATTACTTATCACGATAGGTGTATATGCTGAACTTAGAAACGGTACATGTACTTTCCGTAATTCAATAATAGCTGGAATTGAACCTGCAAACTTTGACTACGAAGATATCTGTCCTATTAGTAAAGCATGATGGTTTTGTAGCTTGTTTTCTTTTGATGCATTGACAAAGAAAGAGACATTCTTTACAAAAGTTCCACATTTCTTTATATTTCAGCGACAACCAACTAAACTACAGTGATCGATAACTATTTAAAAAAGAAACCTCATTAATTATATTTTGGCACTTTAGATTTAGATTCTCGAATCACGCTCTTAAGGCAACCAAAAATGGTAATGCTGGGTTCTTTAGAGAAGATCTAATGTTCAATCTCAGCTACTACTGAACAGCGACTATAAACGGTGCATTTCTGATATCTGCAGCGATGTCATTAAAGATGGGCATTCGAGAATTACATTTGGGAAATACGATGCTTTTATAATAGTAGATATAAATCAAATATGCGGTGGTTTAAAGTATCCAGTAATGGTTCCGAACTCGTTGGAATTGGAGGCCGTGAGTACGATACCAGTTGAATGACAAGAGATGAGCTCTATTTCTGCTTTGCGGGATGAGTGTTTGAATGTTTTCTAAGTTTCATCCTTTGCAGTATACGAACGTTATTAATTGTGGATAACTAATCTTCCCTTAAAGCAATATGTTGTGGATATTCAAATGCGTTATAACAGCCTTTAGTTGTTGGCCCTTACACTAATCCGTTTCAACCTTTTTTAATTGAAATTGGTCAAAATCAAATAAGAGAGTAAAGAAAATTCATTAAATAACGCATCAATTTTGAAATGTCAGAATATATTTTTTGCAGGTGAGTAATACTGTCTAAAATGTAAATTGTCTACCACGTATTTTTAATTCTTGAATGAAATAGTAAATTATTACTCTTTTATTTTCTTTTAATTTTCTATCGGCACCAACGAGCCCTCTAGCCCTACTCCTCTCCTTCTGGAGGGTTTATTAAAAATGCACACAATGTGAATAATTGCGTTTAAAAACTTGAAGGTACGTAATCAATTCTTTGATCAGGAGCGAGGGGATGATTAATTAAAAGGAACGAGAGCGCTTCCAACTGGCATCCATTTCCTTTTATAATAGGGGGAGAGTGGTTGATTAATTCGTTTCTCGGAAAAATTCAAAAGCCCTGCTTTGCCTTGCTGAATGGTTCTGAAAGAAAATATCGCGTCTTTTGATGCGGAGTGCGTGCGAACAATTTCCAGCTCGAATTTCGAACAAATTAATTTGATCGGATAACATTCCAAAGGAGATTTTCCACCTTTTGTGCAGCTGTCCGTGGAGAGGGCCTTCCAAAATCCTTTTCTACCTCTTTCATTGTGTACGAAATCGTCGTTCATCAAGATAAGGGTTGTGGGGGTGTAAGGGGGTGGGCCCTTCATTTTGTGGTGCCATATTGAAATTATGAATTAATTATCCTTTATCGCAAGGGAGCAAAAAGATTAGGGACCTGTCCGGTTATTCCCCGGGATAGATTCGCGAACACGCGCCATTAACCGCTCGATAACAGTTTTATGCAAATGAAGATAGAATTCCAATTCTTTTGTATAAAGGAATTCAATATTTCTCCATTCCTTCTTTGTTTACGTAAAAATATTCCTCAAATGTTCATTGAATTCCAATATTTTTGCACCGCCAAATCTTTGAAATGAAGGAATGGGAATCAATGAGAAAGCTTTCGGAAGTAAAATACGGAATGTTCCATGGATTTTTTTCTTTATCATCACGCAATTTTTTTCTGTTATTATTTTCCATCTGGTGTTCTTTTTATTTATTTAAAACTCTAAAATTGGAGATAGATATATCTCAGAGAAGCTAATTCATTTTTCTACCCGTCTCGAGGCTTGTAGAATACGCCTATTTTCGAAGAAAAACTTTCCGACTATTAAATTCAGATGTGTGCTTATTGTTGGGAATATGCAATCACACACTTGGCAGCTTATGCAACCATCGACGCCAAACAAACACGCTCTCATTACTTGCTTTTCGTATGGCTGAAAATTTGCTTAATAGAGGAATGAAAACACGAGGCTTTTAATGGAAAGAGAGCCGTTGCCACTTTTCCTCATGAATTTCGACTCGTTGCTGTTTCCAGACCCTTTCTGAGATATGATTAACATATTAGCGAAAATCCATATCGCAAAAGGGAGGTATAAATGCATACACATAGCAAATGATTTCGCGCCGATGAATTAGCGTGCGAATTCACCATTTTAAAAGGGAAAGGCAAAGCGAGAAATGTTTCGTTGGAATAAATTTGCATTTGCTGTTTCTGTAAAACAGAGTTTTTTCCCCTTTTAAATCAATTGATTCGTAGTACGTTTCGTTAATTTAACTCGTTTCGTTATAGAACTTTCGGTGAAGTCATTTCTTTCCGCATTTTTATTATATTCATTTCGCAGAAATCTTCGCTAGATTTTTGTATGTCATTCCTTTCTAATAAAGCTCAAATGTAAACTAAATGATTTAAAAATAGATGAATGCTAGTAAAAAACATGTCTCCTGATTACTTGCTTAACGGATTCTTCATCGATTTCCTATTTCATTATGTCTCATATTACAAGGCCTTATTTCAATTTCCTTTAAAATGATTCCTCAAAAAAGTTCAAAAAATAAATTACCTGCTATTCTTAAATTTTACGTCTCAATTATGTGATACTTTTTATCTTTTAATTGCATGAAGTTGAAGTATTTGATTTAGAAATTATAATTAAAAATGTTTTAGTGATAACTCCCGGAATCATTTTAATATAAAACTGTACGACTGGTGAAGAATCAAAAGTTATTATTCATTTTTTAATTATAGAAAATATTGTGAAATTTAAGTATGTCTTTTGCCAGCGGATGATTGAGTGACTAACGTGTCTGACTCCTAGTCCCGAGTTCGAATCTGGGTTCGGGCATGGATGTTCTTTCTCTCTCAGTGTTTTTTTGTCCTTTTCTTAGATATAAATGAGTGAATGCGACCCACCCTATAAGCGGTTTTGTGGTGGAGTGACTTGGATAATGCTTTTTGCCTCCGTGACTTGGTTCACAGGTGCCCACCGGGTAATGATAAACGAGTAACAGTTTCTGGAATTGGTCTGGGGAAGGGTTAATCACCCAGTGTCTGCCGTTAGTAGAAATAAATGTATTTTTCGTGGTAAAACGCGATACCCCAATTATTTTGTGTTATTTTATAAATTTTTGCGTGTTCCTCCTTTCTACACTAGAATAGCTTTAGTATGAATTAAAAATTATCCAAGGAAACAAAATGTTGTGTGCTATAAAGTCTTTATTTAAATTTACAGATATTCAATAATGCTATTAACCTTTTCTATATTTCCATAATAACAAATAAACATATAAAATTAATTTTAACTTTAAAATATTTTATGGCACTGTTGTTTCAATGTCACGAAACGCATAGTCTAATGAAAATTTCATTAATAAGCACCATTTCTACAGTAATTTTCTTTTTTTGAGAGAAATTAAAATAATTTTAATTTCATTATTATGAGTGGATAATAATGTTACAATATTTCAATAACAAAAAACATAGATGTCTGATAACAGTATCCATATAAGGTAGACAATAGCAACAAAGCATGAATGACGCCTATTTTATATCGCCAAATAAGTGTGTACCTTCGCCATCAAGAGTGAGTTACATTTTTCAGTTCCTTCAATCTGCTAGAGTGCTGATAGACCCTTATAATCCCGCGTGTAATGTGAAAGACCTGGTCTTCCCGAGAAATCGCAGAAGAGATAGAAATCTGGAATTTGTACAAGTTCAATATTTGTGATGGGTGCGTCAAGGGGGTGCAGAAATCATTACTTAACTTTTAATGACGTCGTGTCGGCTTTGAGTTCGAGGCCATGTGGGAGTCTGGGTGCCAGACTTTGAACTACTCCCTCTGCAAACTTTTCCATGCGTGCAGGCCTGTTCTACAACATAATCAGTCATTTGGAAATAATTAAAATTTTATTTTAACGTCAAATAACGCTTAGATAATGTACTGTTTATTCTTAATACTAAGAATTAATACTAAGTATAAAATTAAACAGAAGTGAACAAATTATTGGAAAAAGCTTTTGATTAAACATTATGACAAGAGTGCTTATTTTTTGTTACAATAATTAAGTTACGTTTAATGTTCCTTAGAACTAATATTCAGATTTACTTTTTGAACACCTTAATTAAATATCTTTCTTACATTTATCGTAAATTTTTATGTGTACCACAGCGTGACAATCAATGATGATTGAAGTATTCTGGTTCTCTTAGATTTTAATTTCACTTTACATAGTAACCGGGATGATAGATGGTTACTGAATAATTAGAACATTGATTTTCAGTTCAATGGCTTGACTTCCAGATCATGCTATGTATTTTAGAATATTTATGCTTTATATTTGGAATTTAAATCCCAGTTCTTTTAGAATTTAAATCCGCAAATGGCATCGAAGAAGGAAAATAATACATATGCTACAAAGAATACTCGAAAATTCCAATTCTTATTTTCCTAAAAAAAAAACCAAAAGCTAAAATGTGGCACATTTATTCCTTTATTTAATAGAGAGCTTCGATTTCTTTTTCTAATTTCCTCACAAAATCATTAATTTTACCATTTAATCATGAAATGCTCTGATCTTAAAGTTTAAAATATACACAAATTCTTTTTGTATTGAATGAAGCTCTACAGTTAGAATTCATTATTTTCAGATTTTCTAAGCAAAGCAATCGTAGGCTAATGGTTTATAAGTGTTCCTTGTCATTTGAAGGAAGATATTTTCATATTGCTCATTCCAAATAATATAGGATTGATGAAATCTATTATTGCGCAGTTATTTGTATATTCTTCTCGTAAAGTTTGTTTTTCGCAATGCTCATTTTATCGAAAGGAATTTGAAGCTCATGGTATTATGACAACTTTAAAGGAAGGCGATAGAAATAAAGTTGCCACATTTTATATGAAATCACTTAATTGGCGAGATTAAGTGCGAGATTAAATCTACGATTTTTATAGAACATATTATGTTTGTTAATTGGTTTTAATTTGATATTCTTTCGCATCGGAGGCAAACGATTTCTTTGAAGAGGTCAGTATGGACTCAGATGTTGCCATTGTTTTCGAACATAAATAATGTGGACGAATGAGCTTTAACTTATATCAAAACCTTTCTAAATAGCCTATGAAAAATACGTGTGAATAGGCTTTCGAAGATTACTTCGTTTGTTCATCTAGCTCATTTTCTTATAATGCTAAGAATAATGTCAAAATATGTGGTCAAACTTTGTCGTCAACAAAGCAGCTATTTAAAAATACCGACTTGAGTGACAACCATCATCTTGAAAGAAAGTGTATACGTTAAAATTTCATATAGCCTACAAAAGTCATTTTGAAAATCGTAAATGTAAATAAAAGCTAAGAGGTCAAGCTTTTATATATTTTTACTTCATATCAAAATTACAAATAACAAAATTTAAAAATCGCAATGAGTGAACTTTGGATTCACTTAAGATAAATGAAATATTGTTTGAAATTTTATTGGGTTCAATAAAATTGAATCTTTAAAAAATATCGTAATATAATCTGAATCTACAATAAATCCATTACATAAGTATATTCTATCATTTATTAAATTTTTATTTTGCCCATACTTGTAATTATGAAAATTTATTTAATCAAATAATTATGAACCTGAAATTAGACAATATTCAGGAGATTTTATTTTATTTAAAAACTGTATATTGTTAATAATATTAGTGTACAAAAATAATTTGTTAATAGAAAGAGAAGTATTTTCCAAATTTTTGTCGTAATAAAAATTTATTACGAGAAAAATTTTAAAATTAAATTATGAATTTGAAACTGAAAACAATATGTAATCAAAAGTATCAATTAAATATGATCTTATAATTTTCTGATGGCTATTTTAAATATTAAAAATGAAATCATAGTGTTAAATATGAATTCATTATGCATATATTCAGACATAAATAAACACTTGATCGTAGTTTCATTCTTTCATTTTTAACTGAGTTTAGTAAATAATGATACTAAATGATATTAATTATTCATTTGCAAACTAAAATTTTCATAATAAAAAATAAAATCGCAAATCGCATCTGAAGTTATTTTTCCGACTATTTTTGTAAACAGAAATAAATAAATGCCGTTTTATGTTTAAGTAAGGGATATTTTATTAATGCATATTGTTAATAAAACATTTTTTTAATAAATTCCTAGCATAAATAATATAATGAACAAAAATGTTAAGTAAATAGAATTTACTTTCACAGCTTTAATATTTAATTATTTATATGTATAATTATTTCAATACATTTTTTAGTTTTAAACTTTTAGCAAATTTATTTATTAATCTGTATTTTTTCAAAAAATATGTTAAGCATATTATATAAAAAAATAAACATTTCATAGATAAATATTTTTATTAAATTTGCTTCCATTAAATTTAATATTTCATTATCAAAGAATGAATGAATTGAAATATTAATAAAAGATTCGACGAGATCACAAATTTGAAGAATTAAATTCAAATTCAATTTGTAAATTTTTAAAACCATTTAAGTACATCGTATTGAATATACTGCAGTCAACGATTGGTAAATCCGAAATATTTAAATGCGATGCAAAAAAATTATTCTTCAAGAATTTTAGCAATTAGTCCCCAAGTATATATATATAAGCTCCATAATGTAAAAATAAGTATAGATGAGTAAATTTATTTAGATAATGTGATTTAACAAATTGAATTTAAATATTCTTACTGCTCATGCGTAATTTTACCAATATTATTTTGCATTTACGACTTCCAAACAAATGAATTAAATTCATACTATTATCTTAATAAATAATAATAAAAATAATTATGATAATAATAAACAACCATGAGTGTGATTTGTTTTCTTTATAGAAGGGGGATTCTATAATTGTAACAAAGTTATTCTTTAGAATTTAGTATAATTTCAAATTTATATGGTGTATTAAGTCTATTAGATGATGGTAATATGGTAGAAAGTGTTTTCTAGAAAGCAACGAGTTCGGTACCGGGTCCGAGTCAAAGGCAACCACATAAAGGAAGCTTTCACATATTATATATCAATTACATTTTACTTCCTTCAAATTGTAGGAAGCTTAAAGAGGAATGAACAAGCTCAAGTATTGGCCTCGATGTTTGATCATGCTCAAAAAGCTATGAGGGGACTAACTATATATACTGGTTTTCGTCAGCAAAAACAGTCAGATGAAAACATAATAAACACACTAATACTGTATATCATATATTAATGGCAAATAATTAATTATAATGGCACCACAAAATCATAGTGTAGAATACTGATGAATTTCTGATTACCATGATGAAATGTGTTTCATTCTTGATCTAGTTGAACACCATCTGTCGTCTAAGAACATTAAATATTTCTAAAAATACAATCTCTCTCCGCTGGCGTGGTGAAATCGGGAAAAATATGACAGCTCAGATGTCGACTTTGCAATGTATTTTGAATCAAAATTAGGTTGTGGTTGGTACTAGATTAAACGGCTTTCGTTAGTAAAAATAAAGATATAAAATTGTATTCTATAACTCATTAACAAGCAATAAAATTAAATATTCATTCTAAAATGATATTCTGTTTTCAACGTTGAGTTCGAGGTAAAATCAGGTCTACCTTGGTTTGGCGTAAAATTGGGCGATGCAACTTGGCGATAAATTTTAATTTCTGGTAATCCTATCTTTGTATAGCTTTTGATAGTCATGTTTTAGCTCCTATCTTGGTTGGTGTCAAAAAAATCTCCTAAGAATCAAGGAGTACCCAATTGAAACTTGTACCTCAAAATATTTTTTCTCATAGAACAATTTTGAAGGAAAAATATAAAAAAAAATCATTTTCACATGAAAACGAATATTACTATCTTTTTCCTATAGCTCACGCAATAATATATTAAATTTTAAGCAATACTTTGAATGGAAAATTAATCATAACAATCAAAATATGACGCAGTAGAATAAATTGTAATTTGGATTCACATTGAAAACTTTTCACTGTAAAATTGAATTGTAAAACCTAACTGTAATAAATTATTATATCACTGTAAAATTACTTTTTTTCGGCCGCATAATTTTGTTACATAAAAGATATTTCTTAGACTCTTAGATAAGGACCAATAAAAGAAACACATTTATTCGTAACGAATGAAATTTTGGGGAATAAATTTTTTTACATTCATAAGTGATATCATTTGAACTTTTCTACAACTGAAATGTTTTCTAGGATATTCTGAGTAATTTTCTCGAAAATATATCAGAATGTATTTTTTCTTTCAGAAAAAAGTAAAACTAGGTTTTATAAATTAAGCAGGTGAAAGTAGTTGAATTCTTTCTTCTGAAAATAATTTTTGTAAATGATAATGGATTTTCGTTGATATTTCTGATGTTACTTGCTATTAATCATAAAAAGCTTATTTCAAATATAATTTTCAGATTTTTTAAAATATTTATAGCATTATTGTAATACTTTAACGAAAGTGTAATAGCTCACACACTCATTGTGGAATAAATATATGTAGGGTGTCCGTTGGAGAAAATTGGCGATTTTTTGCCAAGCTTATTTTCGTGCATCATTGAAGGAATAGCATGGTGCTAAAAACACGATAGACTAACCAGAAATGACCAACATTGCTAACATTATGGCACCAAATTTGTCGAAATTTTGAGGGGCACCCTAAATTATAGGCCAATTATCATTGTCATATCCTATTGAAAACAATTTATGTTATAATTGTATTTTAGGACACTAAGCAATAACTTCGTTGAATCGGTTGCTTAGATAATTGTGAGAGAAATACAACGTTGAAATAATATAACTTTTATTAAATAAATAATGCTGAATTTTTCAAAGAAAAATTAAATTATACATGTTTTTTAATATCTAATAAAAATTGAAATTTAAATATGTTTTTTGCACTTCCTAAAACAAAATATTTTTTCACTTTAGAATTTTAATTTTAATGATGATTTAGTTTAAATAATTTAAACATTTACAAACCAAATTTTAATTTGTAATTATATAATCATACCTAATTATAATTATGACTATTATAAAAAATTTATTCAATCAAAGATTATAAACATATCTTTATAAAATCAAATGGTCTCTATAAATCATTATTTTTTAATTATGAATTAAGATAAATTATTCTGAAGGCTTTCTTATTATATTTTTCTTTATAGTATTAGTTTGATATTAGAAGTTTATAATTTACTTTTGTTTAAATATCTCTTGAATTCTTAGTATTAAATGGTGCAAAATGAATAAAAATTTTGCAAGAGAACTTTGCCTGATTTTTACGACTATCATCATTTGATCATGGAGAAAAATTGTAAGACGCTGTTTGTCTTTGATTTTTGGGTTCATTGTAAAAAACGGTTGATTAAAAAAGCAAAAAAATTATAAACAAATAAGCTTAAAAATTAGTACACAAAAGAGAAAAGAAAGGCAGTCTTATAGTAAATCAGGTATTAAATCTTCCACGTGGAGAACAACTCTTTCATCCAGCAGAATTCTCATAAAATCATATTCGTTTTCAGTTGTTAATTATTCAAAATTTTTTAATTTAAATACGTAAATGTTTTTCGTGTATTTTTCTGCTCTCTCTAATTAATTTATAAATGAAACCTTCCGGTAAAATCTATATCGTAATAAACATTTTAAGTAATAAATAGCATGGTATTAAATTCTTATAAAATGTATTTCTTTATGCTGAAAATGATTTTAAAGCTGAAGCTGTTCAAAGTGTTCAACGATTTCGTACTTATTAAACTTTACTTCCGTCGTCGTTTTTCGTCCATGTTCGGAATACTTGATGATAAAAATTTCAATACCCTGACAGCTTTCAACAGGATTCTAGACCGCATATTTTTTGATCTCATCCCCTTCCAATCGTTTTCGAATCTCTCACTTTCTAGGGAGGCGAGAAGATCGCGAGTGGGGGGCGGAGGAGACGAGGGAAAAAAGCTCCGGGGGGAAGGGAGAAAACTGCGATTTCCAATTTTAGTCTTCTGCTTCTCAAGAAGGTATTCAACTCGTCTTTTGAGCTCCACTCCTGAATATCTCCTTCGGTATAAATATAAACTCGCGGTCCCTCAATGTCTGGGAGTCAAATTTCTGGAAACGGGAGTCGCCGAAAATGGAGTGAATCCACTCTTAAACGTATTTAAAAGGTTTCTTTTTTTGTGAAAGAAAATGAAACTTTCTCTCGAAAGGAATGAAGGGAGCTCCTTTAGTGGCTCGGGCGAATTACTGCAATCCCGTATCGGTTTTCGCTAAAATATTGAGAGCTTAGCAAATAACGAAAAATACTCCTTCACGATAGTGAGAAGCTGGGATAAGTGATTAAGCTCCTCGTTTTTCGATGAATTCATTCGGGTCCCGAATCTTACTTGAAAGTTGGAGTGAGGCTCAGACGGAAGAGTGTGCATTAAACATGGGAAGGAGAAAATCGCCTTAAGTCGCAAAAATTGTGTACACTAAGTGAAGGTTTCTCGGATAAAAGCTTATGGTCGATCAAAAGTGGAAAAAATTAAGATGTGAAGGAATGAAATAAATGGTCATGTAAATGATGGATGCTTATGCAAAATAATGCATTTATTACTTGTAAAATCAGAAATTTTAATAGGAATCTGGGTATCTGGTGGATAAGAGCGTCATTTTCCTCCAAAAGCTATTAGGTCCAATACTTGGCCAAACTAAAAACTGTCCTTCTAAGAAGGCTCCTGCACGGTAAATTTTCAAATAATATTCATCTATTGAAAATAGGGAGGGAGAATGCTAACTGAAATAGTGAAGTTGTTGCATCATCATGCTTCTCTGTATCCAGCCTTCAGTTGGGTCCTATCAATTAGAAGGAAGCAGCCTAGTGACGATCTTCGTAATTTAGAAGCAAGGATCAAGCAGATCTTTTAATACATGACATGCCACCCCCGAAGATATTGTACTTGGAGGACATTGCGACCTATTTAATGTGCCCCAGCCTCTTTTAGAAAACATGGTGAATCCTCGGTAAAGTTGGAATTCGAAATCACTACTTTCCAATAATGAAAGCGATGCCCCTATCCAAAAATGCCACGGCGGACAAGCCAATTAAGGTGATGTCGTTGCACCAGCATGCTTCCTTGTATCTAACCCTGATTTGAAATCTATCAGTTCGATAGAAGCTTCATGATTTTGAAGATTGGACCAAGCAGAAGACCATCAATGCTTGAACTGCCACCACCTGAGGAAGTCAAGATCGTTAGCCGACAACTTATGTGAAATTAAATCAGAAGGGTGCGTCTTTCGTATAATCAGAGCACCACGAAAGTGAAAGTGCGTTTTTGCTCTAAAACTCCTTCGATAGATGGCCCCACCAGAGAGCCACTTCTTCAATTTTGACTTTGATCTGGAGAGGGAAGAAATTTTCTTCAGACCATTACAGCCACTTTAACTGCTCAAAGACCGATCACAGGACTTTCGATTCCACAGATTTAACAAGCACGGTGGTTCTTTTGCGGCATTGAGAATCTAACACAATCCTGCGATGCACTAATCACTAGGCTACCATGACCCCACTCTCACAATTAAACTGCTGAAAGAATGATAAAAATGATGTCTCATGATACCAATTTGAAGAAGGTCTAGCATATACGAGCATCAAACTATTTCATAATTTTAAATACTTATTTTAAATGAACAAAAGATTATTATTGAGATGACGTACGCATCTTTACTCCGAACTAATACACATATTTAACGAGCATTGACTCACTCAATACGAAGACTTCTAATTGAGTCAAACAATGAAATGAATTTAGTTTCTTTCTGGATCTCTATGGTCTCAAGCTTTAGTATCACAAAGAGTTCTCTTTCACCAGAACTATATTATGATTTTACGGTGTATTTGACTGATCGATGCTCTACACTCTTCTTACCTGATGTTCTTTTTTATGTTAAATGATGTTCTTAAGGAATTGCTGAACAGAGATGTTGCAATTTTGCTTTATATTTGTGCATCTGTCTAGATCGTAGATTCCCAAAGTGGTCCAGGTGGACTCCCAGGGGTCCATAGGAGACCACACGGGGATCCACCTAGATGTGAAAAGGATACAGGGGCTTACAAGCTGTAAGTGGGGATCCACGAAAAATTTTCTGGTTTTTATAATAAAGAACAAAAATTTTGGTTTGGATTTACCTATCAACGTAGGCAGGTAGCATCATTCACTAGGTAGGTACTCAAAAATATTCGAAATTCAGTTCAAACACAGAATTGAATAGAACAATAGATAATAGTACAAGTGTACACCATATGTCGAGACTTGCAAAGTACCGCTCGTGTGCCGTCTTATTAAAAATATGACTATCATTTATTGTTGATTTACATTTCAGAGTTCATTGTTGATTTTTTGTCAATTGTTGATTGTTTGTAATAATGTTTATAATTTTGTATAACCACAAGTATTATTTTAATAAATAGGACACAAGAAAATGTGCTACTTTTTTTTCTTAATACCCCCAATTTAGGGTGATATTTTTTAGGAGTTTTGGGAATACAGTAGAAATGCAGCAGCAGGATGTCTACCGAAAATAGTAAAACTTTGAAAGTGGTCCACTAGAAAAAAAGTGGTCTAGATTAATGCCTAGTAGATCCTTCTCGTCTCATGTGTGAGATGTGACCGAAGTTTACTAGCTAGGAAAATATCGAAGCATAAAACATAAATCAGTGAATTTCACTGTGTTTCGAAATGCTTTTGCTGTGTTGGAATAATATCAACATGGAATTTAAGAACAGTTGGCATAATTTTTTTTTCTAGTTTTAATAAATTTTAACACTCTAACTGTTTTTTTAATCTTTTATTAAAGGTCCAAAGAGTAGTTGTTTTGATTTTAACATACACAAAATAATTTAATAACTTGTGTTGAAGAGAAAAACTTACCACAAGAGTTTGATTTTTTAATAGATAACCTATTTGTAAATATTATAGTTAATACAACGGGAAATGTACTGTAGAATTATGCGTCTTTTAATGCATAAAATTCTTAATGAGCTATATAAGAGTGCATAATAATACACGATTATTTAATTCATATTTTAAAGCGAAATAATTCGATTAATTTTTAATGATATAAAGATTCTTAGAAGATTAATTAATTATAAATTTTAATACATCAGAAATAACACAGTAGCAAATATTTCTTTTCAGTTAATAATTATTTTTTAAAAAATATAATATATTACCTATATCTATTGAATTTTAATGAAAAATAGCACGTCTCAATATAATATTTTATTTCAATTTTTATTTAAGTCTAAGAAATTATTGTAGAGTTAAATTAAATTATATAAATGTTTAAACTTAAATAAATTCATTCTAAGATTACAAAATAAAATTTCGTTATTATGTCAGTTTTACTATAAAAACGAGCTTTTACATGGAATCAGGAAACCGTTACAAAATGCATATATGTTTAATTGATTGAAAATAAAAGTGGAATGGTAAAGAAAGAAATTCGTAATGCATACAGTTCCAAAGGAGGAAAATAAATTAATTAGATTTCAAATATTTGAGCAATTCAGCTTGGTGCTGTTAACTTATCAAACATAGATAAGAGTATTTGTTTAGTAAAGCACCATCGTTTCCGATACTATTCAAATCTTGTTTTCAATCAGAAAGCTCATTGGCGCCTGCTGGCTGTGATACCTAATATTTGAATTACATTTTTAACTTTTAATAAAAAATAATATTTTCAATTTGTTATTTACACTTGAAATCAAATATGTAAACATTATCCAGAAAAATGGAATCCGTAAATACATTTAAAAGAAAAATGATTGGAGAAACTGTTAAATAGAAATAAATATTATTAAAAATATAATAAATTTAACAAAATGATTGCTTGGAAACAATATTAAATCATTTTTAAATGTGTATAAAGCTCTGTAACATAATACATTAAAAATTCAAAACACATCCAAGGATTGCATAATATTCATGAATTTTACAGGTTGTTTACATTTTACATAGAATTGATAATGGCATAATTATTATAATTTTATGTAATATTATCATATCTAATAATCCCAAAATTTCTTTATAAGCATTCTTAAAAAAATTATCTTTTTAAATATTTCCTGTTAAAGATAATGCTATTGTTATAAATTATTAATCAATTAAAAAGTATAATCCTTAAGTTTTCTAGTTATAAATTGCACTTTATAATACATTAGATAATATGCAACTTCTCTCTGACGGGGGAAAAAACAATTA
Organism: Latrodectus hesperus; assembly: GCA_037975125.1. Classification (NCBI taxonomy): domain Eukaryota; kingdom Metazoa; phylum Arthropoda; class Arachnida; order Araneae; family Theridiidae; genus Latrodectus; species Latrodectus hesperus. The sequence goes on from CM075853.1 coordinate 78,703,070, forward strand.
CTAAAAAATGTGATCACCTCGTTTATTTTCAATTATTGCGCATTCGCAATGTTGTACATAAATCATATTTTTAAAATTCGTTTTAATTAACAAGAGATTTTCCAAATGATTAAAACCAATCTAATAATTAGTGTTTCTTTCTTAAATTAATAGAATCTTTCTTAAATTAAATTAATAGAAACAAGTAAACCTTCCAATTTGTTTAGTTTTAGAAAGAAAAATATGAAAACAAAAAAGTAGTTATGATTATTATTAATAAAAACTAGAAAAAACTTGAGTAAATGCTCTTTACAAAATTTCTACCTAATACCATACTTTCCAATCTAATTCCGGAATGCATACTTTTTTTTTCTTATCGAGCCCATTAATCCAGATTAAGTCCTGCTTTTAGCAGAGAGCTTCCGTTTAGAACAAAAACCCCATTTCCTGTCTGTACATGCAGTTTCCTTTTAAAAGAGATCACTTCTCACATAAAACTCTAAAATAATTTACACTTAGTGACATGACAGAAGTGACAGGCCACCTCCCCGGGCAACTTGTTCCTGACATGTTCCTTTAAATACATTCTAGAATAATCGCGTGTGCAAAGTGTTTCCATCTTTTTGTATAAGAATACCAGGGATTATTCTTCTGAGATAAACTTCTCTTTTTTTTTCTGTGTGTGTGTGTGTCATCCGTCAAAATGGTTACTTTATTCTCTTCTGCGTATGATGTGCTTTCAGAGACAATATTTTTCATTTTACTTAAATGAAAAAGATTATTTTCCTGTTACTTTTCCAATTGCTGTTTCATTTTGAAATTTTAGCCATGATGACAGAGGCAATTAGAACTATAAAGAATTTGGAATGTGTTAGTGTTTTGGAATGTGTTAGTGAATTTGGAATTCGACAAGACGTGAATGTTAAATTTACTTCTATATTCGAACACACACAAAGCCTGTGATTCTTTAATTGTGTTCATTATCTAACATTTGAATTATTGGAGAGGTTTGAAGAAACTGTTCCAAAATATTTTCAGGATTTGTAGAGTTTAGGTTTAGAATTTTTCAGATTATGTAATACGTTTATGTTGTAAGATTCCTAAATCTAATTAAATCTGAATTTAACATTGAATTCCTTAAATTACTAATTAAATTCATTAATATTCGTTTAGAGTATCTTCTGAGTTATTTTGAAACCTTTTGGGAGTTTTGTACTCTGAATGTTACAGCATAAACAATATGATTAAAAAAAATTAGCAGTGGAACTCTTCTAAATTTACCCGAACCAAAAATTTGATTCAAAATAAATTCCAAAAACATCATGATTGGAAAACTTTTCATAAATTTTTGTAAAACAATAATAGTAAGATTTTGGTCATCCCAAAATCTTACTCTACTATTTTACTCTGCTCAAGATTCGCGATAAAAAACAATACTTTTCATGTAAGCTAAATGAAACTTTTTATTTACTTTTCCAAATGCTGTTTCATTTAGAAAAGCTTTATTCCCTATAGGACACGTAATGAGATTTCTAAGCAAGAATAGGAAAACAATAGGAATAATATAAATCTTAAATTTTCTATATATTCTTATAATAAAAAAAACGCTTTTTAAGTTTATTTTACTTTAGATAATCAGATACACTTCTGGCAATATATTATAAAAGTATATTAAGAAAATATTTTTAGGCAAATACATCAAAAACATGCTTTATCATAATTTTTATTTACAAAATTTTATTTGCTTTTTAATTTAAAATCCTTAGTATTAGCTATATCTTGAATTCTATAAATGATACAAATGTGTATTTCTTATAAAAAAAAAATTTGTAACACGTGTAAGATTTTCAAGTATTTTAATATAGTATTAATGAAATATTTTTCTTTCACTTTATTTATATCAAAAATAAATAATCGTACACTTCAGTGATAGCTCTTACAAATGAATGTAAGTTGAATGATCGAGACTGGAGTGTCTACGTGTAACTTTCATGATAAATAGACATTTATAATAGCTTACAAAGGAGTCGTATAAATATTATGTAAATTACTGTTTTTTGCCTTTTACTTTGTAATAAAATGCAAGTAAATATCGGAACGTCAATCTAATAGTGCAACACTTCCACATACACCTTTCTCCTAATTTTTGAATAATTCAATGAAAAATCTAAATCAAGTTATAAAGAATTATTTATTCAAAAAAATAAAAATAAATGTGATGCAATTTTGTTTTAAAAAGTATAAATTAGTTAAAAAAATATTTTTTTAACTATGAATATTTATCTTTTAATATTGCTAAACATAACATGTGCTAAAAAATTTAATGCTAGTAAAAATGAAAATGAAAATGTACTTTCATCATTTAGTGCTTTTTTTATTTTATTGGCTTGAATTAAATCTGGAAAACCCTTTTTTTCTTGTTTTCAGAATTCAGCAAATTCTAAATTCCCTCAATGTAAGACCTCCATTCATTTAGTACAATATTTTTCCACATTGGACATCTTAAAATGCTCTTACATTGTCACTCAACGTTGGGAATTATTAATAATTAACACCTAAACACGGAAAATATATTTTTTAGTCCTTATGACATATTCCAGGTCAAAATACCCAAAGGAAGAGCAAAAAATTTGTTCTTTGTCTTTCCGTCAAAAATAAGCAAATCATAAATTCCTTCTCTCTGAGTACGCATACCTAATATTTGAACGTGCCCATATTAAACACAATATTTATTATCTTTTACTATTTCGAATCTATCTTAAATCCCTTCTGACGCAGTGAATTATTAATAATTATTATCTAAGTGAAAATTTATTTCTATTAACTCTTTTTGTAACATATTCCAGGTCAAGAGGTCATGGGCTAAGAGAAAACAAATCAGTCTGGGAAGAAGAATCTGCATTCTTGCTGTCACGCAGATAAAAGATAGGGTATAACCCTAGGTGGGCGGTAGGGCAGACTGCGGACAAATTTGACTTACCTACTTGACCCTCAGCGAACCCACAACTCTTATTTGCTTTCAGTTACTTTTACTTCACACTGTCCGTGCTTGCCCATTGTCCGCAGCTCATGACTGCAATTGCACAGAGTGGAACTTTTTGTGAAAAGTACAACGACCTATTACCGGATATGTTATTCAAATTACAGGCAAGAGTGGAAGGTGTGACCATTCTATTTTGTAATTTGTAACTGTACGTGTGTTAAGTTATTACCTCAGGGGATAGAGCTGCGATAAGTTTTTGAGTAAACGCTCTTTCAACTGACACTGAAACTAACCTTTGTTTCGCTTTCATCTATCTACTTTCCTCTTTTGGGATTTTTAATTCATTCCTATCTGTTGTTATATAGTTTAGTTTATAAGTATTTTAGTTATTTATTTTCCTCAGACATCATCAGCAATTACGATATTCTTTTCTTATTAATTAAATTTTCCATTTCGTGGCAGTAGTTTCTACGTATTACTGTAATACAATTTGTGTAAAACAGAGTTAATGAATAAAATTATTCTTTTATTGCCAGTGAATGGTAATTGCAAGAAAATTATGATTCATTCTAAAAAATTAAGCTAAGCTAATCAGCTAATTGTTTCATGACAAGTTTTTGAATTACTGTTATTATCTTCGCCAAGAGACATGAAGGTAGCTAAATTTGGCAATAAATTCTATATTTGGCGATTACGATACCAGCTTCATTTTATTTCACATATTAATATTTCTTGAATACATGTGTTTTAATATAAACTTTACCTTTTTATTGGTAACAACAGATTTGAGCTTCTTTTTTGAATGGTATAACATCATGAATCATGACAAAAGAGTTTTTATCTTATTTTTCTTTAAGTTCATTTTCAAAGTTTGACAGTAGAATTTCTGATTTTGCTACGTCAATTCAATTTAAAAGTAATTTTCAATTTAGTTGATTAATTTAATAAATGAAAATAGATTTAGTATGTAGCTTAAATTATACAATTCAAAAATTATAAGCAGTCATTTGAATAAGTGAATTACCTGAATTTAAACTGAAAACATGGAAAAAGCTTCACTGAATAATTAAAATACAATTGCGATTAATTACAAACTAAAAATGTATTTAGGTATTGTATTACATGTAATATTTATAATTTATTGTTTAAGTGACGAAAAAATATACTTTACTTTCTAGTTACTCTATAAATGAATTACTAATAAAACTCTTTTATTTGTCGTAATATTTAAAGCTTAAATTGTTTGTCGTCAAGACAAATGAAACACTTGCTCACAGCCTTAAATTTCTAGAATTAATATGAGTATAGTCATAATAAATGTATACAGGTTTTATAAAAATAAACTGAATTTCTTAATTTTCTTAGTGTAATTCGTATGAATATTCTTGTTGATATATCTGTCGTTAAATATCGTAGATTTTTTGATAATTCAAATTGATTTTTAAATGTTAACCTTGGCCGGTGTAACTGCTCGTCTGAATCGAATCCTCTCAAGGGGATGGATGTTTGTACTGGCTCATAATTCCACTTTTTTTTATGCCCGTTTTATAGCATGGTTTTGGAAGGAACGTTCGAACCATTGATGGAGCCATATTTTATGACTACCTCGCTCTAATCTGTAGTTGTCAGTCTAGTTAGCTCTCGCGTGCAAAAAATTAACTTTGATTTACAATCAAACTAAACCTAAAATTTTCAAGCTCCATCAAAATGTGTTGCAACTTTTTGTCTTAACATTTGTTAGGATAGGTGTTAAAAAATTTCTTCACATAAAAATAAGGACGGAATTTTATGGTTATTCAAATTAACTTAAAAAGTCTTTCTCTATCAAGTATTAAGAACCATTAGGTAGTATAAAGCACCACTTCAGGGCACACCATTATGTGAATATTGAAAACCATTTTTAAAGTGGAAGAGGCTAGATTCGATTTGAATCACTTTTTAATAACGATGCATTGCTGTTGACATTCTGCTTTTTTCAAATCTCTTGTCATGCAATTTTCAAAATATCACTTGTTTTTTTTTTTTTTTTTTTTTTTTTTTTGCAAACCGTTATAACTGCTCTCAATAGATAAAATTCTTTTCATTCGTTACTATAATTAATATTATCACTTAGATAGCTTTATTATAGCTAATAATTTTCCAATCACTAGATGATGTAAAATCTATAAGCTATCAGTATAATCAGGTATTTGTTTTAAAAATGTGTTTTTCATTTGGAGGGAAAATAATGTATCACAAAAGAATTTTTCAGAAAATGTTCTGATTTATCAAACTCTCTTGTTTTGATCTGCAAAATTTATTTCCTACCTTCTGTGCTGTCTTTAAAATCTTATTTCTGTATAAGTAATGCATTTTACAAATTCATATCATTAATGTATTCAAGTCCGAATCCCGAATTTCAGTTACCGCTGCTTCCTCCATACATTAAAGTAAATGAAGGAGCGAGAAGTCATTTCAGAATGATATTTAAACAACGCTAAGGGAGCTTGCAGAGAAAAATTAGTTTTATTTTTCAGCATTCAGAAATGAAATTGTTTCTGGCAAACATAAAAAGACATTCAATGGAGGAATGAAAAAAAGAAAACTCCATAATGAAATTGTTCGAGACATCTGATTTCGATGAAGATATTCCCAGAATCCCAATCGATTAAATTTCCTTCAGGGTTGAAATGATGAAGCACGGCACAGGAAAAAGAATTTTTTTAAATAAATTATCATTTGTAATAGACATTTTTATTTGTTTTTCCACTTTTTTTTATTATTCTCAAACAAATCGAAGCAGGAATAATGATTATAACGAATGCAGCTTTTGTTACTCAGCATGATACAAAAATCCAAACTGTATCTGGAGGCCAGCAATATTAATCTGTCGCTATTTGCAGCAGTTACGAAATTCAAGATTTCCTGAGAGCATTGCATTTCTCCCTCGGAAAAATAAATAGTTTTTTTTTTTTTGGTTCTTCGTGTGCACGTGACTGAAAAATGCAAGAATAATATAAAAGCGCAGGGGAAAAATAATGATTTTACATTCAAATTAAACTTTCTTTAGAGAGAAGCAAGACACCATTAATAAAGGGGGACAAATAAACAATGTGAAAAGAAGTCTCAAAAGCATTCGGCCCAGTTGAATTTAGAGAGCATCGCTGGGTCCTTTATGATGAAATAAGAAGCGAAAACAAATGGCTGCGGCGTAATAAAAATGCAAATTTAAGCGCGAATATACAGTTGAACTGACAGCTTAATTACAAATCTTCACAAAAGATACTTTCTTGTTGGTAGATTGCTTTATTTCCCTGTACAGAATCTCGATACATTTTTTAATCAAATAATCTTCGTATGAAATGCTGGCATCTTTTGGTTATATAAAAATTAAATTAATAAAATAAAATGTACTCACAGTAGTAAGTTTTAAGACATGGTTTTTAGCTTAAAATAAGACAAAAAGACAGTCAAATATGCTTATTTGACATTAAGGTCATTGCAAATGCTCTCTAACTTAATATAATATTAACAAGAAACTTAAGAACTATAGTTATAATTTTCTACCTCCATTTCCTAACTTCCCATTCCATTATATAGCATACAAATCTTAATATTGTGAATAAATATTTATATTAAAATATTCTTTTCACTAAATTGGCATACAGTCTTCACCCAAAAATGTATTGCTAAATATATCGAAACTGTTAAAAGATTTTTTAACTTAATAATAATTAAATATTTAATATTAATAATTAAATAAATAAACATTTAGAATAATAGATAGACTTTTACTATTCAAAGTAACGAAACATTCAAATAATTGCTAAAATCAAAATTGTTTTTATATAAAGTGTGATTTCACATATAAGCAAAAAATGAGTGATTTTTTGAGATTACTATTCACTGAAAAATAAGTATACATATTTAATCTCTGAAAGAATTTCTAAATGGTTTTAATGTACGGGAATATGTGACTAGTTTTACAATTTGATAAGTAAATATATTACTTTTGAAGTGTCAAAAGAAATATTTAGTGAAAAAACGATTCTAAAAATTCGTAATAACATGTTTTTCTATTTATCATAAATGTATTGATTTAAAAAATTTATTTTTAACTTAGCAATATTGAACACAAATTTTGCTTACGTATAGTTAAAAAAGTATTGAAAATGAGATTTTTTAAATAGTTATTCAATAACTGATATTAAAATGTCATCCTTTGATTCTATAAATCTAAGAAACAACCTTGTTGAATGATTTTCTATTTTCAAAGAATATGTGAATGATTTGTTCAATAATTGATTCAATAATTAATATTTCTTTTAGGAATTTCAGAAATAATTTTCTTTAGATAATTTTATAAATCTGAACGAATTTGAATTATGTTTAAAAAAATTTTTTTCTTAAAATGCTATTTTCCTAGAATGATAACAATTACAATGTTATTTTCACAGAATCTTAAAATGATATTTTCATAGAATGATTTTATAAATCTAAACGAATTTGAATAATGTTTAAAATATAATTTTTCGTAAAGGGCTATTTCCTTTTATTCGAAATTTTATAAAATATTGCTTGATTGTATTTAATTAAAAGTTTATCGAATTTTAATAAATAAATATAATAAAAATATGTATACATTGCGTTTACATTACATGATGATTTAAATTTGCCATTTTAAAAAAATGTTTCACTATTTTTTTGACATTCATTAACACACAGTAAACATTATATATATATATATATATATATATATATATATATATATATATATATATATATATATATATATATATATATATATATATATATATATATATATATATACATACTACTGAAAATGTAATGAATTCGAGCACGAGCATATAATATAAATTTAATTAAATAAATTAAAATTTTATTTATAATTATTACTATAATTTATAGTTAATTCAGTTTTCAGTATTCTAAAAGCTATAAAATAGAGAAAACAGTTATTTTCGTTTTGAATTTTATATTTAGTTAATATTATATTATATTCAGCTATTATTAATGTAATATTATATTCAGTTAAAATTGGTTTTTTGAATGAAGTTTTCTAATAAATCACCCCATATTTAACTTAATATCCGGTAGCGTTAAGCTTCTGTTCTATGCATTAAGTTTAAATTGACGTGTTCGGTAGTATACACGCAAACTGGTCTTTTAAACAATTACTAAATCAATTTTGAGATCATTATTTTGGCATTATGTATATGTTAACTGTTAAAAAAGTTTGTAATATTCCTTCATAGAGTAAGGTTCATTATATTTTATAGTGTAGGTATTAGCTAGGCACACACAAACAACACTCGTCTGTGAATATTTTAGAATAATGTGAAAGATTATATATCAAAGGAAGCATTTAATTTTCAGTAATGAAATTAAATAGTTAACTCAGCAGACTTAGGAAAATTGCATGTTGAAGTGAATACTGCGACATTAATCTTCATAAATATTCAAAAGTTATGAATGATTAAAAATTTTCTACAAATGAATTATATTTATTTTTTATTTCTGAAAATTTCACAGGCATTTTATTCTATAAATAAAATCTTATATTTGTTTTAGTACTTAAATTATAATAATTATATATAAAGTTATAGAGATTTACTCAAAATTACAATTCAGAGCTCAAAATTTACAGTAATAACTCAAAATTTCTCACAAGGCCTAGCATAAATTACTATGTTTATGTTTCTGTTTTAGTCACCAAAAACAAAAATAAGTTTTTATAAGTTCAAAACGCAATTTGAAGATAAGTACACAGGAATGTTTCCCAAAACGAAAAATTGCAACACCTGCGAAATTTTTGTTTAGGGTTTCAAATCATAACAGGCAGTTTTGAAAAAAAAAAGCAAGAAATTCTTGGAAACAATTTTTTAGTCAAGCTGTCACAGTATACAACAATTGGCACAAGGAAGCAGAGTTGATGATGTATTAGCCTTTAGAAATTAGATCTTGGCGAAAAAATAGGCGGGGAAAACTAATTGAAAGTTTTCTTCCAGATGGGGTCATGCTCAGCGTTGATGGATGGGGAAAAATCCAAAGCAAAGGATATATGACAGGCGAGGGAGTCTTTTGTTGGGGCACCCCTCTTAAATTTCTCGTCTCCTTTCCCTAGTCTCCGGTCTCTTTCCCGATAGATCCTTTCTTTGTTAATTTTCCACAGTGATTGACACCTGAAAACAGTCTTGATGACGGCCTCCTTTCTAACGCTTCATATTAAGGAAAAGACCAAATATGTAAAAAATTGCTTTCTTTGTTTTTTTTAGTGTCACTAATTTATTCTTTTCGCAGAGCAAAATTAAATTTTAGAAAACATAGTACAACCATCAGTAGCAGCGTCATGATATTGACGAAATTTATGGGTGGAGAAATATATATCAAAATCTTCATCAGGTCTTGATAAGAAAAAAAAAAGGCTTTTAATATAGTGCACTTCCCTAAGTTTTCGAGCTTCGTTTATTAGTTGTTTTTATATGGTTAAGTGCAGAATATCTAATAGACTAAAGCTATTATATTATGGACTCTTTTTCAAAATCAATTTATGAAGAAAAATAAAAAATTTTCATGGCATTTCTAATATAAATTCTTCAAAAACAATTTATTAAAGAAAAAAACTTTGAGCCTTATAATTTCATAAGCCTGTTAAAACAGAAATTTAAATTTCAATATAGAATATGGATCATGATGCTTTTATCGATTTTTTTAAGATGAGAATTTTCAATTTTTAAACTAAAAGTGATATTTCATTGATTTTATCAAGACAAATCTAAACAGAAGTATTATATTGTAATCAGTATAAAAACATAGAGTCACATGATGCATTTATATTATTTGTTGCATAAAAAGCGTTGAACAAATGCTTCATTTGAGATTTGATCAGTAATAAACTACTTTTTATCCTAAAATTGTTATTATATATATATATATATATATATATATATATATATATATATATATATATATATATATATATATATATATATATATATGTATGTATATGTATGTATGTATGTATAAAATTGAAACAGCACAATATAATTAAATGCATATAATTATAAAATTCATGAATCATATTTCTATGCGTAAAATGAATTAAACTGGAAATAAAATTATTAAAATTTAACATTAAATTTGAAATTTCTAATATTTTTTTTTATATTTTAAATTACTGTTTCAAAACTTGCAAATTTTATCCCTCTTTACATTTTCACTTCCAGAGATATATCTCTAGATATCTCATATCGCTGCATTGGAGTTTACCTATCGCAAAAAGAAACCATCTCAATCTGAGACGAGCCGGAGTTTATTTGTTTACGTAGCATATTAGCATAACCAACTGCAGTTCGGAATCGCTAACCTTGCCCCACACTCAACACCCCCGTCTTTCCCAGTTGCCTCAGCAAACACCCTTAGCCATTTGAATCACGTTTGACCACCATCCCGGAATCTAGCTCATCCAAAGTATTTCCTTAAATTGCTGCACTCATATATTCGAAGGCCCCTGCAGTTTTGTGCTTAAGAGCTTAGGGGGATTCCACGAGGCGGGAAAAGACCAGGAATGTATTAAGATCATTCAACTCTAAGTGGACATCTCCATTAAACCGATTTACGGTAAAAGATTCTGATCGCAGTACACAAAGTGCGAAACAGAAAACTGCTAGTTTCCGATCGGAGTGATAGCCTTTATGCAAATTGCAAGAATGTATTTACACTTGAAAGGCTGATACGAATTCCTTTCGATTCCGAAAACGATTCCAGTTTCTTCCCACCCCTCTCAGTCTCAGAGCTTGCAACTCCAGAGAGTAAAGGGAGGGGGGGCCGAGACTGAGAGCATAATGTTTAGCAATTAGGCAATGGGAATTCACCTTTGGGTTTATATTTCCGATTTCGCTGGCAGTGAAACGAGTGCAAAGTGCAGTAATCCAACCCTTTTGCACGCATACCTTTCATTCGAATAGAATTTTGAAGAAGAAAAAAAAGGAGAACTACAATGTTTTCTCTTTTCCTCTGTTTTCTCTTCGGTAACAAAAGTTTCCTACTATTCAGAAACGAGGAGAAAACTGTTTCTTTGAATTGATTTTACGGTCGAAGAGAAACAGTTTTAAATAATTCACGCAATCTTGCCATCGTGCTACTCTGGATATTCATTAAAGTTTTCATATTTGAAACAAAGCGTATAATTTCCTGAGATTAAAATATCTACTAGGAACAGTTGCCTTAATTTAACTTATAGATTAAAAGTCTTACATTAATATTATCCTTAGCAATATTCAGGTTAACGATTAAATTAAAATTCTGTGTATTTAAATCACACTTCAATACATTTACTAAATGAATAAATTCCAGAAAATGTTGATGTGTAATTTCAAAATTTATTATCCACACAATAAGGTATGAAACTAATTAACAAAAATTGAAATTGCTCCAATTCTGTTTCCCATATTCTCATTGATACATTTTAGCTGATGACCAATTTGTAACTGTATTTTTTCAAATTGAGCGTCCCACTTAACTATAAATTTAAATCTAAATATACATACGATGATTACGAATGAATCGTAACAGCTTGTGAGTTCGATTCTTACAACAGGCATGATTATCTAAAGTAGTTTTGAATTCAAGCAATTTGCTGGTCACATATAAATTAAGTCGAAGTAGCAGTTGAATGACTAGAACTCTGGTGTTTAATTCAAATTTCGTCAGTTTGATTCCACTCACCCATTTTAATAATGGTTTCCAGACAGTTTTATATTGATCCCAACAGAATCAGCCCTTCTACAGAAAACACATGATTACAATGTGATAAATAACTTACACAATTACTAAAGTCTGATGGAAAAAAAATAGTTTCCTTAGTTTACGATTTATCAAAGTTTAATTTATCTGACATCATATGATGCTAAATTTTTTTCTCTTTTACTTTATAAATCATGCGACCATATCTACAAAATTATAAAATTTACAGAGTTAAAATCATTGTTTTTTAATTGTTATTATATATTGAAATATTAGAATTTATCATTACGATTTTTACTGTGACTTTTATCAACAATAAAAATTGGCGAAAAAAAATTTTTTTATGTACAATTGCGTGCATTTTCTTTACTCTCTAACTTAAAAAAATCTAGTCATTAATTTAATCCATTTGTCAAATGCATTCGCTTCTCTTTATTTTGTATTTCTGATTGCTTTCAATTTCATGAAGAAAAATATATTAACAACGCAAATATTATCAAACCATCCTGTTATAGTTTGCAAAGCAACATTCTGCAGCAAGATTAACTACTTATTTCAGTTCATTTTTCATATTAGACATTAGTTTCAAAAAGAATAATAAATAATAAAATGCGGACTTCAGTTTGGTGAATGAATCGCCTATTCTTTGATGGATGGTGCATGAATTGAATGCACATAAAAATTCGTTGTTTTGTTAAAGTAGCTCATTTGTAGATCGTGACGCAGACATAAGGAAGCTTTCCATTTGATAAATGCGTTCGGTTTTTCTTCCTTTCCACAACGTCTCTATCTTGGATCATAAATGACAAGATAAATCTAATTACAGAAAGTAAACTTTGATTGAGAAAATGGATGATATCCTTTAAGATACATCTTTGCTCGATTACTAACAACTCTTCTTAAAAATAGGAACTCGCCTTAAGACCATTATCCTTATATATCTTCACGATAAAATAATTTTCAAAATACCATCAACTTATTTTAAAGTAAATGAATTGTTAATGTTATAAGATGTAGATTTAGTGTGTTCCAAAACATAATTTTATTCGAAGGAAGTTTTTTTGTTTTAATGTTTTTGAGTTATACCGACAAAACAGATTTTAAGCAAAATTTGCTTGTTTGATTTTATATTTGCCTATCTTTTCTGGATAAATAAGTAACTCTGTTATAAATGTTGTAATTATATGTTTAACTTGTTTCTGGAATTTTTTTATTTTTGCTAACGCTTGTTTTCTTTAAGGCAATTTTTTCCCTGAATAAACAAAATGCATATCATTTTATACAAATTCATGATACATTTTTTGATTTTAAGAAAACAAAAGTAAAAGAAAATTTAATATTTACTTACTAAAGAGATAGGATTAAATTTAAGTAATATTTTATAAAAAAAATTATCTAATTAATGATGACTACAAAAATGAAAAAATAAAATTATTATCAAATAAAAGATACCTAATTTACTAACTACCAAACTGGCCTAGAAGAAGAAAACTAAACATCAAATTTATCATCGATATCGGATCAGTAACTTAGCGTAATATAAATCTTTAATGAAAAAGCACTATGTTTATGTTAACTAGTATTTACTAAATAAAATATTTTGAAATATATAATTATTTTTGTATTTATTTTGTTTAGGCTGCATTTTTTTAGCTGTTCTTTATTTTAATTTAAACAAATATGAATATTGACATAAAAAGTAATTTGCTTTTAAAAAGAATATTGGAGCATCCACTTGTAGAGTTTAAGAAAGCTTTTCTATACATTGGACAATCGTAACTTGGTGGGGGAATCATCGTTTTCGCTTCTGGAAGACAGCAAGTTCAATGCTTGATCCAGATTAAGGGCCAGCACATTGTGACGGTCCATTTACGGTAAATATCAGAAGAGTTCAATGTAACTCCATTGATGTAATGTGCATTTGAGGATGTCAAACCAAGAGTCGATACTGTGATTTGACCATTATTTATAAATACATTATGGCTAACTGGTCTTAAGAACTAAGGTCAACGAAATAGATAAACAGAAACGCAATATAAGGATACAATTCTAAACGTAATACTATAAGAATATACCTTCCTGTATAAGCAGAGTATTCAAAAATTTTTAATAAAAGCGACACACATTGTTCGTACACATATTAATCATAACTCTCTAACCAAAAACATTCACCACATACAACATATTGACATAGATCAATATGACCGATATAAATGAATTAAACATGCTGATCTAAGAATACAGTGTTAAAAATACTTGTAAATTATGATATCAACATTTCCCTTACATTTTGAGTTTCGATGCGCTAATTAATAATTTCTTATGATGTAAGGATATTTGTATCTTTTTAATGTGTGTTGTTGACTTTTATATAATTATTACAGCAGAAATATTTTCCGTAACATAAATTTATAAGATTTAAGTATTTTAAGTTATTTATACCATTATGTCTTACTTTTACATAAAAACATATTTTTTATTACTATCTTATTTTATCGTTTAATTTATCAAGCTTGATTATTTATTGTCGAAATACATTTTTAAGCTTACAAAAACTTTCAATGAACTCAAAATTTATTGATTAATTTTTTATAATAAAATAAATGCTCTTTAATAATAAAATATTTTTGTATTTAAGAAATTTGTTTAATATTTTTTATGTTTTTATTGCATTAATTAAATACATGTTAATTAAATTAATAATTCAATTGATAAAAATATCAAATTGATATTTTCAAAGAGGAATTCAAATGCTATTTTTACAATAATAGATATATTTTAGACTCAATTCTCCACTAACTTAAATAACACATAATTAATGAGAGAAATTACAATGTAATTCTTCTCTTGCATGATTAAAGAAAAGTTAGTTTCTCCATTAATTATCTAGAAGAATACAAGAAATTCAAAAAGCAGTTATATTTATATATCATTTCTCTTTTGGTTTACCGTTCATTTTTTCAAGAGAGAATTAACGCATCTGAGACAGCTTTAATTTGATAACAAATAGTCAAAAATCCTTCGTCTAAGTGGAAATCGAATTCAGAAATTATCACACCTCACAAATATGAGAGGTTATAGCATTCCATTATAAGACATTTCTTCTTTTTTTAAATTTCAACAAATAATTTTTTAAAACTTTTAATATAAAAAAGTTGGCATTATAGAATATAGTTGGAAGAATATTTTTCCAATTTACAAGTGCAGTAGAGATTAGAAATGCATGATACATTCAAAGAACGCATGGCTTATTTTCCCAATTAATTTTACCTTTAAAAACTGTCGCTATGTCAAGATGGAACATTTTGTTCCTACTTGACAGAGAACTTTAATGAAAGCCATGAGAAAATCCGAAATGAAAACTGAAAACTATATTGAAATTTATGACATGTTCATGACCAAAAACTTATCTACAAACGTTTAAGTTTTCAGAAGAGTCAAAAGAAAATTACTGAAGACGTTTAAAAAACACGGCTTCATCATCGTTAAAACTCAATTGCCGAATCTCTTTGGATATCTCCTGTCAAATAATTTCATTCGATGGTAGCGATGATAAGTGTAGAGAGAAAAGTGTTTTTCCTCCTTTCCTGCCTAGATAATGATTTTACACACTTCACTAAAATATGCAATTACCACATCTGTTGTTGGAAAGCACTCCGTAAATGGATTTTCGGCATCAAAGAAGGTCATCATTATGCTTGAAAAAGTGTAAATCACAACTTGTATGAAACGTTTTGCTCTTGGAAGTACTTTATGCTTAAGTGGATCAGTAGGTTTTTGACAAGCTAAATAATCTGCGCAAAAATGCTCAGTCGATTTTTTTTTCTGTGTGTCAACAGGCCATGAAGATAATTTCTTTTCACTTTCCAAACAATCGAATCTTGAAATTATGCCGCTAAAAGCTCTAAATTGTTGCAAACTAATGACGCATTGCCATCGTTTAAAAACAAAGCTTCATCAATTTTCGGTGAAAATTTCGAATGTATGTAATCTTAGAGAAGTGGTATTTTAAATTAGGCATTGCTTGGGTTCTTTTGTAACTATACATCACACTTTATCTAAAATTTAGAAACAATCCAGTAATGTTGTATTAAATGGTAATGGCGCCTTCTTTGTAAACACATGGTACCCATGAAATTTTAATGAAACATCTTGATAAAATCTAATTACTTTTAATATTCTGAATCAAAAAGATGGATAGTAAAATCAAGGACATAGATACAAATGAATGCAAAGCAGTACATTCAACAGGTACCTTTCGTTCTGAATTCCAACATTTCTTGTCAAATCGAAAACGATTATATAATTTTAATTGTATGACTTCTTTTCTAAACATTTGAATGGTTATAAAACACGTCCACTTTTTTGGATATTTTTGTACCATTTACAGAATGAGGTAACTTTGAAACCACATCAGGTACAGCTTAACAATTTAAAATTGTAAGGACTTTTGGAGTGCCCATTGCATATTTTTCTTCCCACATAAACTTTTCATAGATAACATACATTTAGGGGTTGTAACGGGGAAAAATTAGAAAAAGTATTATTACAAACTAGCATATAAAAATACAACATCTACCTTCAGTCATTCAACAGAATCTTGGATCGAATCTGAAACTTTCTATTAGACAGAGTATAGTAATTTATCAAATCACGATGATTCTAACAATAATTAATTTAACTCTAATTAATGGAAATCTTAAACGTTGAAAGTTATTGGAAGATTTCCTACTCAAGTGAGCATCGTCCTCTGTTTGCCCAAGTTGAGCTTAAACAGTTAATTTAACTCCAATTAATAGAAATCCTAGACATTGAAAGTTATTGTAAATACACTTTCAGCTGCAACTGCATATTTGTACACCGAGGAAACGTTTTCAGATATCAACATATATACACATACGACCCATACATTTAATAGATAACGGGTCGTATTCTTTAGTCACAATTAAAAAGGAATCTAAAAAGCTACTCAACTGCAGTGCATATAAAAAAACCAAAAATGCAATTACCCTCTTCCATTCTTCAAAAGCAGCAAAGTTTGCATACCTTTGACTTTCCAATCCCAAAAGTGCTTCAGTACCTTTATAGCCCAGTGACCTTAACAAGAAGTAATTTAAATTTATTCTAGCAACTGCTATTAAATTTTTAACAAAAACACAAGCATCACAATCTATTAAATCACAAAAAAATGTATCGTGCCCAGTAACATATTCTATTTTTTCTCCAAAGCATCATTGCTAAGTGAAATATAATGGTATAATTACTTAAATGAAATGGGTATTTTTCGTAGAAAATCCCCTGACGTCTATTAAGGCACTAAAATTAAGAACTGTTTTATGTTTTTCCTGTTCTCCAGGCCTGATGTTTATGAGGAGTTTATGACTGCTCTGTTACCCCAGCTGTAAAGAGAAGTTTCTACCAAAAATTGTTTTGGTTCAACTATCTGAACTACTAAAGAGCAAAAGGAAAAAGATTAAAAGTCACGGTCAACTTTAAGAACATCTTTTACGATGTTGACGTTTTTTCTAAGTTTCAAAAGCGTTATTTGTAAGTAAATTTTTGATGCCCGTGACTGCGAAACTTCATGCACAGTTTTAAATCATGTCATGAATAATTCGCATATTTATTTTTTTTTTGCATTTAAATAATTATAAAATGCTGCCTAATTTATTATGTTTAATTTCATATTATTTTTAATTTTATTTTTATGTTTTAATAATAAAAATGGCATTTCTCAACGCATACACTTAAATATGTGTGACGGCATATTAATTAATTATTAAAATATTCATTATTATGAGACCTTTACTTAACAAAGCTAATGGCTTTAATATGCTTTAATTAACTATAAGTTGTAATTTATAATATATTTGTGCAAAATGAAATTCTGTTTGAAATGATATATTTAATTGATAAAAAAATGAAAAATAGATCCTTTATGTTTAATAAATTATAAATTTTGGAATAAAAATTAAGGAGAAATTATATCATTATCTTACAGACTATTCCACGTCATGTATTTTCATTAATTGAAAATTAATGAAAATACATGATATAAGTTAAAAAGATAAATCAATCAATTAAAGTTTGAATATACGTCCATGTTATATATACACAGGAGACGTCGGTTACATACATACATATTTTAAATTAAAAATGAAATTTAAAATAAATGCTGTTATATGTAAGTTTATTGTATTTTTGCAAACATTACTAGTCGTTTATGGGATTAAATATTTTAATTTAGAAAATTAAATTGCTTCAGCATTAAATTAAATATTTTAAAACATTCAACTTTTATTAATAAAATGATGAAAAAATCAGAAAATCAAAATTTAAAATGTATATACACTATAAAATAAAGTTATAACTTTGAAGTTTTAAGTATAAAATCATATATAGGTTTATAATGTATATAAAAACGTTAGGCAAACTATGCTTGTGAAAGTCTTTTAAAATAAAAGTCTTGAAATTAAAAGTATGAAACAGAAAAATGCATATAAAACTCTGTCAAAATAAAACACCTTAAGAGATATATCACCCTTCAAAATATTTCGCATATTTTTCTAAAGTATCATTTTCTACAAAAAAAAAATTAAGAAGGCACCCACTTTAATAAATGGATACTTTTAAGGCTTAATTTATCAAGTGATAGTTAGCTACAGTGGAGAATAAATTAGCAGTACGTCTTGTTGGAAAGATTTACATAAAGCAAAAACGCCCATAAATAAAAAGAATAATTAAGACTCGAAAGAATATTTAAGGAATAATTTGATGAAAAAAGGTGATAATTAATCCCTACAATCTTTTATGTATCAAAAGAGTGTCATCTCGGGCACATTTCAAGGATTATGTCTACATTGACGCGTGACTATGTTTCTTTTTTTGGTCCTGAAAGCTATGCAAATATTAATTGGTGCTGCTATCCGAAACTTTAATTAATGGAACAGACAAAAAATAATTTTAAATATTTCATAGTTTTATGAAAATATTTGCTTTCTTACTGAGAATTATTTTATGCACAAATATCAAAAATAAAATCTCGCATCATTCTGTTAACATAAAACCCTAAATATGAGTTATAGAATCATTGGTTTGAGATTATTGATCCTAAAGATTGGAAATTATTCATTCTATACACAAGTACATATAACGTACATATGTATTTAGAATGAATCCCACAAATATATTGATATTGAAATACACTGCTCAAAACAATTTAAAGATATTGTAAGTTTTACATAAAATAAAGATACAAACGAAATTTTTTTCGCTGAAAATGGAAGAAGAGAATCACAAATGAAAATTTTTTTGATTTTCAAACTGTGGAGTATGCTAATTTTGAGTTCGACGTCAAAAGCGTCACTTCAGCGGCGGTGAATGAAAGTTGATTTTCAACTGAATAAAAGACAAAGATGATCGGTATTCAGTGACAGCTTTGTTTCGATGAGTACGATGTCTCAGCGAAGTCATTTAACCGATTCAGAAGCTTGGAGAGTTGTTGGTAGGTTATAAGGGGTCCAAACTCAAGCCGAAGTAGTGCAAGCCATAAAGTGTGATTTCCAGGATCTGGAACCGTTTTTTAGAGATTGGAAGAGTAGGCCGAAGACCAGGGCAAGCTCATAGACGGGCAACACCGCCCAATGAAGATCGTTATTTAGTTTAACAGCTCGGAGACCGAAATATGAACGCTACACTTCTCCAACAACACCTTCGCTCGGCTACTGACACCACGGTTTCAACTCAGACTGTTCGAAACTGGCTCCATGATGTAGGTCTGTATGCTCGCTGACCAATGGTATGTGTTAAACTAACATCAAGGAATCGTCGCGACCGCAAGGAGTGGGCAACAGAGCATGTGAACTGGAGGAGAAATGAATCAAGCAATGTTCTTTTTTCTGACGAGTCCCGTTTTTCTGTTCATCCTGATAATAGGCGTATTTTCATCTGGAGGGACAGTGGCAGTATGAATAATCCAGCGTTCGTGCACGAAAGTGTCAGATTTGGCGGTGGGGGAGTGTTGGTGTACGGTGGCATCTCCATTGACGGGCGAAGAGACCTCTATATCATTCGAGATGGACCTCTGACTGGTCGCCGATATATGGATGAGATCCTCAGACCTATTGTAGTCCCTTACGCTGCAGCAATCGGAGATGACTTCAATTTAATGGACGGTAACTGCAGGCCACATCATGCTTACCTGGTGGAGGATTTCTTTTTCAAGGAAGGAATCGTATGAATGAAATAGCCAGCGTGTTCTCCAGACATGAATCCAATAGAACACGTTTGGGACGCTCTAAGAAGACGATTTGCTGGCCTTCAACCACCCCCACAAATTCTCCAAGAACTGGAAAGAGCTCTTCTAGAAGAGTGGGACAGAATACTTCAATTCGTGATTAATAGCCTCATTGACTCCATGCCTCAAAGGTGTTCAACGCTGCTGGCCGTCCGTGGAAACCATAACCCCTACTGAAAATGACTTCCTTTGAAGACAACACCTTTTCTTATTCTTTTTTTCTCATATGCACAAATTGTGTTTTTTCCTTTTGTACACAAATACGCAATAAAATGCATTTTTTTTCAGCCAAACATGTGTAATAATTTATTCCCATATAACCTACTACGTCTGTCGACCACGTATCAATCAGCTAAAAAGTTTCCCAGTCACAAGATCCATCTAAAACCACAATATCCTTTAATTGTTTTGAGCAGTGTAATTAGATTGAAATACTTAAATATATTTATAAGGAAATAATGGAAAATATATTCCCGTGGATTTATATTTTTTATAATAATATATTTTTTCTTGTACAGGGAATAATTTGTTCATGTTTTTGTCCATAAAATGCATGCAAGAAAATTATAATTTTTATTTTATTATGTGTTTAAAAGTATATCATTTTTTCCTAAAGTACAGTAAACCAAAATTTAGGGATTTGCATAATTCTTTTATTTGGAAAAGATGAAATTAAAATTTTTGAGAGAAAATATTCACACTTCTTAAAGTTTTCCACACACCGTGACATTCATATGCTTCAAAAATTAATAAATTTTTATTTTTTTACAAACTCTTTTCATATAAAATAAGTCAATTTTAATTATTTAAACTACTATATATTGTTATATTTAAGTAACAATATGAAACAGCATAGTAAACAGGGCAACAAATATTAACATTACGAAGTGATGATTTTGTGAACTATATGCGCAAAATATATTAAAACCTTTCAATAAAATTTTTTAAAAGCTGTAGAAGTTAAATTCATATATTATATACAAAAAATGAAACCTGGAAACACCAATCCACACTTATGTCTACAAAAATACATCATCATCAATTGTTAGTCAGATTCATTGATGAAACATAATCAACAGTTCAACATCAGAAGAATCCACGATATTCACAATAAGGCAAAAGTTTATTTCACTCATCTTTCTAGAAAATAATTATACACTGAAATATATAATCATTCATTATATTTTCAATCAGAATCGGGCTTCATTTGGGAGAATTTTCCCCATTAATGTAATTATTAAACATATATAATCTTCATCATTAATCTTATTTACTTTAATTAAAAAGACCAGCTTAGACATTGTAGTCTTCAATAATAAAGTTTAAATTAGCTTTTAAGTTCAAGTAGGCCTTTAATAATATAATCTTGTGATTTTCATAACATAATGATCTCAATTGTTACTGTAACTATAGATGCTTGTCACAGGGTGATTGCTGTACTACGTGGCGTTTGCGGTTGCCCATTTGTGTTGACTCGAAATTGTTAAACATCTCGTGACTATGAAACACGTTCAATTGACGATGTCAAACATTTTAGTTGGCAGCTTCCTCTCCCAAGTTCACACGCTGAATGATTAGTGTTTGATTTTCATTCAAAGCTCTGAATTAAATAAATTTGTCGGTTTGATTCTGACTACAAGCGTCGATATTAGTTGTGTCCATAATATACTTTAAATTTTACATTCCATTCGAATTATCCTCTTATGTTAGAAAAATAGCGCAGAGCAGCTATTTACTTCCAAATTCCACATTGTACAAACTAAAAGACATTAATTCATTGTTAATTAACGTGCACAAAGGTCCTATCAATGGAAAAACTTTTAACTAAATATTGAGAGAATCATTGAACTTCCAGCGATAAAAGCAACACATTGTCATTTGAGCTGGGTACAGGGAAGTTCACTGGTGTAAACGTAAACGTAAACTAGGTACTTTGTTACTAAGCTACTAATAATATGATTTTTGCTTTCATGAATGCTATAAATGATACAAGTTTTTAAATTCAAACTGAGTTGATGTAAAAAACACCACCGTTATGTATTCGAAAGCAAAATTTCAAGGTTCTGCGCCCACTTTATCAGAGAATGTGTTCAAACCATGTTTTTAGAACCCAATAAAGAAGTCTGCTGTAAAGATTTTGTTAACAACGTCCTTGTATTGTTACCTACCAAGAAATAGACAGAATTCACCTGCCGTAAAGTAGGACGTTAGAAAACTTCTAACTTTCCCAAAAGAATTATCTCAAATTGCTTAACAGTGGTTGGGATCGAATACGAGAACCTTTACTCCGAAAAAACAGGTTATATACGCTTTGAAATTATATCTATAGTAATATTACTACAGCAAAAATTTCTTATTCCACTTCATACTACTTTTCATTGTGTCTTATATGCGACTGTGGTCGGCCAATGACAGCAATCCTTCTAATACCACGTTGTAAAACATTTTAATATCCACCATGTGTTACCTTCCATACATTTTCATTGAGAGTGGGCCGTATTTTTTGCGTGTCGCAAAGGAGAAAACCCGAAAAACTCTCCAGCAGCCTCTGACACAAGCGCATGCTTAGCTAGAAATGCAACCAACATCCTTTTCATTTTGCACCACAGTAGCTGTAATTGAATCCAGGATCTTATGCTCCAAAGAGTGACATTTTACAACAAGGCCATCCTGAGCCCACTGCAGCCCATTTGTACAAGTGCCATACATTATCAAAATTTCTAATTCTTATTAAATTTAGTGATACTGGAAAACTAGAAGTTTAACTGCTTTAACGGCCAATGTAATTGGAATTTGATGAATGAAACAGTTAAAACTGTTGGTCTCTATAAGGAACATTTCTTAATCTATAATAGTTAATTTAACGAGAAATGTTCAATATAAGCTAATACAAACATAATCAGTTATGAAAAATAACAGATACTGTCCATTTTTGAAAGACAATGATTAACTTAACATCTGACATCAAGTTGGGTAAGAATGGTGAATTTATGTGTGGTTTTAACAAAAAAAAGTAAAAATTAATCTAGCCACTCTAAATAAAGTTGCATTGCCGTTTTCGTTTGAATGCAAGCATTCAGATGGCTATTCAGTCATTCTTGAAAAGAAAGCTTATCTCTTCGTAATCCTGATCCGTAAAAGGGCAAGTTTGATTACTTTTTAATTAGGTATTTCCGGGTGGAACACATGCATTATCCTTCTACTTTTCATCCGCCAATTATTTTTGAAAGCCAGCCGCAGACAGGGAAGAGCTCTTCCGCCGTAAGCAAATACAGATTATGGCCCACAACAGCTTAAGCCCCATAGGCGAGGGAGGCAGACTCGAAACACTCAATTAAAAAGCTATTTTACGAAAAGTCGAAAGTTGAATAATTCTTTTTTTTCCCCTTATTTTCTTTTATTCTTACTCCCACCTCCTTCATTTTTGAATCCAGTGTCGACCACCCGGGAATTTTTAAAATAAAAATGGTTTTCTCTTGCTACTTTGTCACGTTGTGCTCATCCGCGGGTATCGGACTATGAAGTGTGTAGTTCCTAGTGCTTTCTTTTCTGTCTTGGCTTTTTGCCTTTTTTCGCTTTTTTATGGAGGCCTAAAACTGAAGGATTTTTCAGGATTTAATAATTACGGGGGACGTTGAAGCGGTCCAAGTGTTCCGGTGTGTGATGAGCCAACTCGCGTTGAAAGTTTTGAGCTCTAGAGAAGCTTCAATTTCAAAGAGAAAAGTAAAAATATGGAATTAAAAAAGATACTTTGTAAAAGCTTTAAAATTTTTAAAGAGAAGTTTTGTATCAACGTAAGTTTACTAATTAAAAATAAATTTTGTTCGATCCATTAATTTCTTAAGTTTATTCGAAATATGGAAAATATTATTTAATCTTCAAGATTCCAATTAGTTACTATTAAATATTTGATGAAATGTAAAACTCAGAAGATGTATAAAGATTTTGCTATATTTTAAAAAATTTGCCTCAATTTTATTCACTGCTTAAAAAGAAATTTTCTACAGCTCATTTAGCTTATTTAAAATATGAATGAGAAATTTTTGAAAGGAATAATCTTAGTATTTTAAATGAAAATAAACAAAATACTTTAAAGATAAAATGGTATTTAAACTTAGATAAATTTTGTATTAATTTAGGCATTAGAAAAAAAAGATTTTAAGTTCTACAAACTGATTAAATTTAACCAAATAAGAGTCTTAGTTTCCTCTTAGTTTTATTCAAAATATAAGAAAATTATGTAAAATGTATTCCAAATATTTTAAAATATATATAATAGCTATGTATATGCTAAAGCTAAATTCTATTTAAATTAAAAAACCCTTATTGATTAAAGATATATTTAAACTAAGCATTTAAACTAATTAAACTGCATTTAAAATGATAAAAAAAGGAAAATGTCCTCATAAATTTTAAAACTGAAACGCTCTAAAAGGTGCATGCGATTTTCAAATTTGAAGGAGGTTGCAGTAACTTTTGCATTAAAAGTGTTATTTTCATGAACTATGGCTATCGGATACGAAACCTGAACCAGCTGAATGTCATCGTACTGATGCAAGTTATATAAATCTTCCATAAGTTTCAGTGTCCCTCCGCTAGCGTGGCATGGCATGTAGATAAGACTCAGTGTGATTATTGATATTGTCATACAATTCTAGTTCAATATACTAAGCATTGGCTGCGTTTAATTGCTTCGATGGTCAGATAAAGACAGCTGGAAGGTGTTACAATAAAAAAGCTTTTAAAATCAATGCTTTATAATTTTTTTATTAGTCGAACCTACGATTTATTACTAAGTACTGAAATTAGCCATATATTTCTAAATATTAGCTGCCGATATTAGTCAATAATGGTTACTTTAATTATTTTTGTAGAGACTCTTATTAAATAAATGCTTATCACAACCTTTTGCTTTACATTTGATGGCTAAACTTTATTTTATTTGTATTAATATGGTTTTGTTGGGTTTTTTGATATATTTTCATTTGTTTAATATGAGAGATAAATTGACTGAGATCTACAATTTAAATAGATCTTGGATTATATAAGGGATTATACAATTAAATAGATCTTGGATTACTATAAGCATCTACAACCCAGGCTAAAATCAAATCTTAGGGCAATTGGAAGCTATTCAATTGAATGAACCATTCAGCCATATTGTCGCCAATTCGGCTATAACAATTTTTTAGGGTATGTTTTGAGTGGAAAACTCAAATTTAACACGACGTACTGAGAAAATCTTCTATGTGGTGTATGTCTCCATTCAGTTGCTTTATTTAAAGTAATACAAAATTTCATTTTAAACGGATTTTAAATTTTCCTACAAATCTCCAGTAGAAGACTATTAAAGGAGACCTTGCTTTTATAGTGAAAAATTTAACGCTTAAAGTCATTATCTTTTTGAGAAAATTAGAGACATTCTTCCAAAGTCCCTCGAAATGAAACACCGACCCCGATTCCCATTTAGAGCAAAAGTGTTCGTCCGGTTACAGCACTTTATTCTGTATTGTGTGTGTAGAAACATGAAACTGTGGCTCAAAAATGTTGTTTAATAAATCAGTTGGATAGAACTACTCGGGTAAAATATTCTACTTCAGAGCCATTCCGGAAAGCCATCAAAGAGCTCTCATTAATTACCCGGGCAGTTTGACTTGCCACTTGCTTTCTCCGGGTTTCCCGCGGAAGAAAACCGGGTAAAATGAAGCGCTCCATAAAACAGGAATGGAGCAGAGTGCGCGGCAATTTCACATTGGCTTCGAAACGCCTACTTATGACTATCTCCGACAAAATGGCCGACATGACAAAGAAGCCTTCGAACACTTTGTTTAAGCGAAGTTTATGAGAAATTAATATTTTTGTAAACTATGTATTTGATTGCAAAAAACTGTTTATAAATTAATAACTTAAAATAAACAGGAAAAGTAATATTTTTTGATTAAATACATCTGTTATAATCCGTAAAATTTCATAAAATGTAGCAAAAACCTAAGGAAGAAAAAAATGGTTCCACTGTTTAATCTATTGCGAATTCTTAAAGTTTCCTCCGAGAAATTTTTAATTTAAAACAAATATTACGCTGAATGAATGTTAGGATACGCTATTTGAGCAAATAAATTTCCCACGATTTTTGTTTTCGGTATATTCTTGATTTTTATGCTTGAATTCTTATTTTCGCACTCTTGGTTTAAACAAAAGCGTAAAATTAATTGAAAAGCAGCAGATATGGAAACGACAAATGGATTTACAATCTTGATTTCTTGGTTTTACTTTAACAGATACTTTATCTAAATAAAGGATTCTAAGTAAAATAGGTTAGTCAAGCTTCTACGCAAATATTTTACCTAGATTTATGAGCTTAGAATATTTTATTTCCATTCTTGATTTCGTATTTTCTAGCATGAATTTTAATTTGTAAAAAGTAAATTCAAAAAGAACAAAATGATTGTCGAATTAACTTATCTTAACTTATACGTTTAAATATATATAGTAGAAATGTATATAAACAAGTTTGCATAACATAAGAGAAATATTAGGTTAAAATTATGTCAGGATAAGACTTCTAAATATATAATTTTGTCTCATATTTATTCTCTGTATTTTCTTGATTTTATTGCTTTATTTCGTTATCTTACATTGACCAAATAATCTATTCTTACGTTCTTACTATTACATTTTACGTTTTCTTACATTGGCCAAAATACAAATAACGTGAAAAGATAACAAATGAGATGAATTTATTGACGAAATGTTATTTATTTCATTTTTATTTTAACAAATACTTAAAATTTTCATGTATAATCAGGATTTAGATTCTGAAAAGCTAACTGTGAACCTCTGTAAAGCGGGAATCGGATTTACAAAATATTTAATTGAAAACAATTGGGCTAAACACGAAGCTGCCACATAACGAATCCTATAAAATGTATCGTTTTACAATTATTGCAATTTAGTATATCAGTATTATGTACTTTAATTGAAACAATGAGGATAATTTTACAAAAATGGAAAATACGTAAACATTATACTTCGGAATGTAGTTCCTTAAAAATTCCTTTTTAAATATTAAATAGTAAAAGAAAATATTTGTGAAATTTAGGCCTACTATATTACTTAGAGCACTACAGTTGTATTATAAAATTATTCAATCTAGAACACAGCAACCTTTATGTTATCTACACAGCTTATTATAATTTTAGAAACTATAATCCCTTTCATAAACAGCAATTAAAATGGCAAATAATTTATTTTTTTAAAATATTTTATTATATTTTCCATCTTAGAACACTGCGATGATTATATAAAACAACTTAACCGATTTTATATAATAAAAAAACATTGATTCACAATTATACTATATTTAAGATTTTATTGAAACAGAAATCCATGGTAACTGTAAAATTAACAAAAAAATCTGAAAAGCAATGTGAAATAAATAACACAATCTGTTAAATTTCCTTTAATTATGTATTCAATAACGAAAGACATTTCAAATTACAAATAGATATTCTACGTAGTACATGCTAATACTTGGGATATGTATTAAATATTAATTTCTGAAGTGAATACACATGCTTTCGAGCATCTTACAATTGAAGTGGCGGACTCCATCCAGTAATCTACAAGTGAGGACGGGGGAGGAGGAATGTCCATCTGCAAAGATTCCAGTCTCAATCCTTGTGTGGACGCAGTCGGAAATGTCATGAAAGATGCTGCACCCCTAGCAGGGCCTTTATTAAAGGACCAGGGACATCGCAAGCTCTGAAGATGGTTACAAACAGGCCTGCGATCAACACAATTGCGAGGAAGGGTGTTCCGGGCCGATAAGGACATTTTGCAACGAGCAACTCAGTTGCTAATTAGGTTTAACGTCACAATACGCCTGTCTGCAAACAAAGTGATCCGCGTGTTGCAACACACGACAGCGGTATTCTCCGATACTTTTTAGAGTTAAATAATTTAAACATTTACAAGTGGCCTCTATTATGATGTATATCTTAAATTATATTTGAAATTAACCATTCATTGGATATAACTGAAAATGATTGTCTTATATTGTGAATATTTTGTGGAAATTTCGATTATAATAATAAATTATGCTCCATGATGGATAAATGAATAACTTAAATATTTTAGGTTATTTACTTATCCATTGTATGTCATCATGAATAAAGTACCGTGATTGGTGTTTCTCTTAACATAAATCAATAATTCCATAATTAAGTGTTTTTCCTAAATAATAATTAAATTGAAGAGCAGAATCAATTTATTTATCATTCCTTTTGTAGATGAGTTAGTGAAAAATTTTTAATTGTTCATACATTTTTTTTATTGATTTTCGTTAAAAATATATTTAGCATATTTCTCTAAATGTAAACTAATTCCCTTGATATATATAATAAAAAAGTAAAATTTATTTCAGCAAGTCGATAAATAAATAGAAATAAAATGCTAGGACGAAAACAGTAGTATAAAAAAGCATGAATGAAGCTAAGATATTCAATATTCATTTAATATAACAATGCAACATGCATATTTTAAACAATATCAAACTAGATGAAGGGTTCTAAAACTGAAATAAAATAATTGAAATTTTGCATGTCTCCGTTTAAAATGTGTGATCTATATTAAATGAAAGTATTCATTTCATTCTATATGACATATTGAATGGTAGTCTGCATATACTACAAATATTGAATGGTGCCTTTTAATATATACTACTGCAAATGTCTCTGTCCTTGTAGAAGGCTTAACTTAGATTCAAAAGTATACTATACATAATTATATAAAAATGTTGTCATTAGAAAAATTTTACATTCATTTGAAAGCATGTTGTTAGTTAATTGATCCGCAACCAACAAAATCTGTTAAAATTTACTAAGTATGCAACAATGAATTTAAAAAAGGTGTATTTTTCACCGTACATTATATAAACTGTTAAAAAAAGTGAGAAATAATAATATATATTTGATTTATTTATGTTCATTATTATTTTTTTTTCATTAGATAACATGTCTGTTTCTTTTTTGTCACTCAACGGCAAATTTTTTGTACACCTGGGATATAATTAAAGGAAACTTACAGATTAAAATGAATTTCCAGATCTTACAAACATCCATGCTCAAAGTGAAATTTGAACCCACAACCTTTGAACTGAACGCAACAGGTATAATTATTCGACTGCCAAAACGGCAGGTAACTTTTCTGTTTGAACCAGAATGAAGGAATTACATTTGGAAATGAACAGAATGAATGTAAATCCGATTCAGGATATTTACATGATTATTAGTTATGAGAAAGGATACGATTGAAAAAGAAATACTTATAAGAGCGTTCATGATATAATTCATTTGTATTAATAATTTAGTTTTTTCTAGAACTGATAGTATTGCTAATTGATAAAGAAAAGGAAATGTTTACATGTGAACAAAGGGTTTTACAATAGAGTAAAAATTTGTGATATTTGTTCATAAATTACAAGAAGAATTTTTAAGCAGAGACTACAATAAAACAATTTTAATAACTTTTTTGTTTTTGCCTTTATAATCGGCTCTTATACGTATTTTTTATCATAATTTAATTCATTAGATATTATCTCTATTTATAATAGAACGAAGGGATTCGCTCAAAAGAAACAATGTGTAAAGATAGAACCAAACATTATGGCGTTCATTTCGTTCTAACTAATATAAATGCTAATAAGTAGGAGAAATAGGAATGATAAAAATCAAAAATAAATCAAATGCACAAAAAAAGTTTTTTATTACTATTTATGTGAATAATTTATTTTTATTTCTTTGTTCAATCGAGAAAAAGCGTTATCTGATGGCAACGCTTAAGCGTTTAAGCAAAGTACATCTGATAAAACAGATAATTATGGTAATGATTTGATCATACGTTTTAGGTACAAGCAAAAACAAAAACCAAAAGAACACGATAGTCATTGGAAGGCTTAATTATGATTATTAGTAATTCTTATACTTAATATTTGTTTGGGTATATTATTAATTGCTATTATCTTATTTAATAATACCAATAGTTAAAATAAAACAAACAAATTTGACTAAAATCAACCAAATGTTTGATAATGGATCCAAAATATAAGACAGTTATTTATTTTTCTTTATAAAATTGAATTCTTATTAAAATAAACACATTAATTTTAATTTTTGCATGTCTTTGTTTAGATTTATGGTTCTTATTTTATGGCATTGACGTTTGAGCAAAAATTACGAAGTTAGATACCAGATCACATAAATTGTTCATATCTATCTATCAATATATATGTATACTTTGTCTGGAGTTTATTTGATTACTCATTATATAAGTTATTATAAGCGAAAAGTAAATAGAAATGATAATCATTTTATTTTTAATTCTCATTTTATCTGTAACCTTCACGATAAATTTATGGGACAATTTATATAAAAGTCAGTTTTATTGATTGATTTTTATTTAGAGATAGAGGAACCTTTCACACACAATTTCTAAAACAAAATTTCATTTACCAATTTTATCAGAATCCAATACAGTTAATTGTCTGTTTTTATAAAGCTTTTTGAAACAATGTTTGCATTTTGACAAATAGGATCCAAAATAAGTGATGTGCCAAGCGGAATCCCTCGAAATGTTTTTGCGTACGTGAGGGAATCAAGGCAAATCAATAATTAACTCGGATCTCATTGCTCCAAGTGCATTTGGAGGCACCAGTAGTATCTAAACTGAATATGGAAGTCAAAATCTCCTCGGATATCTTGTTATCTCTTTGATGACTGTTAAAAAGAGGTCTGTTAATTGGATCCAGAGCCGGTATCTAACCCCCACCTCCCCCAGTAGGATCCATTCTTGAAGAGATTTAATAGGGACGGGGGATGTGTGTGAAAAGTAGTATCTTTCTCTCTGTCTCTCTCACCAATAGACAGTTGGGAAGGAATACCGTCCGCTAACGATGTCAAATTTCTGGTGACTTTCTTGTTAGGAAGGGAGAAGCACCCAAATAAGACGACTCCTTTTTATTTCCGTCCCTTTCCCACCCTCCAGCCACGACTTCATATCATTTGGCATGGCATTCTGAGAATTACAACGAAGATAATGCCATGCCCAACAAAGATCTCTTCTTCTTTACACAATGAAGTCTAAAATATGCGTTTTCTCCACGTAATTGCGTCGAATTCGTTTCCTGAAAACGTGCCCGTTGTAAAAATGGATATGTTGTTGAAAGGAATTGCACTCATTGCTTTTTCTTCAGCCCATCGTAGAAAAATAAGTGTAGTTAGTTTGAATTTTATTGTTGAAGTGCCTCGTTAAATTCATTTCTTTTAACTATTTCACAGAGGAAATTTTAAAATAATATTGTATCAGCTTTGGTGCATCTCATGAGAAATTCTTTACAGATGATATAAATTTGTTATACATATTTCAAAAATGACAAGAATGAAATGACTTTAGCTTATTATTTAATATTCAAGTTGCATTCCTATTGAAAAATATCTAACTGTGTCTTTAGAAAAACTGTATAGATATTATGAGGCACCAAAAACATTTGATGTTTGGATATGTATAGTCATCATGAGAAAAGAAGTTACCAAGCATTTTTTTACAAATGTTTCTTTACTTTTTTTCAATATTAGTGTTATGTATACACTGAACATTTTAAGCAATATACTTATAACTATTCAATATCGCTTAGATCCAACATCTTAATAATCATCGAATATTAAGATTATTACGATCCAACATCTTAATAATCTTAATACTCGATGAGGAGCTGAAATAAATTCTGATTCTAGCAGATATAAAAATCTACTTAAACAGACAATTCTTTATGGAATATGATCTCATATATAGAGTGAAAAAAGTTTGTTGATGACATACTAAGCTG
Source organism: Latrodectus hesperus (assembly GCA_037975125.1). Taxonomy (NCBI): domain Eukaryota; kingdom Metazoa; phylum Arthropoda; class Arachnida; order Araneae; family Theridiidae; genus Latrodectus; species Latrodectus hesperus. Next base: position 78,734,954 of record CM075853.1, read on the forward strand.
TTGCTATTCTTTCACTGCTATTCTTTGAAAATCGTCACTTCTTCAATTATTCCATGCATTAGTCATTTAAAAAAAGTATATCATATAAGAATAACATAAAAAATACACCTAAAGAATCCATTTTTAAAAAAAGTTCATATGCCGCGGTGGCCTGATTGATTAGGGCATCATTCTCATTTTCAGAAGGCAGTGAGTTTGAGTACCAGCTTAACCGAAGATCAGTCTTGTTCGCTAAAGACGGCTGGAGCACGTTAAAACTGGGCATGGTTGAAATGTCCTCTAAGTGAAATGATACCTCTGGGGATGGCAGACGAAGTACTGGGGGTCTTCTCCTTGGTTCCTTCTTCAAAAAATCGTTATAAAATAAAGTAGTTAAAATCATGTAATTTATTACCCATAAATTATAAATGTATGTCAATTAATTCTTAGATTTTTAGTTTCGTTTTCTTTTTTTCTTTAAAGGAAAAGAAAACTTTTTAAGTCCTGTTGCTTCCATGGAATTTAATTTATTTTGCCATTTCTGATTTTCCTTCCCCAGAAAGAGTCTTTAATGGTTCGAATCACTTCTTCATTATTTTTTCTTACTATTTCCGACCGGACGCTCCTAGACACTAAAAATCTTTCCCCTTAATGAAATTAGGGCAACGTCAGCATGAGGTCCCACGACCGGATGGCAAAAAGATTCTGCGCTTACCCCTTTTTCCTAATCGAAGAATGTTTAGCGAAGAACAAAAAGCTAGAAGCTTTTCCTGTAAAATGATATCGGAAAGTTTCTCCCACCGCCAAACTATTGTAGAATGCCTCTCCCGTTTGTTTTGTAAGATTAAAGTTGCTCTTTTCCTTTTTATTTCATCTTACGAGCCGAGATTTTCTCTTCTTTTTTTCATTGTGGGTTGGTTTTTCTATTCTTTGCACTTCTCGGTGTTCCTGTCAGTCAGCACGAAATTTGAAATCGTGAGGAACCGGATTGCAATGTGACTCCGGAAAAGGTCGCAACGTTTTCTCTTTGATAAACTTGAAGGTCGAGTTTCTTTCTAAAGTTCGAAACATGAAGTAAAGTATTACCTCAAGCTTTTTCATCATTCATTGACTAAAGTCGTATTTCTGTTTGACAGCGCAGAGCAAACTTTTATATTTTCAAACGATAGTTGATTTCTTATTTTCATTTCAAATGGTAATTTAAGGATTTGCTTTCAAACGACATTTTAACTATAATTTACGCGTACAGATTTGATACATGGCAAAAATATAATATAATAGTATAATGTTTAGCAACTAATTTTCGGTTATAATTTTTTCAAATACAATATTGTAGTAATAGTGAAATGTAATTTCACATAAATGTTTCAAAAATCCTCTGTAATGATGCAGTGTATTTATGACTAAATTTTTAATGAAAAGTTTTCTGATTATTATAGTTTGATCTCATAATAATAATTATTGTCATGATATAAAGTAGTGCAAATCCATACATTTCTAGAGTGTGAATTACAAAGAAAATAAAATTAATAAAAATTCAAAGCGATAAAATTATAAATGCAAAAATAAGAGAAAGTAAATAAAAAACTAAGATTATTATTAACTGAATTAATATTTGTTTGCATTTATCTTTGAAATATAAGTTAAATTAAATCTCTAATTATGTATATTTAAATTGCGTAAATGCATTGATTAAATTCAAACAAGGCATTAATTTTTTATTCGTAATAAAACTTCAATATAAATCCGTATTCCTGTTGTAAGTTCTGATATTGCGTGATAATGAAATAATTCTTTACTTCGTAGATCTTCCTGTGTGTTGGAAATATTATATAAATAAATTAATTTATACTAATTCTAATACATTTTTATGAAATTAATAAAGTCGAATTTAGAAGAATACATTTAGAAGCTTAAAGCTATTTTGGTAAATCGAATTTATTATTAATTGATAAATAAGAAAATGATATTTTTGTAAATCTCATTTTTTTTTTGAATTAATCATTAGAGTATTTTTGAATTGATACTTACTGAAGATTGTTAACTCCATTATGACAGAAGTAGCAAAAACTTCGGTAGGGAAAATGCCAAATTTAACAATATAAATCAAATTTATTCAGTGTGAATATACATATATTATATATTTTCCACACATACATACATCTAATATTTTTTAATTTATTCTATACTAACAGAAAAGTTCCCGTTAAGGAAAAAATGATATAAATAATTTAATATATATATAATGAGCATGAATCCACAATACTTGACTAGTGCTATTTATCTGACCTTTTGCAAATGGAATGGAAATATTAGATGAAGTCTGAAAAATCAACAATATTGAATTATAGCCTCTTGCCCTAAACCAGTTATATCTCCTCAGCATATGAGCATTTTCCTATTTATCGGGTTCATTATTTCCTTAGATTATCTTTTAATATTGAGTTCGCAACCCCGCAGTAAATCAAGAAGTAAATAAATAAGCGGCCCTGCTCCACAAAATACGTGACACTAAATAATATTTCAACGTAGCCAGATGAAGGCCCAGCGCCGCAGGAGACAAATGAAATGCAGACAAAGATATTCCATGCCTGTAACCGTAACGTTCAAATGAAAAACGCGGTTTTGAAAATATCATTTCGCATTTTCAGGGTCATGACACTGGATCTCTTTGGAAGAAGATTAAATCTGGCCTGTTTATACCCTTTCTGTACTGTTGATAACGCCAGGCAACGCGAGAGAAAGCAGTTAACGGAACAATTCCGTTTCACTTGAAATGGAGTGGAAATTTTTTTCCCCATTTATTTATTTTCTTTTTCTTTTACTTAACATATTTTCTTCCAGTTACCTTCCTAGGTTAATGCATTCCCATGAATAATGATATTATAATTTAAAAAATAAAAATATAAAGATATATATATATATATATATATATATATATATATATATATATATATATATATATATATATATATATAATAGTTTTAAATTTTAAATAAAATTAATTCTCTGCCATCGTTTCTATTATAAATATAAATAGATATAAAAAATTGATTATATGATTATTTTATAAGAAGCACCTTTCGTTTGAATTTTTTTATCATCAAAATATATTAGATATTTAAAAGAAAAATTTATTTCATTTAATTGAAAATCATGAAAGAATTTGTAATATTGAAGCGAATAAATATTTACATTTATATATATGTAATGAAATATAATGAATAGAAAAAGTACGGATTTTTATTTGCAAATATTTAATGTCTGTGTGTGCTTTTAATTTATCTCAAAATAGCTTTAATTTTAAAACCGTTTATATAAATTAAAAGAAAAACATTTTTACATTATCTTGGAAATCACCTACTGCTTCTTCCTGGAAAATGCATAACCTTTTTATTTGGAAAATGACAGCATTAATAAAATAAATTATTTTCTGAGATATATATAATTTTGATAAGTTTTATGGGAAAAAAGTTAATATTATATAATTGTACAAATAAGATAACAAAAATACATTTACTTAACATACAATAATATTTTTGATTTTATATATTAATCTCGAAATCCTTTTATCAGATGTTTCCTAATTGATTAGTGTGAAAGAATAGTTTAATTTTACTAGGATTATAAAATTTTCCTTCAACAAATTAATTAACTTGTTTCATAATGAAATTTTCTGTTAAAATTCATAAACTGTAGTCCGTTATAGTAATTTCTTTGACTCAGATTGTTTTTAGGCAGCTGAAAAATTTTAGTTGCTTATTTAGTACGAGGCAACTTTTGTTTTTCATTCAAACATAAATAGTCAGATATAAATGGAATAAGTACATTCATTCATATTTATTTTATTTAGAGCTTGACATTTGCACGGGATGAAACTAAGACTGCCTTAATGAATCAACTATTTTAAATACTAATACTGTCAATTAAATATACAAACCACTCAAAAGAAGAATCTACGATAGTGATTATCACTTTGGTATATATTGTATAAATTTTATAACATGAATGATATGCAGAGTCATATCGAAACTTTTACTGCAAAACATTTTTTTTTTTTTTGCATTTTGATTACTATGTAAAAAATTGTATAATTCAATTTCATTAAGAAACTCATTATTTTTTCAACTTAATTACTTATTGATTTGTTATTTCATTTTTATGCAAAGTAGACGTGATTGATTTATTAATTCAGCTGTGATTTTTATATGAATTTATTAAAGAAGGAAGAGTCAAAATTCACAAAATTACAATTTAGTCTGGATATATTTTCGCGGCTACATATCGCATTCTTTCGTAGTAGTCACGTAAAAAAAGTATACATAAAGCATACTATAAAAAAATTTGTTCATAGATTAAACATATTCTTGTTTCAATTTTGAAGCAAATCAAAATCTATAATAAAAAATATACCTCATAAAAAGCATTTCGCTTAATATTTTATAAATATAAACATATGAACTTATATAACACATATTTTGTCCAAGAGAAATGAAATTCCTTAGACTATTTATTATTTTGTTTTTATAAACAAACTTTATAGATAAAAAAAAAAACATATTTTGATATATTAAAAATGGGTTCAAACAATTTTGTGAGATTGCTGACATTTATCTATTTATTTGAAAGGCGTGATCAAAACTAGGATTCAATTAAACCTATCACCATTCAGCAGGAGAGTGAAGTTGATAGCATCTTACACAGCTTGACATCCAGTTGTTGTGCCATCGTAACCCTGAAGTGTAAAGTGAATCCTAATAATTTAGAAACAGAAAGCTAGCAGAAGACCCTTATTATTTTACTTGAAACTAACAATGTGACCATGGTCTGTTTTACATGTCCAAGTTATCATTAGCGAACATGAAGTATCTTTGAGCTGGTATCGATTTCACTAAATTTTAATTGTAGATCGTCGCTTTTCTCATCAGAGTTTTCCAGGTTTCCTCCCTTGTGACACTTGAATACGTCCCAGTATCTATAAATAGTTCTCTTGGAAGTATATAGAATTGAATTCAATATTTTCCTCTCCAAAAAGTCTAGTCCCTCTTTTTTTATTAGACAACGATAAGTCCAGATTTGGACATCTTAACTACTTTTAAAAATATATTCCATGATATCTACAAATATATTTTGCTATATTGTCATTATAACTAAAAATGAATGAGTTAGGTTAAACATTAAATGCAAAATTTGGTCATTTCCAGAATTTAAGAATGCAATTCCAAAATAAATGTTTTTTTTAAATTACATATATACAAAATTATGTCTTACAGAAAAATTGAGAAAATAAAAACATAAATATTGTCCTTTATAAGAAGTAAACTTCAATTTTCACTTAAAATTGCTCATTTCATATTTTTAAAATAGCAAAATAACGTTAAAGGGTATCATAAAAGCTGTTTTTATAGAAAACGAATAATCATAAATTGTTATTAAATATAAAATTTTATAGAATTCTGAGTAAACCTGCTTCATTTTCCATTTTCACGCTGCTTGGTAAAATCGAGGAAATTATTTTGCACCTTTTCAGTGTTCATCTTCCACAGCTTAAAATCCTCGCCTTTTAGTTGTTATTGGCTTCGAGAGAAAAACAATTACGTACGGTTTGAGTTTCAATTTACTATTTTACCTCCTCAGTGAGAAACAATTAAGATTCTTCTTTTCCGTTGCCAGCCAACGAGAAAGGAAAAACGGTAATAATAAAACTAAAAATAAAATTTAAAATTCATTATTATTCTTCGTTGATTGGTCTACAGCTGCGATGGTTTTTTTTATTAAAAAAAGACTAAATTGTATTCAAGAATAATTTTTTTCACATCTTTCAAAATTGTTTTTAAAGCACTTCTCGAACTTTGTAAAGTAAATCGTAGAGTGGAAGAAAGAACAGTTTATTCCGCCTGGCAGACGAAAACCTTAATTATGGCATCCGTTTTGGCAACGAGAGAGATAGAAAAATTTTTTCCTGTAAACTAGTTATCGGAAAAACTCAGATTGGATATTTTTAATGAAGTTTTTTTTGGTTCCTAAGCATTAAAAAATAAACAGTTACTGAGGCGCAAGTATTTTTTGGCCTTAAACACTTCAGTAAAAAGTTTTAAAATTATTTTTTACTATTCATTTGGTTTTCTGAGGATATTTTATGAAATGTGTACATATACTATTATTGGAATAAAGAAAATTATCAAGGCTTATTTCTAAATAGATACAATGCTAGATTTTTCTAAAAATCAATTTTTTTACTTATAGTTTAAAACTTTTGCCATTTCGGAAATAAATTGAAGAACTATTTCTAAAAATTTGAATTATTTAAATTATTTCAATTTAAATAAAAAGTTTAAAATATTAGAAAGAGAAGTTTTTATAACGACGAGTTTTACTTTAACTGTAAATAAACTGAGACTGATTTTATTTTTGTAAGATCATAAAGATTAAATCTGGAGTCGAGAAACATAAATAACATGACAAAAATAAACTTTATTTTGACGTAAAATGCTTTTATTATATTTCTACTTTAGCTTTTTATTGTGTTCAAGACTACTATCAAGGGAATAAATTATTTTTATAAAAAATTATATTTTATTGATATATTTTTTACAATTTTAGCCGTCAAATTATGGATACCAAAAAATAAATTATGAATCTTTATAATTTATTTTGACAGCAATTAAAAATATCACGAACGTCTGAGTGAAATTTTTCACTGAAAATAAAATTTGAATATTAATTATTAAATTCTCGCGTGCATCAATTTCTTTGTTAAAATCTTTTTGAAAGCAATAAAGTGTAAAATGTTCGTCAGCGTAATAGAATCTATATGCAACTAAATTACAAGCATCGAGAAACCGGAATCACGAAAACAGCCTTCTGTTTCCTACCTTCTTTAATTATTTTTTGTTTTCGTAGTCTTAAAAAAAAAGAAGAAAAGACCAGAGGGAAAATTCATGTTTCCTTTTGACCTATCCGCGACCGCGTAGTAAACACCTTATCTTTGCCTAATGAACGAAAGGTTCGAAATATCACGATATAAGTTTCGTTCATGGAAAACTTTTAATTCTTCAGTATCATATCGATATCTCATTCTTATCTAATTTCTGCATGTTTTAGGAATCTTTGTCTAAAAAAATTCCTTAGATAGATATCGAACATTTTCATCGATATCGCCTTTCACGCGGATCGTCTTACTGTTCCCTGTTAAAATCAAATCTGAAAATGAAATCGGCGTGTTATTTCAAAGAATTTTTTTCAAGTCAGTATTGCACGAAATCGTTGAACCAAGTGGGCGATTTTGTAAAATTTTTTTCACCATATCATCCGTGGTTGGTTAGGGAAGTTTGAGAAATTTCAGATGTCCATTTCTTTAAATTAAATAAAAGCAGGTGTATGTATAGAAAGACCACCTGTGTTGAAGCCAGAAGTCGTAACAAACTACTGTTTCAAGAAAAAAATATTCCTTGAAATTAAATTCATTTAGAACAAAACGAGAATGTGTTTCCGTATTTAAAAACGTAAATATTTATTTAAAAATAATTGGTTTTTGTTTTAAATATTTCAGAAAACTAATTTTCATTTATCTTTATTAATTTTTGTTATTTTCAAACTAGTTCATTGAACCAAGAAATAAGGAATTTTATTTAAATACATTTGTTTTAAAATATTTTTGTTTTTAAATTCTTATGAGCATTTTTTCATGATTTAATAGCAAGTCTAATCTGATACATCATGTAAATATTTTATCAATATGTAAAATTTAAATTTTACTTATATATCTTCTGAACATCCAATAATTGAATAAACAAATATGATATAAAACGAAATAAGTAATGTATTAAGAAAAATAGGAAACTAAATTGAAAAAAGAATTAATTCAAAATATTACTATTCATTTGGGGCCATGGTAGCCTAGTGGTTAGGACATCGGCCTCCCGTCCGGAAAGGCGGGGTTCGACTCCCAACGTCAACAAAGACCCACCGAGTTGTTGTTTTTCTATGGCACTTGGACAAGCCAAGCTCGATTTTCCCTTTGGCAGTGCGAATTAAGTCAATAGGGAGCGTCTTTCATTTGGAGCAAAGCACCACGAAGGTGAAAATACGACTTTGCTTTTTTTAAGGTGCCTCGTAATTTTGAACCACGTTCAGGTGACGAGGCCGTACCTGAGTTGGCACCCTCCTCTCCTCATCCACGCTACATCCGCGGAAGGACTTTGGACGTCACAGATTAACGTGGACACGTCCCCAACCCACGGAGCTCCAGCAACCCAGTGAAGGAGAATACACCGTGGTCACCCTCCCAACCACTGCCCGTGGCAAATGATGCTTTACTTTGCTGAGCTTACGGGAAGCGGCGTGAAGCTACTGAGCCACTGGAGCTCACACCCAACGAGTACATATGATATGCGTGCTCGTTAAATCTGTGGAATCGAAAGTCCTGTGGTCGGTCGTTGAGCAGTTACCATGGGTGCAATGGTCTGGAGAAAATTTCCTCCTCCTTCAGATCAATGTCAAAATTGAGGAACTGGATCCTCTAGTGGTGCCATCTATCGGAGGATTGAAGAGCAAAGACGTACTTTCACCTTCGTGGTGCTCTGATTTAACGAAATGAATAACGGCATAGTGAGCTTGGTTAATCCAAGTGTCATAAGTAACAACAACAACACTATTCATTTAATATCTTGTCGCAGTATACTGATCACCCTAGCAGCTAATTAAATAGCAATTGGCAGTCAGATTAACATTTCAGAAGTTCGACTCATTTTGCAATGCGTAAAACTCACTTTATATTTCAGATATTGGTCTAATCCCTTCCATCTGCTAAGACTGAACGTGAAAAATAAAAGAAAAAATCAAATGTACAAAGTATTTTATTTTTATTATTATGGTATCAAGTAGTACTAATAAATTTTTATTTATACTATTCGATACAGTAGTATTAATAACTATTTGATAGAAATCCTTCGGAATAAGAAGTTTAACTTATGTTCTATTACTTGAAGAAAATAAGACAAATGTTATCATCATATATGATAAATAAAAGTAATACGTTTCTTTGATAATATAAAAGAAACAAATAATACTGTTTTTATGTTCGAACCAAGTTTTAATAGAAACTCTGAGAAAAAGGTTAATTCAAGTATTCAAAAATAGGAGGCTTCTTTATAACTCGAACAAAAGAATAAGAATTATATAACGAAAGCGAACTAAATATAGACGTTATAATATCAGATGAGAAAATTCTCAGTGAATGTAATATTTAGGATTTGTATTAACTTTCAATAAACGTATATTGGGCTTTTTTGCTGTACATATTTATAGAGATTAATCCCTGATGTTTAAGTTATTCCTATTTGGAAATAAAATAAAAAATTATTTTTTAATTTAAGTTGTATATTTAATAAGTATAAGTGATATATATATATATATATATATATATATATATATATATATATATATATATATATATATATATATATATATATATATATATATATATATATATATATATATATATATATATATATATAATAAAAATGGTTATTATTAATAAAGTAAAACGTACTTATTAAAAATGTATGTAGTATAATAATTTTAAAAAATTCAAAAATTTTTAAGAATTTTCATATTTGCGCATAAGTTTTGACAAGGGTATGCCCGGATGTTTATCAACTGAGATTGACATCTACATAGATAATTTTTATCTAACACGAACAAAGCACATAGAACATTTACAACGATTTATAAGAAATTTGAAAATATGCTCTTATATTATTTAAATTTTTTTGTGAAATACATTTGTCTAAAATCCAATGAATCCTGTATATCTTCCTCGATATATACTGAATTGGATATTTTTCCAAGTGTAATTATTACAGAAAATATTTTACTTGCTTTAAAAATTCTGAACTATAAATCAGATTTTAATAATGATATATTTCAAGTTTTTCATTTTGAGATTGATAATAGCACAAAATGACTTTGTTCTTATCAAATTATTATTCTACAAATTTCTATAAAATTCTATTTTTGATTAAATTTTTAATGGAGGAAAGCTTATACTTTTACAAAAATAATTACATTTTCCCAAAATTGCAATTATTTTTGTGAAAGTATAAGCTTTTCTCGATTAAATAAATTTTTAATTAAAAATAGAAATTTTATAAAAATTTGTGGGGTAATAATTTGATTACCCAAATTTTCCCAAAACTGCAATTAGGTATTTTATTAACTTTTATTTTAAATTATTGGAGGAATTCCTATTTTTGTTTGTTATATTTCGTTTTTTTTAATAATTAGTCGATATTTTATTCATATAAAACATCAATTAAAATTATAATGCACTTATTCTCCTTAATTATAAAACTAAATAGTAACTTTTTTGTTAAAAATTGAAAAAATTAAAATTTAACATAATTAGACTAGAAATACTTAAGAGAACATTTTAATCAACAGTTGCATATTTCGTATATAAGCAAATTTACTTCTTTAAACAATGTGGCATATACTCCATATATATAATTTTTTTTACAAACAATATACACTACGACTTTTCAGTAAAAGTAAATTGCAATCTTTTTTGGTGTTGTTTAAAAACATTGATTTCATCAAACAAAGTAATGCATTTTATTGTAACGAAAAATACATATAACTTTATCTGACTGATATCAACGGTAACATTTGTAAAGACGTTTCGCATAAATTTGCACTTTCTTATACCAAATTTCTTCAAATGCACCTCGTGATTTTGTGACATTAGTGGTGCATTATTTTTTCCTTTTCATACATGTTGGTTACTTTTTTCATCAAATATAGATGCAAGATTTATCTGCCAATTTAATTCACTGAAGAGTGTTTAATTATTAATTATTTTCGGTAATATTTATGCGTGGTTTCATTGTCGTGCATGCACTGGTTATTGTCACAATTATTGAAAACAGCCGGTATGAAAACGTTTTTGTGAAAATATGAGAAAATGTGCAAGAAAATTGTAGAAAATTTATTTGATATACAGAAAAGGGATAAGAAAATTATGTGGAATAAGTTTTTCAGAGAATTTTGATAAAAATGAATGAAGTATGGTTCAGAAGTAAAAATTAATCAAAGAAATATTGTTGAGTACGTGATAATGAACCAAAGAAATGAAATGAAGAATATATTAACTGTCGAGAAAACAGTAATGTATGTAGAGATAATGAACTAGAGAAAAATTGTCAAGAAAAATATAATTTATTAGAAAATTTACCTATATATATATATATATATATATATATATATATATATATATATATATATATATATAACATCATAATGAAAAAGTCATAATGAATAAGAAAATTGTGATGAAAATCTAGATAATGATGCTAAAAACTTAGAAGAAAGATATGAAAATGAATAATATGATTATAATGAATAAGGGGATTATGAAGCAGAGATAACGAAATGTTACTAAATTAAAAATTATGAAAATATAATAATCAATTAGAAAATTACAATGGCGAAAATAATACTTAATAAGAGAAAAATAAAAAAATTGTTAAAAAATGATAAAACTGATGAATTTTGTGATAATGAATTAGACAATGGTAATTAAAAGTATACTTATTTGGTGAACTAACGTGAAAGAAATTGTGAATCATAGAATTGTGATAAAGAAAGAGATTATTCAAGGGATAGCAATGAAATTGTATCTACCAAAATAACTATCCTAAAACTCACTTTGAAGAAACCATTTATACGTTCTGATAATAAAAATCAAACCCACATGTTTATTTTAATCTTGAAAATGGCTAACAAAAAGAAGAAACAATTCATAGAATGTTAATTGTATACAAAAGTAAGAGAAATGATGTTAATAAGAAAGCGAATACCGTTATCTTTTAAGAATTTTAAAATTGATACGCCTTTGTAAATAATGATAGTAAAGATTGATATCGAGTATGTAAACGAACTTCCACACACGTAATAACTACTTTAAAACTCAGAATAATAACAAACAGAATATAAATAAATTATTTATCTGAGATAAAAAAAAATAAAAGACAAGTTAACAATCTCAATGCCGGAAGACTTAATAAGAACTTGGAAACTCTGCGGAGAACTTCCAAACTAGTTGTGTAGTGATGAAAATCGTTTTGCCCTTTTTGTTCACATTCTTCGATTAGCAATTCTGCTGTCCGAAGATAACAAAGAGCTTGCGGTGTCTCTCTTTTTTTTCGATATTTATTGCAGCTGGAAAGTTGTTCGACACATTACATGCTCCAAACTGGTTAGCCACGCATTTTTAATGAAAGAAGCTTCCTATAATTGTTTTCGCTTATGTTTATCGCAACATTTTCTTTGCTACGAGTTGGATGTGTTGGAATTTTTTAATGGACGGAACTTTGAATTGGTTCACACCTGAAACAGCTGCATTTGTTACACAAAGAACAGATTCCTTGTTCTGCGTGGATCTATGTTTCAATTATTTTTTATTTGTTTCCGATAATCGTGATCAAGTTTTGAGAATATCCGTTTTTTATGTTAGCAATAGTGTTTGCTGAGAATTTAGTAGTCACAATAATGTCTAAATATTCATGATAGAATCTCTTAAAAAAGATGATTAAAAAAATTTTAATAAGTAATAAGCAGCATTCATTTTAAAAAGATTTCTTAGATTTTTTGGGGCGAGATCTAATAATTGTACTAATTATTAAATCCTAACTTTAATATGCATAGTATATTTGGTACAAAATTGTTGAAAATAGTCTGAAATTCATAAAGGAAAAACATCAAAATTTTTGTTCTCTGACCTTTGGTGTAATGTACACAATTATTTATCAAATTATGTTGGGAATATAATTTGATTGGCGTAGAAATGTCTCACATTTTGTTGTTAACAGGTTCGTTGCCTAATCGAATCGAACAATGTTTTGCATGGATTCCACTTACGTTTATAGTTCTGTGGGTTCTAATAACCATGTATAAATGGGTTGCATTGCAGAAAACAATCTACTATTTGTGCAACCAGTGAACACAGCAAATTGTAAATGGTATTGAATTAGCTATTCTTAGCGAAATTCAGTATCATTTACAGTTCACTGTGTTCACTAGTTTGGTCTTCCGAAACAGGAAACTGGAAACCTATCAAAATAGGCTAAAACTTGTATCAATTGACAAACATCATTTATATTGTGGAATTGCACCTCAACATTGTTTTTTTGCTTGAAGTAGGTGTATAATAATTCAAATACACAAGACAATATTGCTAAAATAATCTATTTTGTTAAATTACATGTATGCGTTTTTATGCTTTTATGCTGCTTCAATCACATTTATTATATTATCTTTCAATAATATTATCTCTACATTTTGAGTATTTGATTTTTTTAAATCTCAAGTTTTATTAATCCAGTAACGTTTCAGTTGCATATTTTAAAATTGTAAGTGTCATGATCATGCAAGTAATTAATTAACCCTTCTATACAAAAATCCGCAAAAAAAAAACGATGAATAACTAGAAAAAATGAGTTATTGTATAATACTTGAGAAACCGCCGCGCCTACTTTGTTTGCGTGATGGAAAGACATTAATGGCAAACTTAATGACAAGTCCGCATAAATAAAAATGTCGGACAACTTATTTTACTGCAGCTAGCTATAAATAGAGTTGGAAAAAATTATTGCTATTGCCATTGCCATCTGTATGGACATTCCTTTTTTTCTTTTAATATAATAAAGAAAATAATCTATCTTCCGAATGTGTACATACACACTGCACACATATGCACATGTATATATATATATAACGAGCAAAAAATTATTTCATATAATATTTTGTCTTTTGAATGTTGCAGCATAAAAACTGAAAAGCAATGCATTCTAAAATAAATCTTAAAAAATTAATACAGAATTTCTAAATTTTGATTTTTTAAAACTAAACAACAGTGCTCTCAAACAAAAGATTATAAAACATTTTAAAGGACCAACAAAAGATTATAAAACACTTTAAAGATAGTTAATATTTGACACTACGTTATTAATTAAATGTTTGTTTCTATACCTTAATTTAATTTGGTTTGTCCAGAGGAGGATCTACTTAACAAATACCGTCAGCATAAAATAGATATTTAACTACGGCATTCTTTATTCTTTTCAATAATTGCCTTGATTGTTAAGACTAGTTCCTGCCAAAGTCAAACCTTATTGTCTGACAACTCCTTTATTTTAACTGAGAGTTGTGTGAAATTGAAATTACTGTTAGAAATACTCTCATTTGATCTTTTTTTTCTACGTTCACAGGACGCCATATTTTTTAAATGCTTGCATGTAAATATTTTGAAGGATTGACATAGCTTAGAAGTGAAAGTGTAAATAAGAGTCATGTTACATGTAATTATTACAAACAAAGGCACATGTTCTGTATAATCCAGGATGCCAAATTCTGAGATTGGCGATTTTTTGGTGGATTTTCTTATGTATCTGGCAACCTCATTCTTATTACGTCATACATACGGAGACCTAAAAGAATTATGCAGAAAATTTTATTTTGGTAACCCTAGTATTTACGTCATCGTGCACGTCACGATACGTCATCTTGGCAATTGTTATTCACAGCCAAAAATATTCAGAATTCGGAATCATGGATTATACGGCACCTGTGCCCAAACAACATTCTAAATTTTTGTTATATTCAATTACATGTGCAAATTACATCTACTATATAATTACATCTACAACATACTTCAAGAAAAAGGTATATTTACTAATAAGATGTCTGAACTTCTTCATTCAATTTCTAAAAATAGAGTAACCAAAGATAAAATCGTACTTTTTCTTAAGAAAACAAGCCTTTAAAAATTCTGGATGTAATTTAATGCGTCATAAATAAATAGTATTTTAACTCTGAACCAAAGTTTCTATGCAATAAATGCAAGAACAGAAGTGCGGCGGCCCTAAGTTAAGAGACAATATAGTCATCCTTGCAATTTGAAAAATTCTAGTTAAAATTACGTGCCGCATGAATATGTAATGGTCGGTAAAGGAATTGTAAAGGAATCTTCAGTTTAAAAATTCATGAGAACTCTGAATTCCGTGGTCTTGAATTATGCTTTTAGTGCCATGTTTAATTAGTAAAAGACAGCATTCAGGAAATTTTAACTGTTAAACTGATAAAAATTATGTGTAAATACATAATATTTATTACATTCCACGAATACAACTTCTTAGTAATTATACTCAATTGTTTTTCCTTAGCTTTTCTTTAAAATGTGTTGTGATTCGTAATTTATCTTTAATTCATTAGTGGCAATGTTCTATAATAAAATTCCGCAGCTGTTCAGTTGAAAAGAATATCTTTCCAATTTTCAACAGCTTCCTTTGGGAGCTTTGCTCTCAACTATTCTGATCTTGCTCAATCAAATTCTAAATAATATATATATAATTTAAAATATTTCTGACGTAACTATAACTTATTATCTCCTGTAAATGGGGTTTCTTACTAAGCAACAAAAATTCATTAAATAAATCACGGACAGAATATTTAAGAATGGAAAAATTTTGGAATATCGTTTAACATGACTTTTAAACAATGTTTCAATGACTTCTAATTAGAACTAACGGTGAATTAACACTTGAAATAAAATACATTTAAACCGGAAACTATACTAAGAAGTATTTTAATGAATCATAAATCTTTAAACATGTTGTAATCATAAACCTTTAATCATTTCGTATCATGTTGCATGTTTCTATTGACGGAACACAACCAACCACCTCATAAATTTCAACCACGATCAAGTGACCGAAAACGACACGTGAGCTAGCATACTTTTCTCATCATCACATCACATCAGAGGAGAAATATTGAATGCAATATTATATTTAACAAGTTTAGGTGCTCTCAGCATGTATGTCTTTCGAAGTTTCAAGTAGTGAAACCTTTTCCTACCAAACACTACGACAACATGGGCTACCATTAAACTATAACCTTAATTGCAATCATAAGACTGACTTAATACGATTACAATCACAATGAAAAGGTAGCCTTAAACAAATCTTTATTATATTGGTCTCAACAATGATATACAGGTGATTAAACAATTTAAGAGATTGATCATAACTTTATTTCGCAAAAAATGCATAAAATAAAATAATTAATGACCTAACTTTAATGATTTCATTAATAACTGTAAAAATCCCAATTTGAAAAATGGAGAATAATAAAATTCAATACACATCACCATTTTCAAAACCATATTCACACAATATGCTAATTGTCAGAGTAAATTTAATTTTGACCTCTGAAAATATACATAAATAAAAAAACTTGACCCTATAAATTAAATTTTCTAAACCGAGGGGAAGATTTAAATAAAATCGAAATGATATAGACCTTAATGGTTCGAAATCGAATAAGTGCATTCATTTAATGACCGGGATTATAAATCAAACAGTGATAAAATCTAGTAGGCCTCCGATTGAATTGCTCATTAAATAAAATTAAGGATGGAAATCCTTCTTTATATCGCGCTGAATTTAATTTTATGTCAGGTAATAAATTTTTACTTAAGTAGCTGCGATAATAAGAGGCTTCAGGTAAAGATGCATTAATAGAATTCAATGAATATGATTAAATTTAGAAAAGTTAACTTAATTTCAAAATTATGCAAGGGTCCATAAGTTTATAATTTATTTTTAAGTAAGCATTTGAGGATTTAACTGCCCATTTATGGTTAATATTGTATATATGTGTGTGTGTGTGTTATGTGTAAATATATCAACAACTATTTATTTTACTAAGTTCTCGTAAATTTTTATGAATTGGATAAAATTTAGTTTTAATTACACATATATTTTCCCAAAATTTAAGAAATAATATATAAAATATCTGTGAGTATTTAAATGCGAAATGAGCATGACATTGGTGTAAAGTCTGATTTATTTAAAATTCCTTAGAGTAAATATCAGGAAAGGATTATTTTAGCAACTCATCGTACAGTGAAGTCCTTTTTTTCCAGTTCACGTCAAACTCAAAACTTCCAATTGTTTTTTCCCTTCCAGAAAAAGAAAACAGTAATGCAGTATCTTGTTTCCTTCTCTCGTCCGGCAAAATAAAATAATAATTTAATTTTTTTTTACCCTTACCTGGGTTTAATCGAAACTCCATTAGAGTTTTTAGTCATTACTTAAAAAGGCACGGTGACCTGGCCGAGACTGTAATATGCCGTTATGATTTTCTTCTTTTCTATTATATTTTTTTATCGTTTTCCGTTCGTTTTTGTTACAAATTCCTGTGTTTCACTCTCCCTTGCCAAGTCCGGCTTGTCAATAACAGGTCCCCGACTCCAGTCGATGTCTGGAAATAAATGGGAATATAGGTTTTGCTTCTTTGGTTGGCTGAACTCTTTTTTTTATATACACGAAAATGCGGCAAGAAAAATAAAGAAGTTAAAGGATTTTCCAGTTTTCTTTCTGTCTTCATGATCCCTTCGTACTCCGGGAAGAAGAAAAAAATTGACGAAAATAAAATCTTACATATTACATATCCTCTGTACTTTATTGTTATTGCCTTTCGCTGTATTTTTAGAAAATCTATGGCTCTTTAAATCCTACATGATGCATAATATAAAGGGTTGACTTTTCCATTAACTGTCTGCTGAGATCGAATGTGTATTTATTTTCTTTTGAAATGATTTTCTGCATGTATTTCTTATAAAATTGTAATAACACTTTTTCCATAAGCCTAAGTTTTAAATATTTTTTCATGGGAATAATGATTTTTTAATAGTATCTTAGTTAAAGACTTAACTTAATATAATGTTATAATATAATAATTTTTTAAATATACCACATTATACATTCTTTTATTAGAGAACAAAGATTTTACTTATGTATTGCAAGGGATAAAACTAGGAATACTCCCTAACATTTATTACACAGGATGTGTTAGTGTAAAATAGAAATTTACTTTTATAGTTCTCGCTATTTCAAACAGTTAAAATTATATATATATATATATATATATATATATATATATATATATATATATATATATATATATATATATATATATATATATATATATATATATATATATATATATATATATATATATATATGTAATATTCTTTTCAACAATATTTTCCTTTTCAAATATTTTATACAGCTATTCTCATTAGTAATATTTTTGATTAATCGTTTTTTCTTTAATATTATACCAACAGCACAAATTACTTCAAAATATTTAAAAGAACATCTCGTTGAATATATTTTAACCAAATTATAAGAATAATTTAGCTCAACATTAATTATATTTTACCAAAACTTAAAAAAAAATATTAGGGAAACAACTAATTTACAAACATTAAATTGATCTCATGTTGTGTGTAATAATTTATTATTCATTTTTCTAAATTGTTTCTGTAACATTATGAGTGCTGCTTTCCTTTTAACATAATTTTATTTTCTTAGATGATAGTATATCCTCTAAATTATTAGGTAATTTTCATTAGTTTACATTTATTACTATGTACATAAATTATGATTATGGTTCTTTCTTTTAAATATTTTACTTCTAAAATATCTTTCTCTGATTAATTTAATATTAAATTTACACAAATATTTAGATTTTAAAGTAAGATGTTATTTGTTTATAATTTTTTTCACTATTAGGTATAAAATTATTATGTTTGCTAAAAATATGCTGGCAAATTTAATTTGCTTTATGTCACATTTGAATATCTTTAAATGTGTCATGATTTTCATAATAGTACTATTACATTGTTCTTACATTTTATTATTTTAAGTTGTATATAAACCATAATCATAAACTTTTAATGTGGATTAAAATATTGATGTCACCTTAAGATATTTTAAGACTAATTTTAACAAGAGAATTTCTCAATGATATTAACACAGAAAGAACAATATGTTATAAGTTTTCTTTTTATCTTTTGCAATCTCAAACGAAAATAATTCATAAAGAAGTCTTATAGGTTTGAATATTATTTTGCATAAATCTCTATGCTAACGCATTCGTTTTCAAACAATTTTGTAAAAATAATTTTATTCATAAAAAATATCCTTCTCAAAGTTATAAGAGTAATGAATACAAATATAATTATTTTTTGGTGCAAAAAATTTATTCTCAACTTTTAAATGTTTATAATTTATGATTCAAATTTATATTACTTTTCGAACTGTGCAATTTCATTCGAAATTTGATTTTAAAATAAAGCAAAATGAAACAATAAAATAAAAAGTGCCTTAACATATTTTTCTCTGCCATAATTGATTTCTATCAATGCGAAAACTTAGCTATTTAAATAAATGATTCAATACTGAAGAAAGTTGAGATGATAAAAAGAATAAAAAGAGATAAATTCGTAAATTTTGAAGATGTTTTATTTTATTTTGAGAAAATTGTTCTTTCACATCATTTATAGTTTACATAAAAGTCTCAATTTCGTTGAAATGTTTAATAATATGACTTCCTAGGCTTAATGTACTGATGTATAGACATAAATTATCCCAATTTTATTTTTGTATACATAGTATGTTATATGTATACATAATATCATTAATCCTTTCTCTTAAAAGTATTGTTTATTCCCACAGAATGTGTTTTCATAATAAATGGAAACTTGTTTAAACTCCAGAAGATGAAAATATTTTGCGTGGAGGGCTAAAAGTAATTAAGCTTATTTATTAATTATGAGATAAATATATTAATGATGTGTTGTTTAAGGTTGACGTCCTTAAAAATAAAGTAAAAACAAACTTGTAATTTAGTGATGTTCAAAAACTGCGTTCTTAATTTGTATTTTGCTTAAGCAAAGTAAGCAAAATACCCCATAATTAATTTCTAGCTAATTTACTTGAATCAAATTTTAAAAAAAACTTTTTCACTGATTACATAATTTTAAAGATCAATTCAATCTTTTTAGTACTACAGTGTTATATTTTGTACTTTATAACAATTTTTGATACCAAAATATTGATTTTTCTTTAATAATAATTCTAATAAAATGCTTGTTTTTCATTAAAATAAAGCATTCTATTAGGAATTGTTTGTATAAATTTTTAATTGCACCCCACATAATTAGCTTCCCGATAGTCATGTGAGGTGCAAAATATAAATATTATTATTTAAGCAAATATAAATGTCATCTATAGGAATTGGTACTTTCTTTATATTCGAATCAACTGCAACAATATTTTGTGATTCTATTCCGAGAAAGTAATCATCATTTAGATTCAAATATATTTAATGCTATCATTATGCTATTCGGTACTTTATCAATTGATCAGAGAAATACAAGTTTGTCAGCATCATTTTTATTCTGACTGAAAATCTGAAAACGAGGAAGTATTTTGAAGTGGATATTTTGCATCTCAATCTTGTTACGCATTATTTGGATGGAAATTTAGGACTCTATTCTAAATCGTTCAAAATTACTTCTAGTGTATATTTTTCAGCAAACTAAGTATTGAATTAAACTTTAAAATTAATAAAAATTTCTAAATTTGCATAGAAATAGAGTTATTGTTTTGATGCAGCTACGTGTTTTTCACGTATAATATAATCAAAGAAGTCAGTATTGTTAAAAATAAACATTCTTTCTTTCAAACTGCTTGACATTTTCAAATTTACTATAAATTAAATAAATGTATTTCCTCTAATTTAATTTTTAGTAATTTATTCTTGTTTTAAACTGTAAAAGTATTTAAGGAGAAACATAATTAGATTGAATTCCGATTCAATGTGGAGAAAGAATTTATAGTAGAAGATATTAGAATGATCTGATCGTATATTTATTATTAATTTCTGATCTTTAAGAATTCCATGATTTTTTTCACTAAAGAAATTTTGTAGAACTATTTTAATAAATGCATATTTCATATTTAATATGAACGCGATATAAAAAATAACACTTTTTAAGATACAGTTAAGATGAGACAAAAGAAAATCCTAACTATAATTAATTGATTGATAGAATTCTTCCTACTTAATTTATTCAACTAATTAGAATTAGAAACTCATAACAGCTGTGCGCTAAGCAGAAATACAAGTTTATTCTGAACAAGAAAGTGATGTTTATTAATTTGCAAACTTCCATTAATTAGTTTGGTAAATGCACATTTGACACTAGCAGTAAGCAATTTTATTTTTTTATTTTACATGCTTACTCTATCGAATATATCCTTTGATACAAGTATATTCGATGCAATTCTTAACTAAAAGACAAAATTAAAAACTTTTTGTTCCAAAGGCCGTCATGAGGTACTCACTTCATTTCAGTTCTCGCTTATGAGGTGCTAGAAAGCTTTATTAACTCAAAAGAAATAATAAGTAGTTTCGAGAATCAATCCATCAAAGAAATTTGTCGCCAGTTTTGATAGATGTGAAAACTTCATGTTTTCAAACTTGGCTTGCCTATAGAACTATTTTAGTGTCAAAACATAGTTTCTTGAATAAATCTGGGCAATGGAGGAGAATGCCAAAAATTAAGTCCAAGATGTCATGCTGGGATAAATTAGCCGGCATCCATCATGACAAAAATCAGTTGCAGGAGTTTGGCGTGAAAAGAATGAAATTCGATCCTGATATTGGCAAAGATCTTTAATTGATGGCTACACTTAACGACGACTCATTTTCAAACCGTCTTTTCTTGTCTGATTTATGAGTTCACGACAATAATTCCTACTTTTATGGTCTTTTTTGTCACAGTTTCTCGCCGAATGACAAGAAAGATGGCGACAGTTATATATTTAATGGAATATTAACAAAAAATTATCAGATATCTTTTTTACTTTAATAATGAACAAAAGATTTTAAAGATAGATTTCTCTTCATTCATACAATATACTTTTAAACGCGTTGTTTTTTATCAAATGTTTTATTAAAATGAATTTACTTTAAAGATAAATTCAGTAATAAGTCTTTAACTATAATCAACTTTGTATGATGATACATATTTAACGTTGATCTATACACTGGTCTTTATTATTTATCAAAAAAATATATTTAAACACTTTACATGCAAAATGCTTTTCTATTTCATTCTAATTAAAGGACCCAAAACTAATTGCGCTTCTATCTGCAAATAGAATACCATTCAGTTACTAGGCATCTAGACGTAAGCTCCAAAATTCACAATAAGGCCCATAATCTTGATTCTTAGAAAAATTATTCTAAACTATTAGAAATTAATTAAATCAAAAACAAGTAAACTTATTCTTTATTAATTAAAAATAAAATAAAATTATTCTTTATTAATAAATAATAATTTCACGAGTAAAAAGATATTACTATACAGTATCAATATTTCTAAATTATTTTTATAGTATGTCCTTTCATTTTAAATAATAGTATCATTATTTTGATACATTGAAATACGTGTCATTAAAAGATTTTTTCTTTCTGGTTGTTTTGCTTTCTGGTAGTTCATCGTAATTAATATCCCACACGAATAAAAAAGACGGACATTTAAACTTGACTATGCCTGGAAATTCATTAAATAGAATGTAAAATATCCCTGAAACAACAATTGCATATTTCCAATTCATAACTTTTAAAAGCTATGTATAGAAAATAATTCTGCTTATTTATTATTAGCAATATTTTTATACAAGGGTTTCTTTCATTTTAAACAATAACATTGTATATTATCCCATTAAAGAGCGTATCGTTAATCATTTGATCTTAAGAATCATTGACGATGGCTTCTTTTTTATTGAAGTTCCTTTAAATCGAAATCAAATATGTTACCAATTGGAATATCACTATTGAAAAAATAAACATTCAAACTTGACGTAGACTAAAGTTTCTGACAGTTGAAAAGTATCATATTCTATATTATTTCAATCGAATTTTATAAACGTACTTGTAATGTCAAAAATATGTCTCAAACTAATGGAAAAATTGTAATATATTCAACTATAACTTGAGACTACTCATTTGGTGAAATCGTGAATTATTAATTACATCGTACACTTGACTACTGCAAACAATGTTGCCACAAATCTGTGATATTTTTTTATTTGTAAGATTACAAAAAATGCACCATTTGTCTTACAATAAGAAAATTTCTTTATGAAACAAAATAAATTTATTTAGAAACTCCTGAAGTTTATTTCCCAAGAACAATATAATATTTACAAAAAATTCAAATCATAAACTCTTCAGATATAAGGATTACCTTTCATAATACATAATCCATATTTTAAGAAAGGACAAGAAACCTTAACAATCAGTTTTCATTTTTAATACACCTCTCTTCGGAATACTTTTCAAATTTCATATTCATACAAAATTTACTTTATAAAAAGAATTCCAGTTGTTATTCCAATTCCTTCTAACTTTATATTTTTCGAACAAGGGCATTCTGTTATGATACAATAAACTTTACCATTCTGCATAAAGAGACGAAATCCTTTTTTTTTCTTCCTTTCCTGTGAAGTTATTCCCCAAAGGAGAAATTCCAAAACATCAAAGGCATTTTGAGAATTTCCTCGCGATATTAAAAGCATTGAAGAAAACGAAGAAAGAGTTTTGGTATTTTCATATGCTACATTCCCGCTGCTATTTGGCTAAATGCATATACGTTTCTTTCGCCATTTTTCTTCTTTGGGGAAAGTCAAATTGAACTCGCATACCGATCTGTTGTTAAGAACAGTTTCTTAAATTCGAATTCCATTTCTTCATAACTGTTATATGTGATTCTTACCACAATAGATTATTTTCAAAACCTCATTTTCTTTTACTTGATCTTTGCAAACAGTTATTACTATTATCCCACTGGGTAGTTTGTTATTTTTTTTATAAAAAGCTCATGTTCCTATACTTCCTTGTTATAAATACCAAACATTTCAATAAAAACTTTTTCATAAAATAATTTATTTGGTTTCCTTTGATCAAAAAGCTTTCCCATGGTATACAGAAAACAAATTTGTCTAAGCAATAAAATATCTTAGTTATAATTAAAAATTATTTTTGTTTGCAAATATTAATCAGATATTTGATAAAAAATAATTATAAATTTTTATAGAAGAATTTCACACAATTTAAGTCTCAACAGCAAATGAAAATCTCATACTTTGTGAAGTAGTGTTATTTTCGTTTTTTAGTTTTTCCATTTAAAATATGTTGATAAGATTTTAAAATATACTCATTTAGAAAGCTACATTCTCAAGTAGAAACAGAACTGTTCATTATATTTTCGAATCAATCAATGATACAAAATCCAATCCAATCTTTTAATTTGCTTATAAGTATAATAATGGTATCTCCCTTGCATTCGTATTATAGTTCGCTCGACGTATTATAAAATCAGGACATTTCGTTTAGTTGACAAAGATTCTCGCATTTTGTAGTTTTAGTGTTTCAAAGTTGTTTGATGTGAAACATTGGTGAAAAGTATACCATTTTAGAAAGAAGTTTCGTCACTTCAGCTTTCATATCAGTTGATATGAAAGTTGAAGTGACGAAACTTATCCTATGACAAAACTAATCAAACATATCTTTCTTATCACTTGAATGTGGCGCTTAGGTATGTTTTATAGCCAAGTATATATATATATATATATATATATATATATATATATATATATATATATATATATATATATATATATATATATATATATATATATATATATATATATATATATATATATATATATATATGAATTAAAAATAATTTATTTCAAGTATAAAATTGGTATCTACTAATTTTATAAAAGTTAAAATAATAGATATGATGACCTTGGAAATATTTTATATATAAAATTAAACATAAATGTTTTATAACTACATATAAATCGAGCAACAAATGCAAGAAACTAACTCTTATGTTGAAGAAAGTTTTATAAAGTAAAATGATTAGGTGTGCTTAATGACTTCAATTAATAGTTCATCAAAAAAAGAAATAAAGAAAAATGCCTGATAAATTTTGAAAGAAATATTTAAATGAAATATTTATACACTATTTTATATTATTGTAAAAATAATTAGTTTAATTGAAAAGTATAGCAAAGATTTTGTAATTTTATACAGCCAAATTATATTATTAATTACAAAAAGTTTAAGACAATTGCTAATTACTAGAATTTGGGATGGAGAGAATGATTCATAATAAATATTGTGAGATTTTTGTGGCATTAGCGTTCCTGAAACAATCTTAATTAACTTTTTTTAATTAAAAAGATAATGAGCATGAAAATTTTTTAGACATTTAAGTTATTGTGATCTAAGCTTCTTTCAAAATTTTTAATATTATTAAAAGATAAATCTCTTCAAAATATCAAAAAAATATTAATATCTTTAATGAACTAATTTTTCATATTTTAATTTGATAAAAATAATTTTTTTTCAATTTTCATTTATCTTTTTATAATTTTTTACTAAACTTTTTTCATGAATGTATTATAGAAATTCTTTGAAGAAATTTTTCCGTTAAAAATATTACAAAAGAGAGAAAAAGTGTATTTCGCGTTATTGTTGTTATCTATTATAAAAATGCAGTAGTTATTCATTATAAAATTTTATATTCGTAAGAAAAGATAAATATCAAAACACATTTTGATTCTATTCTCAATAATTTGTTAAAAACATTTGGTATGTTGGTAAAATATAAAAAAAAAACTTTATAAAATTTTTTGCTAAGGCGAACAGTGAAATTCTGTAACTGAATTTGTTTTTAAATTTTGCGAAAAATTAGCTTCCAATAAAGCATTTTTTTCGATATATATATCTATATCTATGTATCTAATCTATATATATATATATATATATATATATATATATATATATATATATATATATATATATATATATATATATATATTTGTAGATAGATAGATATGCATATAATAATATTAAAACGAAATGAATAACTAAAAATACGTTTTATATTAAAATCAAACTTTGGTTTGTTGGTTAATGTCATGTCCAGGAAGTCAAATGGATTCGTAACTGCCAATGACGAATTTAGAATTAATCAAACTTGATGATTAAAATTAGTAAGTGCTATCTTAAAGTTTGTGATAAAATAAAATTTAATCACAAATCTGATGGACTATTACGATATTGCAATACTTTTTTTGAACAGAATATATCTACAACAAATATTATGAAATTAAATATACATGTTCGTGAAAGTGATTTTTTATTTCGAAAGTTTTCACAAATTTTAAAGAAATGGTCAGCACCTAGTTTTGTAATATTTATTATTAAATATTATTTCGATGTGCTTCAGTTTTCAGCTGTGTTCTAACGAAGACAACAGCATGTTTTAATACAAAAAATTACAATTTAAATAAAATTACTGCTGTATTTGTTTAATTCATGTTTTATTTAAATGTGGAACTTGCTTACCTCGAAGTGTAAATCAGTAAGATTCGATTTAAGATTATATTTTCTTTTCTTTCTTTTTTCGACAGTCCATTGCTCAAAGATTGAACGCAGTGGATGTTAAAACTGGTTTTAATATTCATTCTCTAAGTATCTCTTCAAATATTTTGCTTTCCAGGAAGCGATGCCCAGTTTTAAAACAACATGCAGAAGAAACGAAGAAGATATATTAAATATATTTAAAAATTACGCTTAAATTATTTTTCTTTGCTTAATATTTAAAAAAAAGATTACCAGTAACTACCAATGGATTGTTGATACCTTAAGTCATAAAGCTAAATTTTTCTTATTGTGGATGTTACAACAATATTATAGTTTATAAAAAACTTGTTTTGTTTACTAGTTTCAGAAAAATAATAACACGTTTCGTGTATCTAAATAATACGTTTCTTATGAATGTGCAATGCAACTCTTATCGAATCCAGACAGATATGAGTTTTCTTTCGAAGAGTGCAATGATAACTTGCAGCTGTAAAGAAAATGGAATGTAAGTATTTTGTAAGAAGCTTTTCCGACTGGATACTTCGCATATTTTTCTATCTTTCAAATTCCTTAAAAGGGGAGAGGGAAAGGAATGTGTGGGCGTAAAACAGGACAGCAGGGAAAAGGAAACTAAAAGCCAGCAAAACTTGATGCATATTTACACATGAGATTACGCTTCCGCAAGCCATATGCACTTTTCTTCCCTGTTTTCCCTACCCTCCCACTTTCTGCACACTTAAGCATCGAAAAAGAAGGGAAAGACCCGCATACATGGTAGGTTCTTATCCTTCAGTTTTCGTCTAGGGACATAAACGGGAAAGTAAAATAGATAGATATGCATGTATAGGGAAAAGCCCGGCAGTTCTTGTACTATGACCTCAGCTCAAATATTAGGACAAGATCTTGCGGGGTGGTGCTGCTGTGGTTTTTAATATTCCCCCCTTTCTTTGTTCACGAGCTTTCAGAAAGAAGTAAAAAGATGAAGGAGTTGGAAAACAGAGTAAGAACTTTCTCGAAAATGGTTTAGCTTTTAAGAAACTGCGTATACTTTAAAAGACAATTTCAAGGTTTGCAAAGTAAACTTTTGTTTTAGATTAGATTTTTAATAAATAAGTGGATAGTTGAGAAATAATTTTTATTGTAAAGATTTGAAATATTCTGTATTGCATGTCCCTTTACTTTATCGAACTATGCATTGCTTAAAATATATTAAGTTATTACTTTACATTTTAGAGATATTTAATATTTTTAATATTATATGTATTACTAAAGAGAGAAAAAGGGTTCATTTTCTCTCCAAACCAATTAACTCCATACAAGAAGTTGAGAAAAATGCTAAAAAGTATATAATTTTTTTTCAGATAAACGTTTTTTTATATTATTAATACATGGTTTTTGCGGTGTTAATTCTTATTATAAGGATATTGGTTCTGAATTTACGCAATCACATATTATATACAGCTTTTTTATATAATATACATAATTAACATTTTATAAAATTCCAAAGTGAAGTTGATCAATTTGGCAAGTGAAATATCAATATTTGAAGTTTCAAAGCTACTATCCAATTTTTTATTTGAAGGAAAGTCTCATCTTAAAGTAAATTGTTTTTATCATTGTATTTTTTAAATTTAACTTAAAAAAAAGCCTCTATCGAATAAGTAATACCTTTTGTATTCTATTGATAATTAAAAATTTACTAATCATATATAATCATATCAAGTATGAGCATTAATTATATTTTGTTTCATATGTAAAACAATAAAAAGCACAACTATACTCATATTGAAAAAGTAAGCAAATTAGATAACATTTTCGAGTACAGGAAATATTCATGTAACTCAAAGATCTTAGGTAGAACAAATTACTTGAATTTTGCATAGGAAAGAAGAACATTTGTAAGTAAAATAGTAAGAAATATAAGTCATCAAAAATAAATATAATATTTATAAAAAAATTTTAGGATATCTCTATATTCATACTTTTAATAATCATTTTTTAATTCAAACTTTTATTTAATTCCTACATTTGAGAATTATTAAATTTATGTATTCATTTCTTTATTCATATATTTAAAATTTCAGCAGTATAATTCGTAAACACGTTTTAATAAAGCTGTTATAAAAAATGAGAACAGGAATTAAAAAAAATTCTTCAAATTACTTTTGTTTTTCAAAAGTAAGAGCATAAAACCTCGATTATTGATTTTTCATGAAACATTATCGTACAATGTATTCTTTCATAACACTATTCTTTTCGACATTTATTTAAATACAAGAAAGGTTAACTACAAAATACCAAGAAGATTTCTTTATTTAGTGGCCTGTCAACTCTAAGTAGTGTCTTAAAAACTCCGAAACTAAAAATGCATCTCATCTTCAGTGAAACGAATCCTTGTGCATCTTTTTTCCCTTCGTTGGAGCAAAAAAAATCCATTGCTCTTTAAATGAGAAGATGTGAAGTAGTTGCGACAGAGAAAAAAAAACTCAGGAGTAAGGAACACTGTCCACTTGAATAAAGCTCAAGACAAGGGGTACGTGATGCGTTGCAGATTTCTTTCTTATTGAAGATGAGTTGAGGGAAAGATAAAGAGACGAGAGGTACAAGAAAAGAAAACTATGGAATCATTTCCTTCCGAACTATAAATCGAACGTCATTAGATCCTTGAGTAAACGGTCAGATCTTCAACTGGAATTAGACGAGCTTTAGGCGGTGGAACTGTCCGGTTTGGTTGTAGAAAGAAGATCAAGGCTGTCTTATTTTCCGAGAACGATCCTGTGACCTGGTGAGACTCAGGAATGAGCAATATTTGTTCCGTTATATTTCGAACACATAAATTTCTTCGGGGATTTTTGTCCATATGGTTTCATTTGTCTTGAACTGCTGGAAGATT
The DNA here is from genome assembly GCA_037975125.1 of Latrodectus hesperus. NCBI lineage: Eukaryota > Metazoa > Arthropoda > Arachnida > Araneae > Theridiidae > Latrodectus > Latrodectus hesperus. Next base: position 78,764,187 of record CM075853.1, read on the forward strand.
TATGATATCTTTGATAGTTGATTCCAACTTTTGACTTTCAAAGTGTGAATATATTTACATTCTATACATCATATTAAGGAATTTAAACAAATTAGAAATATTTGCAAGTGACAGAGGAACGCTTATAAAATAGAAGATAATTTTCTTGAAATAAATTTTGAATAGTTAGACTTAAGATATCAATACATTTACGATTGCTTGTTTTTAAACTAAACTCTCTGGCACGATAGCCCATATGGGCCAAGACCTACAGTGTCCATCTATGTTTTCTTGACCGAGAAGTCCTGGGGTGCGAAGCATATGTCCCGGTTAGGTGGTCAGCTTAATGTAAAACCTCTAGAGTTTAGTTTCTAAGCATATTTGGTACTCAGTTTATAGATCCACTGAATGGATGAAAGGCTGAGTCGACCTTGCGCAGCTCGAGGATTGAACCTCGGACAAGTGCCTTGAGAGCGTTTGCTTGTTTTAGTGAATCAAATTTTCTAAACACAACTGATCACCCTGATTCTGAACCCTATCAAGTAGTTAGGTTGATGCCTGGGCTGGCAAACTCCTATTTAGATTTCATATTGCTACCAAATGGACATAAGATTCCCTGAATCACTGCATATGCATAGGTTGTCTCAGTTCTCCAATCTTCGATGAGGTCAAACATCGAATGCCAAATTTTGTGACAAGAAATCAGTGTTATTTTTAGGATAAATAATTAATACTTTTAAAACCATGCGATTAATTTCTTAATTTCTACATAATATAATTTCTTTAAAGTTTTTAAATGGTAATATGTGCAGATTTTGAATAAATATATTTTAAATTAATTTAAATAGTACGTCAATTTGGGGTTTTCTAGTGTTATTTTTGAAGTAGAATGGTTAGTTTAAAAGCCTTTTGATTACCTCATCATTTGACGATAATTGAATATTACAAAGCAATTAGTTGTGTTTAACAGCTTTTTCAGTAAGCAGGCTTGTAGTGTATCCTAAAAATCCTTCCTAATTTTCATGTATGCTGAACTTTAAACACACACTATTTTGCTTTCATGTTTCTTCTTATTTAGGTAAATTTATTAGGTTACTTCTTATTAGGTTATATAAAATCATAAATTCCCAAAATATACTGAAAATTTCAAAAGCTGAAAAATCAATGTGCTTAATACAAGGTTAAGCAAAGTTGAACTGTAATTATTTATTGTTTTAAATATAATCAGTGTCCAGAAGTGTTAAACACATTTTTGACCAAAGACCGGTTATTCTTATGGTAACAGTTCAAGTAATCAAATCTCATCCATTATCGCAAACTGTAAAATAAAATTTCATCATGTAATTTAAAACTGAAATATCATTAATAAGGTTCAAAAAATAAAATTTAATTTTCTAGATGTTTGACGATATAAAAATCTAGAAAAAATGAAAATAAATAGATTTAAAAATCTATTTATTTGTAATTTATATGTAATACCTTAATCAAGATAACATTCAGTGGCATAAAGGATGATTCATTTTAATAAATCACTTCTTCAGTTCATATTTCAATGAATTTCAGACCGTTTAGTAAACTGGATGCATGAAGTTTTTTGACAGAAACACAAAAATATAATTTTCGCAAATGTAAACATTATCTGCATCAATAGTTACTTTTTAAACATTAAATACAATATCATTTACTTAATTCTTATCGTTCGAATCTGCAAGACAAAAAGACAATTTAAACTAAGCAATTTGTGTTAAAATAGAACATATGATAATAAGAAATAAAGTTAAATTACTAAATAATCTGCAATACTTATAATACTGCATATAATTTATAAATGAAAAAAATGTAAGAATTACAATGTATGTGTCTTAAATTATAAAAAAAGATATATGAAATCATCTATTTCAGCCTTCAAAATCCAATAAATTGAATTTTTTTTTACTTTACTGTAAACTTAATATAATATATGCATGAAAAATTAAGTAATACTTAATAAATTAAGTAATATTAAGTATATTAATAAATTAAGTAATATAAATAATATAAAATTAAAAAAAGTATTACTTTTCGAGATTTTTTTTAATTATATATTCTTTACACAATTTATAGAATTTAAACCATATTTTTTTCAAATGGATAACAAGCAATAAGTTAAAAAAAAGTGAATGTTATGTGAACTTGAAGATCCTTAAAAAATGTTTTGCCAAAATATTGCATTAAATGTTAAAAAATAATAATAATAATTGCAATAAGACAGAAAATACTTTAATAGTTAAGCTAAGAACTTATTTTTTCATATTTACATAACCAATTAAAAATAATTATTTCTGATACAGATATATCAGCTTTCAATTGGAACTGTAAATTTCGTCAAGCTCTTATCAAAATGATGTTTCTAAAATCAGAAATTAGTTTTAAAACTTTCAAAATCGTCTGGCGCTCTCGTAAGGGCAAACATTTTTGTTTCACGAAATTTGCCTCCCAGTGTTGATATTTGCTACTAAAATATTCACAACCTCTCAAATCGGAGCAATATTCGTCGCCATTCCATCAGGAGACTAAGGCGCCCCCTGTACACCCCCGACAGAACATTCTATCATACACGCTCGAATGGATAACGGCTAATAAAACTATTTCCAGGTGAACCATTTTGGGCCCGATAGGTTCTTATCAGCTAGGAGCACACATAGAAACACCAAACCGATATGGAAAAAAAACTATATAAATATATATCTATATATATACACCATCGCCAAAGCAAAAAAAGTATCGCCAAGAGCTGGGGACCGATGAAAATCAATGCTACGCCATCAACAGTGCCCTAGCTAATCAATGAGGCTTTATTACCGAAAATTTCCAACTCTTAATAAAGTTACGCTACGGTCCGGGAAGAGCTAATGCCCAACCGTAAATCATCTGGTACCAGGGCTAAATTGGGCTCGGGTAGGGAGGCTTGGGAACGGGGTGGAGCCCCTCCCCTTTGCTAGCTTTGCACTGTGATATATTGGCCATGGCGCCTTTTTGACAACCCATGTTTATGAGAAGGCTGATATTTCGTTTTCACGCCAAATTGGCTGTCGTCGGCTTGCCCATATACATGTATACCGCTTCCAGAGTTTCCAATGCTGATGCCTTTAATCATAATTCATCTTAACACCCCTTCCAGATCTGGTTGCAGGTATGAAAAGTTACTAAATAATGTGTGGACCTTGACAAATTTTTAAAAAAATCTTTGAGTTATGCCGTGATTTGATACCTTTGCAGCTGATGATATTTGGAAATAATTGACTAGATCAGCTTCATTAGCCACACACCTCGAGATTATAATCACAGAAATAGGAAATAGTAAACCCAATTTGGGCTAGTTGTAACTTGATTTATCTGCAGTTATTCAATGTACATATATGAGCCTCAAATATGAATAAAACTTATTAGACATTTTGGTTTTAAATAACCATACTTTGTTAAATTCATTATCTAATAAAAAGTTAAAGAAATAATGCATTTTAAAAAAGATAAAAACTTATCTTGCATATAGTTTGTAAATCCATGATTATTTTTTGTAAACGAAGCCCTTTTTATGGAATTTTAATGCAAAAAATAGAAATAAATTAATATTGGTAAAAAAGTTCTCTTTTATTAAATTTAAAAGCTTTTTAGAAAAATTAAAAAATATAGTGATGAGATAAGTATTTATATTGCATACTTTTAACATCAGAAGTATGAAGATTAAATATTAAATATAAAATCAAAATATTATTATTGAAACAAAATTCTTTGAGCTTTTACTTCTTTTTTTTGTTTATTTTATTTTTTCTACGAAAAATTTTCATCGAGAAATTTTATGAAAACAAAAGCTACATTCATATTATGAAAAATACATTTATTTTGCACAGGTATGCTAAATGCTATTGTAAAAATAAAAACGAGTAACAGTAAGTTTTCAATTAAGTAAAAATATAAATATTCTTTTCAATAATTTTAAAATTTCTTAGGAATTTGAAGGAAGGTATAGGAACTGTGATTACTTATTGTTGATATTAAAGTATTAAATACGCGAGAGCAATTTGAAAGTTGTTAAAATAAGAACGTTTCTTATTTAAATAATATAGGTATTGTAAATGAGATGTGTTTTATATTTTTTGATTTATAATTGAAGTCTGTTTTTAAAACAACATTTTTTAAAAACGTAAAATTTGTGACCCTTATGCAAGCTTCACATTTAACCTCTAGTAAGAATTTAAATAAGAAAAGTTTTTTTTTACCAATTTTTACTTTTAAGAACAGCATAAATGAATAATGGATGAAGCAAGAAAAAATAAAACGAATTTATTCAACATGAGTACGTTAAGAATTTTATCATTGAATACGTTAATGGAAATTTGAAGTTTTCTACAAAGTATAATTTTCTTTATTGTACCTATTGAAATAAATAAAGATTAATTTATTTTAAAATTAAAAAAAATAAATAAACTTTAAAAAAAGAATTTTTGTATAAATTTTTAAAAATTCTTAAATTTAAATTTAAAGAGCCAAAAAATATTTTTATTAAAAAGTGAGAATTCACATTAAAAGCTTTGTAAATATTTTCAAAATAAAACATATTTTCATTATCGCTGTTGAAAGTAAAATTAGCATAAAATTATATATATTATATTTAAAAAAGATCAAATTAATTTTTAAATTAAATCAGAATTACGAATTACAAAAAAAAGAACATTTTATAAAAACTGGAATTATTAGAAACTTTTCATATAAAAACGAATTCATTTTCTAAGAATTGGGAAAAATATTCGTGAAAAACATTGTGTTAAAACGGAGAAATACTACAAAATCCTATGGTAGTAAATATTCAATATCTTTTCCTTTTTCCCTCAACAAAAAACTATTTCACGATTGTCATCAATTTTCAATAAAGTAGCATTCTTCGAAATGATTGCGACATGCAACAACTTTTTCAGTTCCATCCCTCCCCCAGGGAGAGTCTTTGAAATTATCCAATGAATGGTGCGATGTTTGTCTCTTGGAACGAAATCACACCACATCGAGAACCGGAAAAGCATATGAAGGCCATTCATTAAACAGGATAAATAGTACAGCTGCAAATTATAATAAGACCGGATCGATCCTACTGCTTCCACTCCAGGACCGCTCTGCTCCAGGAAAGTAATGGTTTTCTGCAGAGAGAAAAATGTGCTGTGCGTTTCCGTAAATGGGTACGGTTGTTCTTCTTTATCTGTCTTATCTCAGTTTGAATACTTTTATTTATTTACTTTTTTTTGAGAAAGGCAGCTGAAAATTGCTATTCATCTCAGCCCATATAGAAAGTTCCGTTCAATAAAAAAATTGTTTTGGTGTCCTATCCCATATCTGGATTGCGGACTTTCGATGTAGAATTTCATTGGGAATAATCCTGACTTCTAATAACTGAGATTTATAAATAACGTATAAATAAGGTTTATTATCAAATGCTTTTATAAGAGATGTTGCATGTGAATTACTTAAATATTGGAAATGATTCGAAAGGAAAAACTTTAAACTGGCTTGGATTTCAAAGAAATTTAACGTGTAATGTGTTGCTTTAGAAATACAATAAGTGATATATTTTGTAAAAAGATAAATGATAAATGGTGTAATAGTTAAAAGTAATTATATATATATATATATATATATATATATATATATATATATATATATATATATATATATATATATATATATATATATATAATATTAAATTTACCAATGTTTTTCTGTGAGGATTATTCCTTTATAATTTACGTATTCAGATGCTACAAGAAAGAAAACCTAGAAAATTCTCAAGCTCCATCCCAATAAAGTTGCATGCAGAAAACTGAAGCTAAGAATCCAAGTTGAACAGTAGCTTTATTCGCAGCCGTGACTCCTAGCTTTAACGATCATTTTCGGACAGTGATGTATCTCAAGAGAAAGAATATAAATCGAAAAAAAGAGTACGCGTAAAATTAAATTATTAGTTTAATAATTTAGAATAATACAAAACACAAATAACGTCATTTAAAACCGAATTTTATTTTAAAAAGTAAGCTTTCTTAAAATGTCTGTATCGGAGAAATTTTAAAAGATTTTTATTCATTTAACCCATTACATTGATATATTAAACGACTCAAAATTTTCTTAAGAGACATAAGAAAATGTTTTCCTGCAAAAATATTTTTATTGTCGTTAATATAACTCGATTAAATGAAATATTTCAAAGTATATAGAGTAATTTCTGACCTGTAATACTAATTTTTGCATTTAAAAATTTTGATACTGATGTATAGTGGAATGCTAAATGAGTTATATACAGCTAACTATAATTATAAAAAGTTCAGAAAAGTTAATTCTATAATTAATCAGTAACTGATAAGTAGACATTACTTAAACATATTATTATGGACAAAAAAAATTTTGTGTAAATGTATGAAACCGATAATGCGCTTTCACGCAGTTAAAAATAAAAAATATAAATACAAAAGGAGAAATTGTTCACCCGAAAAAATCGTCCTCAACTTTTGACTGTTTAATTTACAGTTATTTCTACTCCACACACATATTTAGAAACAAAAAACAAGTGGACCAGAAGAAAGGCCTAGAATTAACCATCCACAAAAAAGCAATTGCATCTGTGATCCGAAAACGGTAAGTTCTATTGGAGAAGTACCAGAAATAAACCAGGTAGAAAACATCTTTAGAAGCTAAGAAAGTGGGAATTAATTTCCGCCATTTATGCACTTTTCTCCCAGAAAAATTAAGAATATTTCTTTCTTATTTTTCTTTTTATATTTTAACCTTTACCGCACAACCGGCGTTTTCGTTTTCTTTCACGCACACTTTCATCACGCGAAGTGAAAATCAGTGTCAGAAAATATTTCCAGATTCATTTGTTTTGGCGACAACGAATTTTCTCGGCGATGGAATGAGAAATCGCGCTTCTTTGGCGACCGGATTGGAAACAAAGCACAATAAAAAAAATGTTTGTTTACAAATTCGGTTGAAGAGAAAAGAAGCCATTATATCACTCCATCTTGGAGTATCCCTCGGGCCTTACACGGACCGATGAATATGCATCAAATATGAATACCAGAATGTGTGACGAATAAATTTTCTTTTTTATGTCTTCGGTTGCAGGAGAAAATGGTATCTTCTGTCGCCAAGATGCAAGCAAGTGTCTTTTGATCTGTGCAGAACGATTATTAATGATTTACTCCCAGGGCGATGACTGAATATGTGTTCAACAAGAAAGGGTTGTTGAATTTTAACCGTAAAATCGAGTCACTTTTTCGAGGGTATCTAATCTAAAAATGCTAAGGATTTCTAAAAAGTTTCGGAATTCAAGGTTCACTTTTAATTCTACAGTTGTCATCATTTTAAGTCTACTGCTACTTTTATAAAATGCTTCAAATCAAATTGAAGCATTTCTTTAAAAAGCAATTTCAGACATTAAATCGGTTAAAAATAAGCATGTTTACTGTTCCTTTTGTCAAATTAGAATTTAAATTGGTGGCATTTAAGAAGTGTAAATAAATTCAAATTAATCATATGAGTGAATCAATTAGCAAAGAAGTCTCATGACTAATTTTTCCATTCTTTTTATATAAAAAAAAACATTTATCGTTTTGTTTTGTTTCCCTCACATAACAATAAATATTCTGCAAAATATGTAAGCATATTTAAATAACAACAAAATCCACTGAATAATTCGATTGCAAGTACACATTTAACGAAATTTAAATATTAAAAATTAATTTTTATAGGTAGAAAGTTAATGTAAATCTTTCAAACTGTAAAACACTCGTTAAAAATAATTCAAACTTTTAAGATATGTGTTTTGTCATGTACCAAAATTATAAATAATGTATTTTAAATTAAATATTAATATTAAATTTTCTGTAAAAATAATCATACAATTTTGATTCTGTATAATTCACGTCATATTTTACATTTTTGTTAATTTTTTTATAATGATTAAAGGGATTTTTTAGTCACAGGCATTTAAGGATTGAGATTGGTTTCAGAAATCATTTTACACTTACAATTGATTTAAAAGATATAAACTTTCTTCTAACTTTTGAGGTGACAGAAAACTCGAAAATTTAAATTTAATAAAATGGAAACACTTATTTCTTTTAATAATACCCATTTTTTAGATTACATCAAATTAAAGAGTGGCAGGAAATCCTTAGAAAACACAATGTGATTATTTATAAACAGAGCCTAAACTTTTCAGTTTGATTTTTTGTCCTATGGTTAATTTCTGCACACGTGGATTAATTCGGTAGTATACATAATTTTTTGTCGATTTTGAACTACGTAACAAATGTTCTCATACTTGATTAAAATCAATTTTAGAAAATATTGAGAAGACGGTCAGTCAACAATTTTATTATCAGATTAGGCAACCACTTTTAAAGGCATACATAATAATTACTAATATGCAAAAATTATTTATCAGTAGTTCGACATTAATAATTTTTCCTGGGATTTAATCGCAGATTGACTTGAAAGAAAACTAATACATTAGATTAAAATTTGAATAGGTCAAACATCAAATCATGGCTCCAGACTATGTTAAATGTATTATGGATAACACTTTGAAGAGTTATAATGGGTCTTTTCTCAGACTAATTATTAAATTTTCATTAATCTTTCAGCAAAGTGATTAGAGCTTTAAAACTCAGAAATTCATTTGTTGGTTCACCCTCATCTCTCTAGTAGTCCAAACGCGATCTTCGGAAAGGTCCCATGTTCGATATAAGTCAGAGTTGAATTTAAAGAAATTATGCTTCTTTTCATTTTTCTACATACATACTCTTTCAGGTAAGTGTTTCGAGGTGTTTTCCTTACACTACTTGAATAGGTGAAATGATCTTTATAAATCTGGAATATCTGTCCTTTTTCCGAAATCCTAAATGATATAAGCGTTATCATCACGCGGACTATACCATAATACCTTATATAAATTTTCATTTTACAGGGACATCTGAGGAAACTATGAAAGCTTCATGAACTTTTTCTGAAACCTAAATTCTTCCATGGTAATGAAATTAAATTCAAATAACGTCGTATGTAAAACAGTTGTATATATATCATATAACAACATATAGTGAGCTTGCACCATAATCTTTGTAAAAAATAATTTAGACATCTGATACCTATGTTTTCTAAAAGAATATTGCATGGAGAATGAATCGTATTTTCGCCGAAATCGTAAATCATATCGCCGAAAACTCGTAAACACGAACCTTCGAAGACATGTATTCCTAAAGAAAACATGTTATGTTCATCATTTTCAATAATGACATGAGAAAACACAGTGTATCATAGAGAAAATAATATTCTGACATCTAGGCTATGTAGAGGAAAGCACAAAGAACATATTTATTTTGCTTTTATTGCCTAAATTTTCCAAGAAAGTTTCCCACATATATATATATGCATATATATATATATATATATATATATATATATATATATATATATATATATATATATATATATATATATATATATGATTTGTTTTATTTTGTTCCAATTTGATTATATAACTACCACTGGCAATAGATATCAATTGTACAACAATGTTTGCAAAAAGCAGAATGTGTGACAATCTAAGATGTAAAGCATGGCCAGTAACCATTCGTACAGTTTATTTGTTGAAAACTGATTACGCGATCATCTAAGGTCAAAATTATGTATAATAATCATTAATGTTCTCAGTTTTGCTGCAAATTAACTTTTTAATCATCCACGAAGAAAAGCATGGATGGTGATTTTCCATATTCACCTAGGTTCACAATGTGGTAGTATTACATTCTTTGGAGTAAGAAAATCCTAGTACCAATCCCAGATATTGTTGAACAACGAAAGATGGCTACATTTCTGCGTGTGCGTCTTATCAGAGCAGGTGTCTAGTAGTTTCTTAGATCTTTCTTCTTGCGATATGAGAATGCGACCTCGATCTGTGAAAAATGTTTCTTAGAAGGCAAAGACGTGATGGATTTTCAAGTGCCTTACAACAGTTTTCAACTGTTAGTTATTTCCTGTGTGGAATTAAATACTTTCCACACTGTTTTAAACTGAATTTGTAATAACAGAGAAGAAAAGCATGAGGGGGTGTATGTCAGTAGTGAGAAAAGGAGAGTTCACCTGCACGCGCAGCACGCAGCAGCCTCTTATCAGCAGTAGCAGTGACGTCATAGGTTTGTAGTCTTATAGGAGGGTTTAGAGTGACGTCATATGTTTGTGGTCTTATACGAGGCTCTTATCACTAAGCAGAGTGTGTGACGTCATTGAATAGTGCTGCCATCTGTGGAGAAATTTTGAAACTTTTTATATTAATACTATGAGTGATGTCATTGAATTGTGGTGCCATCTATGGAGGAATTTTCAAACTTTTTATACTAATGCTGCCCTCTATGGGATTAATTTTGAACTGCATATTTTTATTTTTAAAAATGAACATTTCCAGCCGTGGGGACAGAACCTCGAACCTCAGCCGTGGTAGTCCGCTATCTTATCCACTGAGCTATTCGGACTTCGTTAAGGAAATGGTTTTTATGGTTTATTATCATAGGGGATGATTTGGACTTAGAATTTTTTATAGAGAATTTAAGTAGAATTTTTATGTTTAAGGATTATAATGTATTTTAAAGTGTATAATATTATGAATTTATTTTTAAAGTAATAGAATTTAATTTCAAAGAGAATATGTTTTTTCTTGATTTAAAATTTACACATAGAGTTTTATTTTAAAAGAAAATGGATCTTCAATTAAATTACAATGTTGAGAATTTTAGAATATTAATTAAATTTTATCGGAAATGACAGAATTCATTTTTACCGATATGAAAGATTAATTATTTTTCGAATACTACTGACAGAATTTATTTTTTAAAAATATTAATAGAATTTAAAACAAATGTTAATTGTTTAAAAGTTGATCATTTTTTTAAAATAAAATTCTAGACATTTTGTAAATGATTTGAACTTAGAATAAATGACTGAATTCTATTTACTTACCTTTATGGTCACATCTGTAAAGTTTTTATATTAGTTAAAATAATGCTGATTTCCACACCACGCAAGGCGTACAGCACATTTGGCGCATTATCTCTTTTTTTTATACTTGGTGAGATTCCCCAGTAGGTATATTTTACCAAGTTTACAAACATTAAAACACTTTTAATGCTACATCCAATATATTATACTTTATATACATTTTCAAAATAATTTTTAAAAGATTTTTAATTTTTTTGCTGGAGGTTCTACGTTTGACATAATTTTACGGAAGGTTAGACTTATACGACATCCCTTAATTAAAGGTTCTGCAGGAATCCCGTGAGTAAATAATTTGTTTGTAGGAGGGAACATAGAGTACATTGATCCATGTTCTAAAGAAATGCATGTTTTTTTACAATCCATTTGCTTAAACTCGATCGTTCGTGTTTCACCAAAACTCAGAACACCAATAGGGGTATTAAAATCTAAGTCTGATTCATTATCTTTATGATCAGAAATTTTCGAATTTCCATTTGAATAGAAATTAATCAAAACAAAATTGTACTTACAATTCATTGCTTCCTCGACATCATTGCGAATTTGTTGTAACATTGGTGTCCAAGGCAAGGCAGAAACTTCTAATCCACTAAAACGATAAACTAGACCATGATCTCCATACGCACAAATTTTTCGTAAAGGCTTATAACTTTGTCCTTTAATAATGAAAGTTGGAGTTGAAAACGGTAAAAGTTTAAGCTGTTCAAACACATCATTTGCTTTGACTTCATCATAAAATTTAGATAAATAATGAACATTAAGTTCATTATTGTTAAAAGTAATACATTTATCCATAGTTTTAAGCAAAGAACTTTTATATCGACCTCTCACTGCGACAGAAGTTAATCTAATAAAAGAAAACATGAATAAAATTTGAACATAATGTAAACTTAATGCAAACATTTTAGATGATATGTTATAAATAATCATTTTATGTTTTTGTTCGATGATTACAATGAGACATTTATTTCTAATAACATTTTAAAGATTATAATACTTTTAGGTATAAAGTTATATTTCTTTATTACTATATAATTTTATTATTAATATACAATATCTAAAAATTTTATAATTGAATAACACATTACGATATTAAAGTAGCTACTTGAAGTTGTTCAAACGTCAAATAGTTAAAATATTCTTATTTTACATTTTGGTTTTCCATGATCTAATAAAATCAAACCCGAAAATTGAATACATTTTGAAAATTATAAATGATTGTATTATGCTTTTCTTCAATGATTTACTTTTAGTATTATTTAAAAGAAAAATGCTTTTGAAGGGTAAAATTACATATTTTAATAACACTAATTTTTAATATACAATATCTAAACACTTTCCTATTGAGCAACTATACATTAAAATATTAAAATAGCAATCGTTTAATAGTGATTTCCAAGATTTATTATCAGAGGGATAATATGAAAGGTAAGGACTTTTAGATTCTCAATAGTTTAAAACTTGTCATTTTTCACATAAAATTATAGATATTTTTTTAATGATTTTAAATTTGACTAAATGATCGAATCGGAAATTGAACAAAATTCATATCTATAGTTTTTTTCGAAGTTCTTAATAAAATATGTAATTTGTAATAAATTTAATGAATGTAGAAATGTTTTAAGTAGTCCTATTTTCAGTCAAAAATAAATTTTCATAGTTTTTAAACTAAAGATTTGTGAAAAAGTTCGTTTGAAACTTTAAAAACTAATTTGATATCTTGTGAATATTGTGATGTTACATTCTACATATAGTATTCAAAATTTATTAACTTATTCACTATAATCTACTTAATGAATTTTATAAAATATTTTTATAACATGTTTGTCTCTTTAAAAGATGTTATTTTTTTTAAATCACATATAATGTAACTTCATTGTAATATCATAATCACAAACAAAATGGTCTTTGCTTGAATCATTCAGAAATCTATATATATTTTAGCCTAATTTTACATTTAATGAATGCAGTTATTCTTAGTATATGTGCTTTACTTATGAAAATGTTTTAGGAATAAACTACAATTTTTAAGCAACTTGAACAAACACAAATATATTAGTATTTCTTTAAATTTTAAAACTAAGATTAGTTTAAATTTATTTTTTGTTGAGTTTTTATTCAAATATTAATATCTTCCTCATCTCGATATTGGATATTTGTAATGGTTTGGAATGCACTTTACGTAAGACCCTAATTAGACTTCATATACCAAAAATGACCGATGAGTGTAAACAAACCAGAATTTTTATAATCACGTTCTTAAACATGTGTTTTCAAACTATATTTGCTTCTCTTGACTGAGATTGCTGACATTTAAGTCAATAAATTTAACTAGTTTTTGTAAAAAATTTAATTTATTGAGTATAAATTATTATTATACTAAATATTTATTAAATACTATATACACGATTTTTACAAATGAAACTTTCAAGCATTTTGATTTTAACGGTGTTTCAAATCTAATGTTATTTTAGTGAATTTTTTTTTAATATAAATATGACACTTAATTTTAACCTAACAAAATTAACCGGTTAGCAAAATTTCTTAACTTGTTAAAAAAATTTTTTATATTTATGAGTAAATTTTTTATATTTTTCTTTAAAAGCTACCGAAAATGCAAATAATTTTGATAACTAATCTAGTTTTTACAAATAAATTCTTTAAATGCTCTAACATATTTAAATTTTTTAACAATTTACAAAGTATTTACACTTTGAACACATTACACAATTCTAAACATGGTACATTGATCATTTTTATATGCGATGAAATGCAAAAAATTTCCTACGTTATTATTTTTTTAAAATCTATTAAGGGATTAACGTTTGTTTTTTTAATTGAATAACAATCTGAGTTTAATTGAATAACAATCTCATGATTTCAAATATCAATGTTTTCATAAAAATAAGAAATAATATGTGAACTTACATTTAGAAAGAGTAGTTTTCCGGTCAAATACATTCACTTTAAAACAAAGGTATGCGATATTACACTGAAATCGCGGGATAAATATATCACGTGACTCTAGCTTTGCGATAACTCTAATCAATGTGATTCGTTGTTTTCGCTATACATGCGTCATCACGTGATTGGTGTGTAACAATTCTTATCATAAAATGGGACAGCTATCTTATCATTTAAGTGTAATATCATAATCACAAACAAAATGTTCTTTGCTTGAATCATTCAGAAATCTATATATTTTTAGCCTAATTTTACATTTAATGAATGCAGTTATTCTTAGTATATGTGCTTTACTTATGAAAATGTTTTAGGAATGAACTACAATTTTTAAACAACTTGAACAAACACAAATATATTAGTATTTTTTTAAATTTTAAAATTAAGATTTGTATAAATTTATTTTTTGTTGAGTTTTTATTCAAATATTAAAATCTTCGTCATCTCGATCTTGGATATTTGTATGGTTTGGAATCCACTTTACGTAAGACCCTAATTAGACTTCATATACCAAAAATGACCGATGAGTGTAAACAAACCAGAATTTTTATAATCACGTTCTTAAACATGTGTTTTCAAACTATATTTGCTTCTCTTAACTGAGATTGCTGACTTTTACGTAAATAAATTTAACTAGTTTTTGTAAAAAATTTAATTTGTCGAGTATAAATTATTATTTTACTAAATATTTATTAAATACTATATACACGATTTTTACAAATGAAACTTTCAAGCATTTTGATTTTAACGATGTTTCAAAGCTAATGTTCTTTTAGTGAATTTTTTTATATAAATATGACACTTAATTTTAACTTAACAAAATTAACCGGTTAGCAAAATTTCTTAACTTGTTAAAAAATTTTTTTATATTTATGAATAAATTTTTTATATTTTCCTTTAAAAGGTACCGAAAATGCAAATAATTCTGATAACTAATCTAGTTTTTACAAATTCTTTAAAGGCTCAACTATATTTAAATTTTTATAGCAATTTACAAAGTATTTACACATTGAACACATTACACAATTCTAAACATGGTACATTGATCATTTTTATATGCGATGAAATGCAAAAAATTTCCTATGTTATTATTTTTTTCTAAAATCTATTAAGGGATTAACGTTTATTTTTTTAATTTAATAATAATATCATGATTTTAAATACCAATGTTTTCATAAAAATAAGAAATAATATGTGAACTTACATTTAGAAAGAGTTGTTTTCCGGTCAAAAACATTCACTTTTAAACAAAGGTATGCGATATTGCACTGAAATCGCGAGATAAATATATCACGTGACTCTAGCTTTGCGATAACTCTAATCAATGTGATTCGTTGTTTTTGCTATACATGCGTCATCACGTGATTGGTGTGTAACAATTCTTATCATAAAATGCAATAGCTATCTTATCATTTAAGTAAGCCGATGAATGTACTATATAATTAAATTCTATTAGAATTTATACTTCTATTTTTTAAAAGAGGTAAGTTATACAAACTTGTTACTGTAAATAATTATTTTAATTTCAACAAGAATAAACTAAATGTAAACCTAAACTGAAATATTATATTCACCAATGCTTTTTAACATTTATTTTAAATTATTCCATTATATTGGACTAATCATCAAATAACATAAGATCTTTTTTATAAGTCAAAACATTTAAAATATATCTATGTTAAAACATAGTATGTAAAATAAATTAAAAAACACTTTATATAAAATTACTTTGATTGAAACCTTTAAACATTTATATTTACATACTCTATTAAATAATTTAATATGAAATAGTCTTAAACACGTAGATTGAAATTAAAACAGTTAAAATTTTATATTTACACACACAATAAATTAATATGGAATAGCGTTAAACGCATAAGCCATTAAATAATTACAGACGATTGAAATATATGCAAATTAAGTTCAAAATATTTTAAATTTTATTTTTAAAGATATTAAATGCAATACATAATCAATTGAAATAGTTACATACTATGTAAAATAAATTAAAAAACACTTTATATAAAATTACTTTGATTGAAACCTTTAAACATTTATATTTACAGACTATATAAAATAAGTTAATATTCAACAGCGTTAAACATGTAAATTGAAATTAAAACATTTAAACATCTATATTTACATTCTCTATTAAATAAATTAATATGAAATAGTCTTAAACACGTAGATTGAAATTAAAACAGTTAAAATTTTATATTTACGCATGATATGAAAGAAATTAAAAACACTATATTAAAATAAGTAGATTGCAAAAAATAGATAATTTATATACACAGTTAAAATATCTTTACACTATACAAATTATATTAAAAACTTTGATGAGAATAAAGAAACACTAAACATAAATAACAATAAATGTAATCCTTTAAATATTAATTCATGCTAAGAAAAAATTTACTTACTTGAGAAGATTCCATAGCTGAATTCCGATTCTGAGAAGATTCCATAGCTAAATTCTGATTCTGAGAAGATTCCATAGCTGAATTCTAATTCTAAGATTCTATAGTCGATTGAAGACGTACTGAACTAAAAGCGTACTTTCACTTAAGCAGATGAGAGTAAGTATGAAATGTTGATAAAGTTTCATCAGCTTCGATCAGCTTCTATGTAAATAACTGATATCTTATTTCCAAGAACAGATTTCACTCGTCATGCGCATTTCATAGATAATGATCGAAGCTGATAGAACATGGTAGAATGTTTTAACCCCTCACTCTTATCAATAATTAATCATAGGGGGCGTTATCTACTAAAAGATTGTGTCTTCTGTATCATGACGTGTCTCATGTGAAATACGCTTACTTCCAGAAACTGATAGAACATTCTAGAATGTTCTGTCAGTTTCCGAAAGACATTTGATAGAAGCCAATAGAAGGAGAGTGATTGGATGATGGTATGTTATCAGTTCTGGAACATTCTTCGCTGGATATAAAAAGGGGTGAAACTTTATCAACATTTCATACTTACTCTCATCTGCTTAAGTGAAAGTACGCTTTTAGTTCAGTACGTCTTCAATCGACTATAGAATCTTAGAATTAGAATTTAGCTATGGAATCTTCTCAGAATCAGAATTCAGCTATGGAATCTTCTCAAGTAAGTAAATTTTTTCTTAGCATGAATTAATATTTAAAGGATTACATTTATTGTTATTTATGTTTAGTGTTTCTTTATTCTCATCAAAGTTTTTAATATAATTTGTATAGTGTAAAGATATTTTAACTGTGTATATAAATTATCTATTTTTTGCAATCTACTTATTTTAATATAGTGTTTTTAATTTCTTTCATATCATGCGTAAATATAAAATTTTAACTGTTTTAATTTCAATCTACGTGTTTAAGACTATTTCATATTAATTTATTTAATAGAGAATGTAAATATAGATGTTTAAATGTTTTAATTTCAATTTACATGTTTAACGCTGTTGAATATTAACTTATTTTATATAGTCTGTAAATATAAATGTTTAAAGGTTTCAATCAAAGTAATTTTATATAAAGTGTTTTTTAATTTATTTTACATAGTATGTAACTATTTCAATTGATTATGTATTGCATTTAATATCTTTAAAAATAAAATTTAAAATATTTTGAACTTAATTTGCATATATTTCAATCGTCTGTAATTATTTAATGGCTTATGCGTTTAACGCTATTCCATATTAATTTATTGTGTGTGTAAATATAAAATTTTAACTGTTTTAATTTCAATCTACGTGTTTAAGACTATTTCATATTAAATTATTTAATAGAGTATGTAAATATAAATGTTTAAAGGTTTCAATCAAAGTAATTTTATATAAAGTGTTTTTTAATTTATTTTACATACTATGTTTTAACATAGATATATTTTAAATGTTTTGACTTATAAAAAAGATCTTATGTTATTTGATGATTAGTCCAATATAATGGAATAATTTAAAATAAATGTTAAAAAGCATTAGGTGAATATAATATTTCAGTTTAGGTTTACATTTAGTTTATTCTTGTTGAAATTAAAATAATTATTTACAGTAACAAGTTTGTATAACTTACCTCTTTAAAAAAATAGAAGTATAAATTCTAATAGAATTGTTTAATTATATAGTACATTCATCGGCTTACTTAAATGATAAGATAGCTATTGCATTTTATGATAAGAATTGTTACACACCAATCACGTGATGACGCATGTATAGCAAAAACAACGAATCACATTGATTAGAGTTATCGCAAAGCTAGAGTCACGTGATATATTTATCTCGCGATTTCAGTGCAATATCGCATACCTTTGTTTAAAAGTGAATGTTTTTGACCGGAAAACAACTCTTTCTAAATGTAAGTTCACATATTATTTCTTATTTTTATGAAAACATTGATATTTAAAATCATGATATTATTATTCAATTAAAAAAATAAACGTTAATCCCTTAATAGATTTTAGAAAAAAATAATAACATAGGAAATTTTTTGCATTTCATCGCATATAAAAATGATCAATGTACCATGTTTAGAATTGTGTAATGTGTTCAATGTGTAAATACTTTGTAAATTGCTATAAAAATTTAAATATAGTTGAGCCTTTAAAGAATTTGTAAAAACTAGATTAGTTATCAGAATTATTTGCATTTTCGGTACCTTTTAAAGGAAAATATAAAAAATTTATTCATAAATATAAAAAATTTTTTTAACAAGTTAAGAAATTTTGCTAACCGGTTAATTTTGTTAAGTTAAAATTAAGTGTCATATTTATATAAAAAAATTCACTAAAAGAACATTAGCTTTGAAACATCGTTAAAATCAAAATGCTTGAAAGTTTCATTTGTAAAAATCGTGTATATAGTATTTAATAAATATTTAGTAAAATAATAATTTATACTCGACAAATTAAATTTTTTACAAAAACTAGTTAAATTTATTTACGTAAAAGTCAGCAATCTCAGTTAAGAGAAGCAAATATAGTTTGAAAACACATGTTTAAGAACGTGATTATAAAAATTCTGGTTTGTTTACACTCATCGGTCATTTTTGGTATATGAAGTCTAATTAGGGTCTTACGTAAAGTGGATTCCAAACCATACAAATATCCAAGATCGAGATGACGAAGATTTTAATATTTGAATAAAAACTCAACAAAAAATAAATTTATACAAATCTTAATTTTAAAATTTAAAAAAATACTAATATATTTGTGTTTGTTCAAGTTGTTTAAAAATTGTAGTTCATTCCTAAAACATTTTCATAAGTAAAGCACATATACTAAGAATAACTGCATTCATTAAATGTAAAATTAGGCTAAAAATATATAGATTTCTGAATGATTCAAGCAAAGAACATTTTGTTTGTGATTATGATATTACACTTAAATGATAAGATAGCTGTCCCATTTTATGATAAGAATTGTTACACACCAATCACGTGATGACGCATGTATAGCGAAAACAACGAATCACATTGATTAGAGTTATCGCAAAGCTAGAGTCACGTGATATATTTATCCCGCGATTTCAGTGTAATATCGCATACCTTTGTTTTAAAGTGAATGTATTTGACCGGAAAACTACTCTTTCTAAATGTAAGTTCACATATTATTTCTTATTTTTATGAAAACATTGATATTTGAAATCATGAGATTGTTATTCAATTAAACTCAGATTGTTATTCAATTAAAAAAACAAACGTTAATCCCTTAATAGATTTTAAAAAAATAATAACGTAGGAAATTTTTTGCATTTCATCGCATATAAAAATGATCAATGTACCATGTTTAGAATTGTGTAATGTGTTCAAAGTGTAAATACTTTGTAAATTGTTAAAAAATTTAAATATGTTAGAGCATTTAAAGAATTTATTTGTAAAAACTAGATTAGTTATCAAAATTATTTGCATTTTCGGTAGCTTTTAAAGAAAAATATAAAAAATTTACTCATAAATAAAAAAATTTTTTTAACAAGTTAAGAAATTTTGCTAACCGGTTAATTTTGTTAGGTTAAAATTAAGTGTCATATTTATATAAAAAAAAATTCACTAAAATAACATTAGATTTGAAACACCGTTAAAATCAAAATGCTTGAAAGTTTCATTTGTAAAAATCGTGTATATAGTATTTAATAAATATTTAGTATAATAATAATTTATACTCAATAAATTAAATTTTTTACAAAAACTAGTTAAATTTATTGACTTAAATGTCAGCAATCTCAGTCAAGAGAAGCAAATATAGTTTGAAAACACATGTTTAAGAACGTGATTATAAAAATTCTGGTTTGTTTACACTCATCGGTCATTTTTGGTATATGAAGTCTAATTAGGGTCTTACGTAAAGTGCATTCCAAACCATTACAAATATCCAATATCGAGATGAGGAAGATATTAATATTTGAATAAAAACTCAACAAAAAATAAATTTAAACTAATCTTAGTTTTAAAATTTAAAGAAATACTAATATATTTGTGTTTGTTCAAGTTGCTTAAAAATTGTAGTTTATTCCTAAAACATTTTCATAAGTAAAGCACATATACTAAGAATAACTGCATTCATTAAATGTAAAATTAGGCTAAAATATATATAGATTTCTGAATGATTCAAGCAAAGACCATTTTGTTTGTGATTATGATATTACAATGAAGTTACATTATATGTGATTTAAAAAAAATAACATCTTTTAAAGAGACAAACATGTTATAAAAATATTTTATAAAATTCATTAAGTAGATTATAGTGAATAAGTTAATAAATTTTGAATACTATATGTAGAATGTAACATCACAATATTCACAAGATATCAAATTAGTTTTTAAAGTTTCAAACGAACTTTTTCACAAATCTTTAGTTTAAAAACTATGAAAATTTATTTTTGACTGAAAATAGGACTACTTAAAACATTTCTACATTCATTAAATTTATTACAAATTACATATTTTATTAAGAACTTCGAA
Source organism: Latrodectus hesperus (assembly GCA_037975125.1). Classification (NCBI taxonomy): domain Eukaryota; kingdom Metazoa; phylum Arthropoda; class Arachnida; order Araneae; family Theridiidae; genus Latrodectus; species Latrodectus hesperus. The sequence continues at coordinate 78,785,138 of CM075853.1, forward strand.
AAAAACTATAGATATGAATTTTGTTCAATTTCCGATTCGATCATTTAGTCAAATTTAAAATCATTAAAAAAATATCTATAATTTTATGTGAAAAATGACAAGTTTTAAACTATTGAGAATCTAAAAGTCCTTACCTTTCATATTATCCCTCTGATAATAAATCTTGGAAATCACTATTAAACGATTGCTATTTTAATATTTTAATGTATAGTTGCTCAATAGGAAAGTGTTTAGATATTGTATATTAAAAATTAGTGTTATTAAAATATGTAATTTTACCCTTCAAAAGCATTTTTCTTTTAAATAATACTAAAAGTAAATCATTGAAGAAAAGCATAATACAATCATTTATAATTTTCAAAATGTATTCAATTTTCGGGTTTGATTTTATTAGATCATGGAAAACCAAAATGTAAAATAAGAATATTTTAACTATTTGACGTTTGAACAACTTCAAGTAGCTACTTTAATATCGTAATGTGTTATTCAATTATAAAATTTTTAGATATTGTATATTAATAATAAAATTATATAGTAATAAAGAAATATAACTTTATACCTAAAAGTATTATAATCTTTAAAATGTTATTAGAAATAAATGTCTCATTGTAATCATCGAACAAAAACATAAAATGATTATTTATAACATATCATCTAAAATGTTTGCATTAAGTTTACATTATGTTCAAATTTTATTCATGTTTTCTTTTATTAGATTAACTTCTGTCGCAGTGAGAGGTCGATATAAAAGTTCTTTGCTTAAAACTATGGATAAATGTATTACTTTTAACAATAATGAACTTAATGTTCATTATTTATCTAAATTTTATGATGAAGTCAAAGCAAATGATGTGTTTGAACAGCTTAAACTTTTACCGTTTTCAACTCCAACTTTCATTATTAAAGGACAAAGTTATAAGCCTTTACGAAAAATTTGTGCGTATGGAGATCATGGTCTAGTTTATCGTTTTAGTGGATTAGAAGTTTCTGCCTTGCCTTGGACACCAATGTTACAACAAATTCGCAATGATGTCGAGGAAGCAATGAATTGTAAGTACAATTTTGTTTTGATTAATTTCTATTCAAATGGAAATTCGAAAATTTCTGATCATAAAGATAATGAATCAGACTTAGATTTTAATACCCCTATTGGTGTTCTGAGTTTTGGTGAAACACGAACGATCGAGTTTAAGCGAATGGATTGTAAAAAAACATGCATTTCTTTAGAACATGGATCAATGTACTCTATGTTCCCTCCTACAAACAAATTATTTACTCACGGGATTCCTTCAGAACCTTTAATTAAGGGATGTCGTATAAGTCTAACCTTCCGTAAAATTATGTCAAACGTAGAACCTCCAGCAAAAAAATTAAAAATCTTTTAAAAATTATTTTGAAAATGTATATAAAGTATAATATATTGGATGTAGCATTAAAAGTGTTTTAATGTTTGTAAACTTGGTAAAATATACCTACTGGGGAATCTCACCAAGTATAAAAAAAAGAGATAATGCGCCAAATGTGCTGTACGCCTTGCGTGGTGTGGAAATCAGCATTATTTTAACTAATATAAAAACTTTACAGATGTGACCATAAAGGTAAGTAAATAGAATTCAGTCATTTATTCTAAGTTCAAATCATTTACAAAATGTCTAGAATTTTATTTTAAAAAAATGATCAACTTTTAAACAATTAACATTTGTTTTAAATTCTATTAATATTTTTAAAAAATAAATTCTGTCAGTAGTATTCGAAAAATAATTAATCTTTTATATCGGTAAAAATGAATTCTCTCATTTCCGATAAAATTTAATTAATATTCTAAAATTCTCAACATTGTAATTTAATTGAAGATCCATTTTCTTTTAAAATAAAACTCTATGTGTAAATTTTAAATTCTAGAAAAACATATTCTCTTTGAAATTAAATTCTATTACTTTAAAAATAAATTCATAATATTATACACTTTAAAATACATTATAATCCTTAAACATAAAAATTCTACTTAAATTCTCTATAAAAAATTCTAAGTCCAAATCATCCCCTATGATAATAAACCATAAAAACCATTTCCTTTACGAAGTCCGAATAGCTCAGTGGATAAGATAGCGGACTACCACGGCTGAGGTTCGAGGTTCTGTCCCCACGGCTGGAAATGTTCATTTTTAAAAATAAAAATATGCAGTTCAAAATTAATCCCATAGAGGGCAGCACTAGTAAAAAAAGTTTGAAAATTCCTCCATAGATGGCACCACAATTCAATGACATCAATCTTAGCATTAATATAAAAAGTTTCAAAATTTCTTCATAGATGGCAGCACTATTCAATGACGTCACACACAATGCAGAATATGACGTCACGTCTGCTTAGTGATAAGAGCCTCGTATAAGACCACAAACATATGACGTCACTCTAAACCCTCCTATAAGACTACAAACCTATGACGTCACTGCTACTGCTGATAAGAGGCTGCTGCGTGCTGCGCGT